>CM055128.1:34149367-34441867 GCA_029206835.1 Rana muscosa
TAATATACAATTTTCTGAGGTTGAAGGAGGTGTTACGCCCCGGCATAAATCCAGCTTGGTCAGCATGGATCAGGGTTAGAATCACTTGGTTAAGGCGTAGGGCAAGTACTTTAGCCAGAATCTTTATGTCTACCTGGAGTAGCGATATTGGTCTATAAGATTCCGGGAGGCCTGGGTCCTTGCCTGGCTTAGGTATGAGGATAATTACCGCCTCGCCCATCGATGGGGGTAAGGTGAAATTGTCAAATAGATGGTTGAAGAGGGACAATAACTTGGGGGCAAGTATCTCGATGTATTGGGCGTAAAATTCTATGGGCAACCCATCTGAACCCGGGGCCTTGGATCTGGCGAAGCTCCCAATCGCTGTGGTTATTTCGTCGAGTGTAAGAGGTGCGTCTAGCATAGCCATTTGGGCATCGTCTAGCTGTGGAAAGATGATTTCCGCCAGTAGATCTTCCAATTGAGAGTCAGTGGTAGAAACCTGGGACGTATATAGTTGAGAAAAGAAGTCCCTAAATTCAGAAGTGACAGCCTGGGGTTCCGTAATCTTTTCCCCATTAGGACCAGTGAGGGAAATGACAGTAGGGGGTCTATCCTCACTATGTGCCAAGTAGGCCAACAGTTTACCCGCTCTCTCCCCATGTTCATACAATTTTTGTCTGGCAAAGAAAAGTTTTTTCCTGGCCGTCTCGTGTTGTAGCTGATTAACCACCCTGGTTTGTAACCTGAGTCGGGCAGCTCCATCAGGAGAGGGGTTCGACATGTACCCCTGTTCAGAGGAGGACAGATCCCGCATTGCCCCGTCCAGTATGGCTGATGAATTAGCCTTCAGCCTGTTGATAAAGGAGGTCAGAGTCAGACGTGCATGCAGTTTGAAGGCTTCCCATACTACGTCTGGGGATGCAGATCCGTCATTCTCTAAAAAGTAAGTTCTCCAACTGTTACCAAGCTCGTCATCCTCCGACAACAGGGTGAGCCAAAACGGATTCAGGCGCCACGTACGGGGCGGTTTGTTTAATGGGATGGAGAGGCTAATGAAATATGGGCTATGGTCTGAAAGTAATCTGGGGGCAAATTCAGCTCCCAGTAATCTTGGGGCAAGGGTACTAGAAATGAATATAAAATCTATACGGGACATGGTGTTATGGGTAGTTGAGAAACAGGAGTAAGCTCGAGTGAGCGGGAATTTAAAACGCCAGGTGTCAGTGAGATTAAAGGAAGAGATAAGTCGGGAGAATCTAGTGTGGGTTGGAGCTGTAGTAGATAATGGCAAGGGCGACAGTTTGTCTAATGTAGGGTTCAACGTAGCGTTAAAATCCCCCAGCCACACCGCCTGAATCGAAGGATGACGAGTCATATATAGCAAGCCCTCTGTGACTATAGTAGAATTAAATGGTGGAGGTACATAGAATGCCATCAGTAGGAAAGGTTCACCATACAATTTAACCGAAAGAAAGACATAGCGCCCCTGTGGGTCAGACTGAACATCACACAGCTCAAAATGTACCGTCTTGGCAATCAAAACTGAGACTCCGCGGGCGTGGGACGAGTGGGATGAATGATATGCCCACCCAATCCATGGCCGGCGGAGTGCCATCTGGAGCCGACCCTCAACGTGTGTCTCCACTAACACCACAATGTCGGCTCGTTGTTTTTTGAGAAATGAGAAAACTGCAGATCTCTTTACCTTGTCCCCAAGCCCACGCACATTCCAAGTGAGCAGTTTTATCGATGCCATAATTCAAACATTAAAACATATCGTGGGACAGTAGCATTACATGAATACAAGGTTTGCCATCTATGCAGTATCAATGTTAGCATGCACTTCGTTGTATTGCAGTCCATCAAGAAAAAACGAACCTCCCCCTCCCCCCTCCCCACCCTGCATCTTCCCCAACTGATGCGGGTATGTTCCCAAAACCAAAAGAAAGTAACAACCGGTAGCAGATAAAACCAAAATATCTTGCTGTTACGTAAAAGATCTGCAGCGATCTCCTCACATGGGAGGTGTGGAAGATCCAATGCCCGCAAATAAAGAGCAACAGGCTCTTCTTGTACTGTGAACCAGAAGTACAGTGCGGGGTCGGTGGTATAGAAAGTTCTGCAGTCACATAATAAAGAGATGCGTGTTCCGGTTGCTGGGGGGCGAAAATTCGCTGTGTTAGGCATGTGGAGTGTAGGACTGATTGTGCTCCGCAATTACAGTCTCCAGGGTAGTTACATGGATCAACCAGTCAGTGGGGGCCCTAAGTATGGGAGACCCCCTCTGCAGGTTACAATTGAAAGAGGATTATAGCAGGGGAAGGCAAAAGGGGGTCCCAGGGGTAAGGAGCAATAGGGTATGCGCCGCGGGCAGTAAAGGGGAGACAAAAAAAAAGGGGGGTAACATACCAGGATTTGCAGACTCCCGCTGCGGCGTATAATGTGCTGGTGATGATGACAGGCAATCAATAGTGCTGATGAACATGCTCGGTCAGGTCACTCCGCCGCCCCTCTGGCGGGCCCCGGACGCTCCAACCAGGCAATGACTTCCTGAGGATCCTCAAAAAAGAACACACGGCCGTCCCTTTCGACTCTAAGACGAGCTGGAAATAGCATAGAGTATTTAAGATGTTGTATCCGGAGCCTCCTCTTCGCCTCCATGAAGCCTTGGCGGCGGCGCTGCACCTCGGCAGAAAAGTCGGGGAAGATAGCGATCTTGGAGTTTCCAAGGTGGATGTTACCTTTTTCCCTGGCCATGCGCAGCGCCGCATCTCTATCTTTGTAATTCAAGAATTTTGCTATAAACGTGCGGGGGGGAGCCCCCTGAGGAGGAGATCTGGCAGGCATACGATGAGCCCTCTCCACCGCCAGGGTGGGGGAGAAGGCCTCGCGGCCATAGGTGTCAACAAGGAGTTTCTCCAAGAAGGTGGTAGGATCTTTGCCCTCAGCTCCCTCGGGGAGCCCGATGAAACGGAGGTTGCACCTCCGGAGCCTATTTTCCATATCATCTTGCTTGCTTAGAATCTGATTAATTTGGAGCTGCATTCGATCGGAGCTGACTTGGAGCGGCGTAACGGTGTCCTCCACCTCTCCAATGCGGGTTTCGGCAGTCGTGACACGCTCACGAAGTTTCTGGAAGTCTTGTCGCATAAGTGAAAGGTCCACCTTGACCCCCTCTATTTGCGCCGTCAGGGACGTCCGGCAGTATGTGATCGCCTCGAGCAGTGTAGCTGTGTCGCCTCCCGTAGCGTCCTGCTCACCGCCTGCGGCACCGCCATCTCTTTCCTCCTCCTGGCGGCGGTACTGGTCCAATTTCGCCAGGGTGGCCTTTGGCGTTTTTGGCGGAGTCATGGCAGGTATCCGCTGTGATCCCTCCCCCCTCCAAAGCAGGCAGCTCAGTCTATACCGAATGGTAGGGAGCTGTAGGGCTGGTGGGCCAGGAAGAGTCACTAGTCAGCAGGCCGGGTGAAGCAAGATGGCCACCGACCAGCACTAGGCCGAAGCCGGGGCCCTTCCTGAACGCGGCGGCCGCGCAGTCAGAGGCTGATGTATCTGCCTCTGTGGGTGTGAGGGGTCCTCAGGGGGACCCGGTGGGCCCCTGCAGGCTGTTACCTGAGAGCAGGAGGGCCAGGAAGCAGCACAGGCGGCAGGTCGGGTGGAGCAAGATGGCCGCCGACTTCCAGGGCTAGGCCGAAGCCGCGGGCTTTCCTAAATGCGGCACCCGCGATCGGGATCGCGGCCCTGCGGAGGCCGCCGTACGAGCGGAGGATGGTGAATTTGCGGCCACGGATGTTCAGGGTCCCCAGGGGGTCCCGCTGGGCTGGTGCAGGATGACACTGAAGATCAGGATGGGCTGTACAGGAGTAATGGACGGAGCTCAAATCATGCACGTCCTACTCCATGCTATGTCAGGCCACGCCCCCAATAGCGGCACTTTTAAAGAAATGTTCACTTTAACCTGCAAGCTGCTAATAGAGGCTTAAAAAGGAAATAAAGTTCTTTTTTTTTTAATTGCTAGGAGGTAGGTTTTTATGGTAGAAGAGACTCCAAAGGTGGGATTTACTAAAACTACCGTAGTTTACTCAGAATCTGGTGAAGCTGTGCATAGCAGCCAATCAGCTCCTAACTTCAGCTTGTTCAATTAAGCTTTGACAATAATAGTAAATCTCCTCCTGTATGTCTTACAGATGATGGAAGTAAGTGCTGCAGTGAAATTACTCTATAGCCTACCTATACAGGGGGAGATTCCAGACCTAGAAGAAGGTTAAGGCATTGCATCGTGCGATGACAGCTCTCTGTTAAAAAATAGTAACTTTAATAGTCTATTGATAAGAATTAAACTTGTCAATGGGTAATAATTTTCTATACTCCACAAGGCTCGTTTTTGTGTGTCTTTGGTAAGGGGACTATATGTGTGGTGATGGTTCACTAATTTAGGAGTCATACACTGGGTGCCATATTGTCTCCCCTACCCCATATTATCAATCCCATACAGGGATATTTGATGTGGCAGGATCACGCTATGTTCTCCGTTTTTCTGTTTTTTATACATATATTTTTGGACACACATATTCAAGTACTGGGGAGTATTTTCCTACTGCTGTCCTTCAACATTATTGAAGATATCCGAATCTGAAGTGCAGTTAAAGGCCTGGGCTGGGTTATTGCCATCTGTTCGATCTGGCTTATCCTTTGGTAAGCATACATCTTCACCAGTTCATTAGGATCTAAGAACAGTGTTTCAATTGACATTTGCTTTTTTCAGTATTTCTATTTGGACTTTTTACCACTTAAAAGACTTTCTGGACTCATAGCGCAACTTTTTTCTTCTTCAATAATATAAAACCAACCTCTCTTTAAAGGCAGCCTGGGCTAAAAGAATTGGAAGAAGGGTTAGGCCCCTTTCACACTGGGGCGGGAGGTGCGCTGGTGGTATAGCGCCGCTATACCGTCGGAATTGCGGCGGTATTCGGCCGCTAGCGGTGCGGTTTTAAACCCCGCTAGCACCCGAAAAAGGGTTAATACTGCCCGCAATGCGCTACTGCAGAGGCGCATTGCCGGCGGTATAGCCGTGGTTTCCTATTGCTTTCAATGGGAAGGAGTGGTGGAGGAGCGGTAAACACACCGCTCCTCTCACCGCTCCAAAGATGCTGCTAGCAGGACTTTTGGAGCGGTCCTGCTAGCGCACCGCTCCAGTGTGAAAGCCCTCTGGGCTTTCATACTAGAGAAACAGCAGCCGCTGTTTAGGGTCGGTTTGCAGGCGCTATTTTTAGCGCAATAGCGCCTGCAAACCGATCCAGTGTGAAAGGGGTCTTAGTGTTGGAGAACGGTGAAGTCAGCTTCCACAGCTCACAGAATTCCTTTGAAACTGCGTGTTGTAGAAGCTGCTTTTAATCGACTGCTTTTATCATCATAGGTGCTATGTGGGAATTTTTTTTTTGCTAAAGCTAAGATCTCTACTTCACCATTCTCCAGAACTCTCACTGCATTATAAAACATTATAGGCATTCAAGGCTTTCAGTTATCTTGTTCCAAGGCCAGACAGAGTATAGCTATCTATACTCTATGGGATTGTTTTCTTAAAGACAAATACACTGTGCACTTTCCAAGTGCAATTGCACTCATTTTCCTGGGTAAATGTGAATATGGTAAAGCTTCACTTTGTAAAGAATATTAAATCATGTGCAAGGAAAATACAAAAAATATCAGTTTTGCTTGCACATGATTGGAAATCAGCAGAGCTTTATCACATTAAGCCCAGGTTCACACTGGGCTGCGGGAGTGAAGCCGTGCGAGTTCAGCTGAACTCGCACGATTTCACTCCCGTTGGCCAGTTCCGATTTTGGAACGCGATTACAGAGACATCTGTGCAGGTTTCTGCACAGATGTCAATGTAAATCGCGAGCCGAAATCGCAAAAAGTAGTACAGAAACTACTTTTTGAAATCGGTGCAGCGCCGCAGATGCGATGTCACACTGATTAGGATGGTGCCATTGCCGGCAAATGCCGACGATGTGACATGCGATTTGACATGTCAAATCGCACCAGTGTGAACCAGGGCTTACTGAACTCTGGGGAAAATGAGTGCAACTGCACTTGCAAAGTGTACAGTTTATTTGCCTTTAGTAAATCCACCCCAATAAGTGGCTCTTTCTTACAGCAATAGGTACACTTCTATGTGTTATTCCTCTAATCTGCACTTACCGTTCTATGTCCTTCTGGTATTTAACTATCTGCGCTTTCAACTTTTCCTCCTCCTCCTGCAGGGACTGAATCCGAAGATCTTTGCTTACAGTGTCTTGAGACACTTGGGTGATGTATGAATCCCAACCAGTCTTCAATGTGTCCACATCATCCTTGAGCCTTTAAATAGTGAAAAAAAAAAATAGTTTTGCATTTTTATTTTATTTGACTCTTAGAAACCTGTGATATTATGCTTGGCCTGCTGGTGGCAGTGTTACTCGGTATTGTATTTACATTTATAATTAGGGATGAGCTTTATGTTCGGGTCGAACATGAGTTTGACTGGAACATTGGCTTTTTGCCCTTTCGCAGAAAAAGCAAACAATTTGGGGTGTCCGCGGCAAATTCGAAAGCCGCAGAACATCCTTTAAAAGTCTATGGGAGAAATCAAAAATAATTTGAAAGGTTAATATGCAAGTTATTGTCATAAAAATTGTTTGGGGACCTGGGTCCTGCCCCAGGGGACATGTATCAATGCAAAAAAAAGTTTTAAAAACGGCGTTTTTTTCGGGAGCAGTGATTTTAATAATGTTTAAAGTTAAACAATAAAAGTGAAATATTCCTTTAAATTTCGTACCTGGGGGGTGTCTATAGTATGCCTGTAAAGTGGCGCATGTTTCCTGTGTTTATAACAGTCTCTGCACAAAATGACATTTCTAAAGGAAAAAATAGGATTTTTGTACTCACCGTAAAATCCTTTTCTCTGAAGTCCATGGACGGACACAGCTTCCTTATATTCTTGACATTAGGGTTATGTTCCGTCTATTAGGAGAGGACTAGGCAGACATGTTAGATATTTAAAAACATGTAACTATAGCAAAGCTGAACAGCCCTGCCCAGGGGGCGGTCTCTCTGGTCATAACCCCTCACCCTGCACTCAGCAGCTCAGTTCGTCAAAAAGCAGTACAAGCATAAAAAGGAGGGGTGGGTGCTGTGTCCGTCCATGGACTTCAGAAAAAAGGATTTTACGGTGAGTACAAAAATCCTATTTTCTCTTTTGTCCATGGACTGACACAGCTTCCTTATATTCTTGACATTAGGGACGTCCCCAAGCAGTGTCAGAAAAAACGAGGGCTGGGAACAGCATCAAACAAACTTCACCCCAAAACAAACAGAGCTCCTCAACGGAGGAGTTGCAACCTTAAACAGGCGCCTGCAAAACCTTGCGGCCGAAGCAAGCATCCGCAGATGCATGCACGTCAACCGTGTAAAACTTAGTGAAAGTGTGAACGGACGACCAGGTCGCCCGCCGCCTTACACACCTGTGAGACAGACGCTTGATGTCGGAAAGCCCAGGAGGCACCAATCGCCCTGGTCGAATGCGCCGTTACAGGAAAGGGAGGCGCCCGCTCTTTTAGGGCATAAGCCTGAATAACGATCTGTCTGATCCACCGAGAAATGGTGGCCGACGAGACTGCCAGGCCTTTCTTTGGACCAGTCACCGAACAGTGAGTCTGACCTCCGAAATGGAGCCGTAGCAGACAGATACACCCGCAGAACACGTACCACATCCAAGGAATGTAACGCAACCTCTTTGGGATGCGACGGCCGAGGACACAAGGATGGAAGTACAATGTCCTCATTTAGATGAAAAGCCGAAACCACCTTCGAAAGAAACGAAGGCTGCGGGCATAGCACCGCTTTATCCCTATGGAGGATCAAGTAGGGGGACCTGCATGACAAGGCCGCCAACTCAGAAACCCTCCTGACAGATGTAATAGCCACCAGAAAGGCAACTTTCTGAGAGAGTGTCAAAAGAGGAATCTCTCTGATGTTCTCAAAGGGAGGTTTCTGAAGTACCGAGAGCACCAGATTCAAATCCCACGGAGGTAGTGGTGGTCGAAACGAAGGAGCCACATGTCGGACCCATTGCACAAACGTACTCACCAATGAATGAGCCGCCAAGGGTCGTTGAAAGAAAACAGCCAAGGCTGATATCTGCCCCTTAATGGTGCTTAGGGCAAGTTTTTGATCCACTTCACGCTGTAAGAACAGCAGGATCCTGGAAACCGAATATGCCCGTGGACGCCACCCCATCTCCTCACACATAGATATGTAGGCCTTCCACGTGCGATGATAGATCTTCCGAGAAGAAGACTTCCGTGCCCTCAGCATGGTGGAAATTACTGAATCCGACAGGCCTCGGTCCATCAGAACCTGACTTTCAACAGCCATGCCGTTAAAGCCAGCGACTGTAAAGCAGGATGAAGTATAGGACCTTGCGACAGAAGGTTCTCTCACATCGGCAGTCGCCAAGGGACATCCGCCACCAGACGCACTAGGTTGGCGTACCAAGGATGCCGAGGCCAATCTGGGGCAATTAGAATCACTGGAATCCCCTCGGTCTCCACTCTGCGGAGCAGACGAGGAAGAAGTTTCAGTGGGGGAAAGGCATAAATTAGCCGATACTGTCCCCACGGAGCCACCAACGCGCCTGTCGCGTCCGCCCAGGGATCTTTTGACCTGGCCACAAACCTCAATACCTTCTGATTGAGTCGAGAAGCCAGGAGATCCGTCTGGCGTGCCCCATCTCAGGCAAAGGAGTCGAAACACATCCGGGTGTAGCGACCATTCTCCTTGGTCCAGCATCTGGCGACTTAGGTAGTCCGCTTGCCAGTTTTCTACTCCCGGAATGTATACGGCCGATAGAGCCGGCACGCTCCGTTCTGCCCACCGCAGGATGTGAGCGACCTCCGATGCTGCAGCCGAGCTTCTTGTTCCTCCTTGATGGTTGACATACGCCACCGCCGTGGCGTTGTCCGACTGGAGAGGCCCCGTGGAGAGGCACTGCCTGATCGCCCGAAGTTCCAGCACATTGATTGGCAGGCGGGATTTTTCCTGCGTCCAGTGACCTTGTGTCGACTGAACACCCCAAACTCCCCCCCAACCGGTCAGGCTGGCGTCCATTGTGATCACCGTCCAGTGAAAGGGAAGGAACGACTTTCCGGACTGAAGGGCCGGAGATCTCAGTAACCAAACCAGGGAAGACCTGACTAGTTGGCTCACCCGGATTTGACAATCCAGGGACAACGGAGACTTGTCCCACTAACTAGCAGTGGCCTCTGTTGAGTAGGTTTGTCTCTCCAACAACTTGAGCAGAGATTTATTATACTTTTCAGTCCATGACAAAAAAAAAGAAAAAAAAACAAAAAACACAGTAGATACAGAGCCATCATCGGGTGGTCATGCATCCCATAACCTGAACCGTCTGCTCTATACGCTGAGGTGAGCACTGTTTATTGTGGGATTAGCACCATGGGAAAGAGAAAGGGGCCTAGTACAGCTCTTGACTTGTATTCCAAGTTGGTTGTATTAAAAAATATGTAAAATCAGTTTTTGGGGTTGCAGAGAAAACGGGACACTTTGTTCCACATCTGGTGTACGTGTCCTAAAGCGATCCCCTTTTTGGACTCAAATATATGCCTTGATCAGATCTGTATTGAATGTACCCCTGGCGCATGATCCATGGGAGGTGCTGCTGCATAAGCCTATCATAAAACCCTATCTACGTAAACACCAACAGAGGTGGGTGGGATTTGGGTTCCTGGCTCCCTCTTGGAACCACTCTGCTTTAGATGTACTGGTTACACCGGCAGCTTCTGTTGTACCGCTCACCTGCCTTTGCAACAATAGGCCTATTGGCCCATTTCCTTCTTCTCTTTGTATTTTATAGTCTCATTGTCACCTGTTTAATTGGCACCATTGTTTTTTTTTATGTCTATTTGCATCTTTCTTTGTTTGAAAATCTCAATAAACTTTTTTTAAATTAAATAATATGTCAAATGGTTTTGCCTACATTTTTTATTCTTTATATGATCAGGATTACAAAAAATAAAAAGTCATGAATATGAATTACTGACAAATAATTATCTACAGTATATACCTAGTTATTTTAGCATTCAAGTGGAGCTTCAGTCCACTTTTCACATGCTGTGCACTTTCACCTTACCTACTCTGTTGGAAAAAGTCTGCTGCATACAGAGCTCAATAGCTCAAGGTAAAATTCACATATACAAACGGAATTAAAGTGGATGTAAACCCGATTCATGAAATTTGAGCTGGGCACATATATCTGTAGTGTTTTGTTATTTCTCTTCAAAGCCCCTGTGTCTCCTAGCTCAGGCTTCCTCTGTTATCAGCCTGATAACTTTTTTGAGACCTGGAGATAGATGTGTGTGTTGGAGGAGGTTTCTATAAATAGATTAGCACATTGCTAAACTATAAACAGGAAACCTCTGCATGTGTGATGGGGGGGTGTGCCTTTCCTCCAATCAGCTGTCTCACAGTCTCTCACAGTGTCTAGCATTGATCTCCTCCTACAGGGGAATCAGGAAGTGAAAGGGAGTAGGGAGATTTGTTTCATCCCTGTGTATCACCTGAGGCTGTTCACTTCACTGGGTATATGGAGGGTTTACATCCACTTTAATCAGAGCAGGGACTCCTTCCCCACTCTCCCATCCTACACACAGCTCAAGATTTCAATAAGGCAGAGAGAGACTAAAAACATGGAGACTTTGATGTCCCCTCTCTTTACAAACTCTCTAATATAATATATATATAAAATACACACACGCACATATATATAAATATAAATATATATATATATATATATATATTAAAAATATACACACACCCACCCCTCCTCAGTACCCCCCCCCCCCCCCCGTTTGGGGCATATTCTTACCACTGCTGTGCTGAAGGGATGGGTTTCTGGATGTAGGGCGCTCTGAGTAACAAGACTAGCCAGAGATATGTCCGCAGTGTAGATTCCAGTCTGGCCAGCAGAGGGAAGCCACAGATAGAGACACCCAGAGGACAGCCGCGCTGCCGGGACCAGCGTGGAAGGCAGGGCCCGGAAGTGACGTCAGCGGGAAGCAACCCTGCAACTGTTCTGATCCCCGCTGCCGGAGGGGAGGAGGAGGCGTTCGGGCTCCTTGCAAAAATGCACCAATACCCCGAAACAGAAACCCGAAATGCCTAGTATCGGTATCGGTCAAAGCCTAATTTGTATTGTGTGTTTTTTTTGGATATTTAGTCGATATTCTGTCTCTAGCATTTAAAAAACACCTATGATAACAATTATAGACCCTTTATTTCCTTGTAGGTGGGCAAACTTACAAAATCTGCAGGAGATCAAATAATTTTCACCACAGTATAGTATATATAAAAACATATACACACACACACACATGTATTCACACACTATTATATTTTCCATTTAATCAGTATTGCTGCCATTTAGATATGTGTAGAGACTGGCAGACTCAGCCTCCATCTTGTTTGCTACATGCTGTTACCTCTCTACCTACAGGTAAGAGGCCACCTTTACCAAAAAGTCACCACCACCGGAGTGCACCAGCACAGGAAAAGGAATACGATATTCCCATCACACAACCCCCCCCCCCTCACCCCTCGGCCCTCCTGCGTTCCATGCATCACTGCACTTCCTGCACAGGATAAATGAACTGCTTTCTTTTTTCACCATTCACGATTGACCAAATGAACTTTACCTGCACTTGATATAGTCGCATATACTGCAATTTTTTGTGCGATCGCTTTGCAATTTTCTGTGCGATCGCCCTGCAATATTTATAATTTAAAGAAGCATGTTACAATTCACCTGGTTATCCTAGCTCGTGAGGAAATTCAGAGACCTGTCGCACCGTGCACTTTTTAAAGTGCAACATCCCCTCGGATTGATTTATGCGTTTATGCATCTTTTGCACTGGTTGCACGTATGCTTTGCATTTCACATTTTTGATTTCATTGTCTATGACTTACTGTCACAGTTCATTATTTATTTTGCAATTTGCACAATCTTGATTTCTTGACACAGTGTTTAGACCTGTTGCACATTGTTTACTATTTTAGAAGATAGTATTTTATGGTCACCACTTGAAGATTATTTATTGTGCGTTTTTCACATCTTGGAAGATCTTGCTAATTTATGTGCGTTTTGCAATAATTGTTTATTTGCATTTGTTTTATTATCTTACACAAAGTTCTAGAAGAATTTCACTTAATTTATTCCACTAAACAGCGCAGCACCACCCCCCTCTTTATACACTTAATTTCCGTGGGTATGATCTGACCCCCCTGGTGCTTACAGCAGTTTTATATCACTAGCTAGCCCTCTCCATAGTAGCGCAGTAATACACCCAATTTTGTAACTCTAGCTCTTTGCTTCCCCTCTTAAAGTAGTTGTTAACCCACTAATATGAAATCTCTTATCCACTCTGTTACATAATAATAAGTTCCCCTGTGCCTGTGTTATGTAAAAAATATGCCCATCGGTACCTATATGAGAGTGGCTCCCAGCGCCCAGGTGCCTCCTCTCTCCTCTCCTCTGCCCGGCTGACAGTTCCAGCGGGCAGGGACGAGCACTGCCGATGATGTCAGCTGGGAAGGAGAACGAGAGCCGAGGGGTCATGTGATCGCAGGGAGCCGCTCTCATATAGGTACCGATGGGCATATTTTCTACATAACACAGGCACAGGGGGGCAAGCACTGTCACGAGTAGACAGGCATGGAGGGGAGGGGGAGGAGGACACAGGAGCATGGAGGAGACAGATAACAGGCTGCGGATGACGGAGGCACTTACTGTGTCAGGGCTCAGCAGCCCTGATATACCGTGGTCAGCGACCAGAGGGGAGGGCAGAAACTGGCAGGATCAGCAAGGTATTTCAGGTGATACAGGGGGCCAAATGACACAGCACAAGCACTGTGCTGTATAACATGCTTTAAAGAAACAGGATCTGTTTTTTTTTTTTTTTTGGGGTTAACAAACTTTAAATTAACTGCCAGTTCTGACACTCTCTTTGCAAGTCAGAAGTGAAATTCAGCTGATGAGCAGGCAATTACTCACGTTGTGATGGTGCTGTCCTTCTCTTCCAGTACAGCCTGATGATTGCATGCTGCCCTGTGCTGCTCCATCTGCAGAGTTTCCACACACCTCTGCAGCTCCTTCTTCTGATTCTCCAGCTGCTGGATCTGTTCACTGTGAGCTTCCTTCATCAAATTCAGTGCTGATTTTTTCTCCCGTGCACAGCGGTCTAGCTTCTCGTGTCTATAAATGGCCAATGCAAAATTCTCAAATAAAGGTTACAATCTGATGCAAAATGAAAATGTATTATAAAGCTATTTTAGCCCAATTAACTAAACAACACACTTGAAGTGCAAAGGAGAACTGATAGTGATGGCCCCGTCAAGACCTGTCCTAACAAATTTCCCAGCTCTTTAGTACGCAATAATATATATTTATAAAGCAGAAAATCAAAGTCATTTATATTCTTCCAAAAGTTCTTCCAGGCAGATGGTGGATCCTGGCATCCCGGCTAATGGCAGCTGAGTGAGCGGTGTCAGTGACAGCTGATGATCTCCCACAGAGGATCCCCAGTGACGCGTGTACAGGTCTCCCCTCCCCCACACCAGGGGCGGATCCAGAGTCTTTTCTCGGGAGGGGCACTGCCAAAAAATGTGTTTTTTTTTGTGGGAAATTTATCGGGGAAATGGCTGGTGTCGGCGCTTCAATCATCCCGGCACCATGGTTGTTGTGGTGTCAGGATGATTGAAGCGCATTATTTCTATTATTACATTGTAATATAAAATTAAATAGTTCAATGCAGAATCAGTGGGAGCCCGGAGTGTGTCACTTGCCACCGTCGCCTGCAATTAGTGGGAGCCCTGAGCGTGTCACTTGCCACACGTTGCGGATTGTCACTTGCCACATCTTGTGGATTGTCACTTGCCACACCTTGTGGTATGTCACTTGCCACATCACCTGCCACACCTTGCGGATTGTCACAAGCCACACCTTGCGGATTGTCACTTGCCACGTCACCTGCCACACCTTGCTGATTGTCACTTGCCTGCCACTAGATGCAGATTGTCATTTGCCACGTCACCTGACACAATTTGCGGATTGTCACTTGCCACGTCGCCTGCCACACCTTGCGGATTGTCACTAACTTGCCTGCTAAGGTGTAGTTTTGGTTGTGTCTTGCTATGTCCCAGACTCCCAGAGTCAGGCAGCAGAGAGATAATGTAATCTCTCTGCTGCCTGCACAGTGAGGGCGGAAGTCACTGCAGGAATGCAGGGCAGGCACGGGCGGTGAGAGATGATCTCATCTCTCTGCTCCCCCGCTCCCGGCTAGCTGATTGGCCAGCTGCCACACTGAGCCTGCTCTCTCACTCTCACCTGCGCTTCCAACACACTGAGCAGCACGGTCTGCCCACAAACCATGCCGCCCACCCACAAACCGCGCCACAAGCGGAGCCGACCGCTTTCTTACCCATCTGTGGAGCCGCACGCTATCGCACCTGCCCGCAGAGCGGCCCGACGTGACTCACTGACGTCACTCGTTGCTAGACGCCAAGCGGCCCAGGCGTTAGCAACGAGTGCAGGGAAGAGGCTCCACCCACCTCCTCCTCCGCTCCTGGTATCGTGTCAGTGCGCCGCGTAACTACATTAGACGAGTCTCTCTCTCTGTGCCGCTGATCGGCTGATGTGAGAAACTGAGAGAGAGACTCAGAGAGGCAGCGGCAGCCGCAGAACAAGTACTGTATATACTCGAGTATAAGCCGACCTGAATATAAGCCGAGGCACCTAATTTTACCCCAAAAAAATGGGAAAACTTATTGAATCGAGTATAAGCCTAGGGTGTCCATCTGCATGCCTCACTGTGCCCATGCTTCACTGTGCCCATGACTAGACTGATGTTTAACATAGGAGTCTATAGAAGGAGTGCCTGGCTTTAAAAAATCGGTGCTCCCAGGCCGTACGTCTCCCAGACACCAAACTTTGCTTACTTGTAGAGGAGACATGGGGCTACATGTGTGCCATGTTTGGGGTCCAGGGGACCTATGACCGGCCAGTACCGGGTCCACAAAGTCACTGGAGAAATGACCGTTTAACATTGGAGTCTATGGAAGGGGTGCCCGGGTTTAAAAAATCAGTGCTCCCCGGCCATAGGTCCCCCAGGCACCAAACTTTGCACACTTGTAGAGGAAGAGTGGGGCTATATGTGTGCCATCCGGTACCGGGTCCCCAAAGTCCGGGAGATCAGGCGCAAAAAAAAAAGCAAGCGAGTGAGACAGATGATGCCTGTCCATTTACTACCCTAGCCTGTCCATTTACTAACCTAGCCTGTCCATTTACTAACCTAGCCTGTCCATTTACTACCCTAGCCTGTCCATATACTACTCTAGCCTGTCTATTTACTACCCTAGCCTGTCTATATACTACCCTAGTCTGTCCATATACCTGCGGACCATAGCTGGTATGAGGAAACAAGCTGGTGCCGCCACTATTTGTGTTCAGGACAGGTCCAGAGGCACAGGTGTGGGCCTGCAGACCACGGCTGAAGCAATAGGTAGAGAGGTGCAGCAAAAGACAGCAAAACGCTCTTCAGAGGGCATTTAAAAGGCAGCAAAGGGGGTGGAGACAGGGGCAGAGCCAGGGGGTGGCAAAATTAGTTTTCGCCTAGGGTGTCAAAAATCCTTGCACCAGCCCTGTGTCTATCACTGCGATTTTCAGCTTCCAGAGGCATCAGCCAAGTAAGGAATATACTGTACATAATTACACTGTTCCAGGCTTCTCTGATTCAAACCCCCTCACATGTGCTCTCGCCCCCCCCCCCCCCCCCTGATGCAGTAGCTCTGAGCTCAGAGTTTGGGAGCTCACTCCTGTGATGGTGAATATCCAAAACAAAAGAACCCGCCGCTCCAGGTGAGATAGGAAGCCTAGTGATTTCACGGGTGCCCGTCCGGGCTTGCCTCCCTATACGGTTAACAATGAAGAAATGGCTGCACTCCAAGATCCATCAATATTCTTTAATATCCGAACATCCCAAGTGTTACAAACAGATAATATGGTAGGCCTCGATTAGCAACGTCACCCCTTACCTGCAAAAGCAATTTTCTGCTAAAGGTGAACTAACCCTTTAAAAGATTAAAACTCACTAAATAAAAGAAGTTCGCTGTTACAATTCACATACACTTTAATGATGTGATCTGCATTCTCTGCCACAATGAAAAAAGGGATAGGGAACCCAGCTGTCCAATTTATCTGAATACCAGCTACGTGTGCCAAAGCATTGGCTTTCTTCCAACATTCCCATGCCTGCCAATTTTTAACATGTACCATATACGCTCCCCCACTATCTCAGGCACACAGTGTAATTAGTTATGCATGCTACCTGGCCTGCACCATTATCAGTAAGTTGTGATAGTAAGCAATCGCTTACACCAGCTATGCTCCTCTGAAGGTGATCTGCTGAGGAACGCTCTTCAGAGGGCATTTAAAAGGCAGCGAAAAGATGTTATATCACCTCCTCACCACCTGTTTAAACCCCTAAAACGCTGTGTCACAACCATGTGTACATCAGTCGAAAGGGTAGCTTTTGGTGGGCGGCACTGCCTGCGGAGTGTGACAGCTGGGAGAATTTTTGTCACAACGTGATGTAAAGCATCGTGCCCGTGGCCGTGACATATGTACACCCCTGTCCGCTGACTTTATATCTTAAGGGATCACCATGAAAAGGTGCATTTGGTAATCACCAGTGAAGGCTACAAGCGAAGAATCGAAAGAAACTGAATGGCTGTTGTGATAGTTTAAAAGCTTAGTCCAACTTTGTGACCATGTTTCATGTTACACCCATATTTAGGGTATAACATGAACCATGGTCACATTCCCCTCCCCAACTTACCTTAATTGTTTGGTTCTTCTCCCACTTTTCTGTCTGCACTTGACTTTGGTGTGGCCCCGCCCCTGCAGATACGTCATCCATGGTCAAATCCACCCAGAGATCTGTGAATGCAAAGGCTACAAGTCCCATCTGTCACAGCAGCAAGGAGAGCCTCGTAGATCTCATTAGAGCACAAGTGTGGTCACGGCACTTATAGTCCATGGTTTACTTCCTCCAGTCCAGTAACTTTAGATTTGTACCTCTATATGGGGCTGGGGGGAAAGTTTGCAGGAGTCTGTATTTTACACACAGGGTGCACTGATTGTGGCTGCAATGGTCTGCAGGCCTGTAAGCCAAAAAAAGGTAAACGCAAAACATTTTTAGAAACGTGTGTATTTAATAAGGCTAAAGCAGGGGTGCTCAACCTGTGGCCCTCAGAGCCCTCTGATGTTGCCCTCGACCTCAAACCAGGGAAGTGCACTTCTATTATATCCTGCAGGTTTGATGCGCTTTCGGAAAGCGCACCAAAACTCCTGAATGCAGTTTTGGCGCACTTTCAAAGAGTGGCCCACACTTGCAAGATATAATAGAAGTCTATAGCAAAGTGGAGCTAACCCGCAGGAAAGACGCAAGTGCACTGCTCTGCCCCTGCGGTGCCTGTAAACTGCAGCGCATCAGTGTGATGGGGAGCTCAGGACAGTAAGGGCTCATCTACATTTGTGGTTTGGAGGGTGATAAAACCCCATAGTTGAGACGTGTTTTTACCAAACCTCACACCCACTGGTGTAACGTCAGGATTAGCAATGGTGGCCCCACCCCATGCTCCAGGGGTCCGTGCGGCCTCCCTGTCACATTCTGCTTTACACCTGCACAGGTGGGGGGGGCAGATACAGGAACTGATCCTCTCCATTTTACTCCTTCAACCACTGAAAGCTGGCTTCTCCTCCTCTCCCTCTCGTAGCCTGCGACCGACCGGTTACCAAATCACTTAAATGGCCCTCACTCTTTAAAAGGCTTAGTGCCCCTGGGCTAAAGAGTGAATCTTATCTCATCAGTACACTCATTTAAGTAGAATTCCAGCCAAATAATAAATAAACACCCTTTTAAAAGGAAACCTGTGTTTTCCCCATTCATGGCAAACCAACAGGTTCACTTGAAAAAGTATGCATTAGCAAGCATTTCATTTTTGTTTTGGATAGAATAGGGAATAATGAAAGTGGTTATAAGTGAAAAACTTTTTTTTACCTTAATGCATTCCCTGTATTAAGGTAAAAAGCGGTTTTCCCACTGGCTGTACTCCCCCTAAACACTTACCTGAGCACTGTATCAGTTCAGCACTGAGCCTGGTTGTACCTCTTCTCCTCTCCTCTTCCATCCACAAGACACAAAGGCAGCAGCGGGAGCCATTGGCTCCTGCTGCTGTCAATCAACTCCTGTGAGGGGGAGGGGGAGTCACACTGTGTGCATCTATGGATGGCAGAACACGCCTGCACGAGTGGACCCCCATCTGTCTGTTTTTTAGCAGACATGATCAGATGAGATGCCGGCGGGTGTCATCCACTGACATCTGTAGCTCCATAGAGAGCTATGGATGGTCCGATCAGATCCGCCTGAAAAACTGACAGGCAGACCTGATCGGTCCGTCAGTGTGAAAGGGGCCTTATGCCTCGTACACACGACCGGTTTTCCTGTCGGGAAAACTGCCATTAGAGCTTTTGGCCGGGAATCCCGGGCGTGTGTATGCTCCATCGCAGTTTTCACGACAGGAAAACTGCCGGAAAAAAAAAGAGAGCCAGCTCTCTTTTTTCCGGCAGTTTTCCTATGTGAAAAACTGCGATGGAGCATACACACGGCTGGGATTCCCGAATAAAACTCCATCGCAGTTTTCCTGTCGGGAAAACCTCTCGTGTGTAGGGGGAAAAACTTACCGAGCAGGTTCTCGGTTTTCCCCTTGGGATTCCCGGCTGACTTTTTACCGCCGGGAATCCCGTACATGTGTACTAGGCATCAGAATCACTGTCAATCTATCTCTTGCTGTCCGTGTCTTGTTGTTGTTTTTGTCTCAGAGACTCAACAGGAAGGGAGATGAAATCTCTACAAAGTGAAGGGAATTCCCCTGTTGAACAATTGCCCATCAGAAGATTTACCTTTACTTCTTTCTGGTGGCAACTGTAAAATTTAGCTTTTTCCCTCATGCTCTGACTCATCAACAACAGTTAGTAAAGCAATGAGAGAAAGTGAATCAACCTAGGCGGATGTACAGACAGAAATGAAAAGAAAATACCTTCTGCATTCCAGCAATGCATGACATGAACTTACTTCAGTTGAAAAGTTTTCTCCTGTCTTTCCAGCTGATGCTGCAATTTCTGCACGTTACCCTCCAGCTCTTTTATTCTACAAAACAAGATACAGTCCAAGTTATTTCTTATCACAATGATCTAAAGTGTGGGAGTACAGAAAATGGCTCCATTCATTCAACAGAAAACAGAATCTATTCCAAGATAAGCAGATAGCGTCACAACTGTCAGGGGAAAAAATGCAACTATAATGTGTACAGAATGTTTGAGTGTAGGTTGTACTGTTTACATTAATAGGCCACAAATAGGCCAGTCTATGAAAAGTCTATAGCAGGGATATGCAATTAGCGGACCTCTATGCCTCATGGGACTTGTAGTTCTGCAACAGCTGGAGGTCTGCTAATTGCATATCCCTGCTCTATAGTCACTGTTGCCCAGTTAGGAGGTATAATGAGCCTCAACTGTGGATCTTGATGTCACCAAGGGTTGCATATAATATTTAGTATATGTAATGCTACAGAAGATTGTCAGAGAGTGCAGACTTGTTATGCCGCATACACACGACCGTTTTTCATGACGAGAAAAATGTCATTTTTTAAATTGGTCATTAAAAACGATCGTGTGTGGGCTCCAGAGCATTTTTCTTGACGAGAAAAATGGCCATTAAAAAATTGAACCTGCTTTATTTTTTCTCGTCGTTTTTCACGTCATCGTTTTTCTCGTCGTGAAAAACAGCCGTGTGTACGCTTTAATGACGGGAAAAAAACGCGCATGTTTAGAAGCAAGTTATGAGACGGGAGCGCTCGTTCTGGTAAAACTAGCGTTTGTAATGGAGATAGCACATTCGTCACGCTGTAACGGACTGAAAAGCACGAGGCAGAAAAGCGCGAATCGTCTCTCACCAAACTTTACTAACACGAGGATCAGCAAAAGCAGCCCAAAGGGTGGCGCCATCCGAATGGAACTTCCCCTTTATAGTGCCGCCGTACGTGTTGTACGTCACCGCGCTTTGCGCAAGCATTTTTTTTCACGATCGTGTGTAGGCAAGGCAGGCTTGAGAAGAATCACGTCGAGAAAAACTTTGTTTTTTTCAATGACATTAAAAACGGCCGTGTGTACGCGGCATTAGGGGAGATTGACGAACTGTGGACATGCTACAGGTAAAGTTATAGACACGCCATAGGATAGAGTCAAAGACTGGGAACAAGAGAAAACTAAAGAGATCACTGTGATTACAGCTGGGCTCACTACAGGGCCTACGGTACTGAAATCCTCTGTACTGCAAACTACATTTCTTGCATGGAGAGGCTCTGGAGTTTATAACTTGCACTGTGCATGCTTGACATATAAATAGGCCAACAGGACTCACAATTATTCCAGCTGTCTAAAGGCCCGTACACACGGTCGGACTTTTGCCCAACAAACTTAGTTTTAAGCAAGTTGGACCAACAATCCGACCGTGTGTACGCTCCATCGGACAAACTTTTTGAGTTTGGTTTTGTTTTCATCGGACAAAAGTTGGGTCTGCGAACGGACAAACTTTTGCCCAACAAAAGTCCTATGGAGCAAAGTCCTGCCGTGTGTACAGAAAACCATAGGACTTTTGTCCGATGGACAAAACAACCAATGTTAAAATCAACCAACAATAGCAGAAGTTGACCAAAGGGTGGCAGTAAAGATCAGAAAAGAGCAGAAAAAACAAGTGATGTTGTAAGAAGTTTTAAGAAAGTTTGCAGAAAAGTCCGAGCGTGTGTATGCTATGGGTGTTCCCGACCAACTCCGTTCGGACAAAAAAACACGGAAAAGTCCGATGGAAGTCCGACCGTGTGTACAGGGCTTAAGAAGGTCCTTACTACAGTGTGGTGTTGAACCTTCCTCCCACAATAAAAAAACAAAACATACTGGTTTGTTACTTGTCTTCTAACTAAATTGGAGTGTTTACCTGCTTCCTGTGGTAGGAACATAAAACTGTACAGTCACCTGGAGCCAGGACATGGCAGAATAATATGCTTGTGCTAGGTAAATACTAGCAATAAAATATTAGACTGGAGTTCTGTTTAGCCTGTTTCACACGGCTTCAGCTTCTTAGGCCCCATGCACACAAGACGCCGGTGCAAACTCTGCTGAACGCATGTTTTTAAAGGCTGAAACCGGCGTTTAGAAATGCCCGTTTTGCCGCGATTGCAACCGCGTTCAGCAGCGTTTTAACGCATTTGCGTCTATAAGCGTTTAGTTAGGAAACATCATAAGACCCTCCCCAAGCTCAAAAAACAGTATTATTTAACCATTTCAGCCATTTTGTGAGACCAGAGTGAGTAGCAGCAGCTTAGAGAGCAGCAGTGTACTTGTATTAAGCCACATCACCTGCCACAAGCTGTGGATTGTCCACTTGCCACGTCACCTACCACAAGTTGTGGATTGTCCACTTGCCACGTCACCTGGCCATGTCACCTGGCCATGTCACCTACCACAAGTTGTGGATTGTCCACTTGCCACGTCACCTGGCCACAAGTTGTGGATTGTCCACTTGCCACGTCACCTGGCCACGTCACCTGCCACAAGTTGTGGATTGTCCACTTGCCATGTCACCTGCCACAAGTTGTGGATTGTCCACTTGCCACGTCACCTGGCCACAAGTTGTGGATTGTCCACTTGCCATGTCACCTGGCCACCTCACCTGGTCACGTCACCTGCCACAAGTTGTGGATTGTCCACTTGCCATGTCACCTGGCCACATCACCTGCCACAAGTTGTGGATTGTCCACTTGCCATGTCACCTGGCCACGTCACCTGGCCACGTCACCTGCAACAAGTTGTGGATTGTCCACTTGCCATGTCACCTGGCCACCTCACCTGCCACGTCACCTGGCCATGTCACCTGCCACAAGTTGTGGATTGTCCACTTGCCACAAGTTGTGGATTGTCCACTTGCCACGTCTCCTGGCCACGTCACCTGCCACAAGTTGTGAATTGTCCACTTGCCATGTCACCTGGCCACCTCACCTGGCCACGTCACCTGCCACAAGTTGTGGATTGTCCACTTGCCATGTCACCTGGCCACGTCACCTGCCACAAGTTGTGGATTGTCCACTTGCCACGTCACCTGGCCACAAGTTGTGGATTGTCCACTGGCCACGTCACCTGGCCACGTCACCTGCCACAAGTTGTGGATTGTCCACTTGCCACGTCACCTGGCCACAAGTTGTGAATTGTCCACTTGCCACGTCACCTGCCACAAGCTGTGGATTGTCCACTTGCCACGTCACCTGGCCACGTCACCTGCCACAAGTTGTGGATTGTCCACTTGTCATGTCACCTGGCCACGTCACCTGCCACGTCACCTGCCATAAGTTGTGGATTTTCCACTTGCCACGTCACCTGCCACAAGTTGTGGATTGTCCACTTGCCACGTCACCTGCCACAAGTTGTGGATTGTCCACAATGCAATGCAAGCAATTACAGTTTTTTCTTTTTTTTTTTTATGGTTTTTCATCATTTGCCATAATTTTGGAGATTTCTAATGTAAAAAAATAGGCCACCTTAAAAAACGCTTGTAAACGAAATCGCGGCAAAACACCGGTACCGCGTTTAGCCGCGTTTTGCGTCTGAAACGTGGAAATTTTTGCGTCTGAACCCATTTTTTTGCTTTTTGAGAAAAACAAGGTTAAACACAACTGCATATAAACGGCAATAAATGAGACAGTGTACATGGTCACATAGGATAACATTGAATGAGTTCAGGGGCAGTTGAAAAAAGTGTCCAACTGCCTCTGAACGCGAGTTCAAGGCCCCTTTCACACAGGACGGATCCGTGATGATCCGCCCCGTGAACCTCCGCTTGCTCAGCGGGGATCGCTCCGTTGATCCCCGCTGAGCCGGCGGATGACAGGGCGGTCCCCACACACTGTGCAGGGACCACCCTGTCAGATCTCCGCTCTCCCCTATGGGGGGATCGGATGAACACAAACCGTCTCCCCGTGTTCATCCGATCTGCTCTGCAGACGGATTGAAAAATAGGATTTTCCTCCGTCTGCAGAAACGGGGGATTGCGGATACGGAGGAGATCGGGTGTCAGCGGATGTTCATCCGCTGACATCCGCTATCTCATAAGGACCAACGTATGTCCCTTTTTCATCCGAAAAAGCGGACATACGGTCCGCACGTGTGAAAGGGGCCTAACAGCACCCCTTGTTCATGGGACCTTAGGCTCAGTTCACATACATGTGAATTGGATGTGTTTTAAACCGCAACCAATTCACATTCTATGAAACTGGTTCACATATCTGTGGGCCGGCCGCAGTCCATTTTAAAAAACAGTCCTGTGCGTTTTTCAGTCCGGTTCAGGTGAGATGTTAAGTTCATACCAGAACAAAACTGCACCGGACTCCTTTTAAAAGCCGTAGTGTTAGTGCGGTTTTTAAAAGGAGTCCAGTGCAGTTTTGTGAACAGCAAGCTTTGACAAAACATTAGCAGAGCTTTCAGCAAGCTTTGTTGAGGCTGGGTTCACACTTATGCGAATTGGATGCGGGTTTCTTCGCATCCAATTCGCATGACAGGAGACTGTGACCGGCTCACAATGGAGTCGGTTCACACATCTCCAGGGTGGCTGCGGAGCGGATTGCACAGGGGTCCTGTGCGTCTTTAGCTCTGTTTTAGGTCCAAATTCAGGCAAAAACTCAGCTCCAGTTTGTAAATGTTATAAGCAGATCCTAATGGGATTATTAATGGGCACTTTAAAGGGGTTGTAAAGGTTCATGTTTTTTCAACTTAATGCATCCCTATGGCAATAAAGTGGCAATCAACACTGCCATTAGGTTCTGTGTTCAACATTTAAAAACTGGAGCTGAATGGTACTTTAACAGCTTCAACAAAGCTTGCTGAAAGCTCTGCAAATGCTTTTTCAAAGCTTGCCATTCACACTGCCCTTATACATGCTGAAGCCCCGTGTGAAACAGGCCTTAAGCCTCGTACATACGATCGAGTTTCTCGTCGAAAAACGACAAGAAACTTGCTGGCAGAGCTTTCTTGACGAATCGGTCGTGTGTACGCGGCTATCAGGTTTCTCGTCAAGAAAACCGACAAGAATCTCGACGAGAAAAATAGAGAACCTGCTCTCTATTTTCTCGTCAGGATTCTTCATTTTCTCGTCGAGATTCTCGTCAGCATGTTTCTCAATGAGAAAAGTGTGTGTGTGTGTGTGTACACTTACCTGTCGCTGTGGAAACCCGTGCATGCTCGAAATGACTGACGCATGCGCGGTAGCTTCCTAGGCATAGGTAGGGTGTAGCAAGATGGCGGCGACGGCATCGAATGTGACGAGCGCACGCTCGTCGTAGTCGATTACGTCACCGCGTTCGCTCCATTCAAAGAACCGCAGATTTTTTGAATCGAGCGTGTGTACACTCGGCCGGGACAAGTTTCTTGTCCAAGAATCTCGTCAAGAAAAACGAAGAGTTTTTTTCCTGACGAGATTCTCGGCCGTGTGTACGAGGCTTAAGTGTCTACTCCATACATTTTACATAGGCCCCACTACCTGCAGTACGTACCGTGCCTTTTTAACCGCCAAAAAATCTTTCATTTCAAAGTCTTTTTGTCTCAGGGCCTCATGCAGTCTCTGGTTGGCTGATTCCGCTTGCTGGAGAGACTCAGCGCCTTTAAGTTCCATTTCCCTCAAAATATCCAATTCCTTAGTCAGCAACTTCACCTTATAACACAAGCCAGGCAGAGAAGAGGTTTCGTGTCAGTCTAAAAAAGCTATAAGTGCAAGAAGGGCATCGCAGACAGCAACTGACTGTCATGGAAAATATTTGTGCTAATATACAGTAGGCAGTGCATATAAATAGTGTAATATGTCATAATAACCACTTAAGGACCGCCGCACGCCGATGTACTTTGGCAAAATGGCACGGCTGGGACATAGGTGTACAGGTACGTCCCCTTTAATGTGCACAGCCGTGGGTCGCGAGTGCCCCGCCGGCGGCGCGCTCGCGACCCGGTCCTCTTCTCCGTGACTGTCTCCGCGGGAACAGTGGACCCGATCTCCGCTGGTGTCCCGCGATCAGGTCACAGAGAGGAAGAACGGGGAGAGGTAAGTGTAAACAACCCTCTGCCCGTGCTTCCTAGTGTAACTGACACTGATCGTCTGTTCCCTGTAATAGGGAACGGCGATTAGTGACGTCACACGCTAAGCCACGCCCCCCACAGTAAGAAACACAAATCAGGGCACACTTAACCCCTACAGCACCCTTTCCTAGTTAACCCCTTCACTGCCAGTGTCATTTTTACAGTAACCAGTGCATTTTTAAAGCACTGGTCGCTGTAAAAATTACAATGGTCCCAAAATAGTGTCAAAAGTATCCGATGTGTCTGCCATAATGTCGCAGTCACGAAAAAATCACTGATCGCCGCCATTACTAGTAAAAAAAATAAATTATAAAAATGCCATAAAACTACCCTCTATTTTGTAAACGCTATAACTTTTGCGCAAACCAATCAATAAACGCTTATTGCGATTTTTTTAACCAAAAATATGTAGAAGAATACGTATCGGCCTAAACTGAGGGAAAAAAATGTTTTTTTATATATTTTTTGGGGATATTTATTATAGCAAAAAGTAAAAAATATTGAATTTTTTAAAAAATTGTCGCTCTATTTTTGTTTATAGCGCAAAAAAAAAAAACCGGCAGAGGTCATCAAATACCACCAAAAGAAAGCTCTATTTGTGGGAAAAAAAGGACATCAATTTTGTTTGGGAGCCACGTCGCACGACCGCGCAATTGTCAGTTAAAGCGACGCAGTGCCGAAGCACAAAAAGGGGCCTGGTCCTTATGCTGCATATTGGTCCGGGTCTTAAGTAGTTAAACAAAGGCCAATTCTTTCTCCAAGACTGGATTTCAATTATCATTCCAAGCAGGCCAGTAGAAGATAGTGTTCATATATGTAGGGTAAAATTAGTGTAATATGCTGTGTTTTATTTCCTGTCCTAGTGACACCCTGTCACACTTTGACACACAAGGTGTTAATGGGACAGGAACTGAAAGTAAATTGCCCCAGGAAACAGCAAAAAAAAACAAACATGGAAGACAAACAGGGAAGCACGCTGAAAATTAAAGTGGTTCTAAAGCCTAAAGGTTGTTTACCTTAAAAGAGAAGTGTGGGAATCACAAAAAAAATAATCATACTAACCTAGATGGCTGCAGCACCGATCCCAGGTACAGCTGTCCCCCCACCAACTCCACCCTGAGAACTGAGCAATTAAACACCACAGATCGCTCAGTTCTCCCCTTGCGCTCTGAGCAGAGAGTGGTGACTGTCAACCACCAGCTCTCTGCTCTGCCCCTGGGCTGTGAAGGGGGCAGGAAGGGCTGGATCAGGCTCTCAGCGGCATGCTAAAAGGCTGATCCAACTGCCAGTGCAGGCATCTGGGTGGATCCCAAAATATAGTTGGGATATTTCCAGAGCCTGGACCGTCTGAGTGATGTCAGCTGACAGGGAGCTTTAGCTGTCGGCTGAAAACGAGTCACAGGAGTGCAGAGCAAACTGGACTCCTGTAATCCATAGTAGAAGTATAGACAAAATAGCTTTGGCTGTACTTCTCCTTCCATGCATTCTGTGCACTAAGGTAAAAAAACCTTCTGTGCTGCAGAATCCCTGCAGCCTCCTCTTTTACTTACCTGAGCTCAATTTCGATTCAGCACTGTGCACGGGAGCACCTAAACTAGCAGCACTCTCCATCCTCACTGGGCAGATTGATAGCAGCGGGAGTCATTGGCTCAATTAAATCTCGTGATGAGGGATTGGGGGCGGGGCCGAGCTGCCCTGTATGTGTCTATAGCACTCTGCACAGGAGCACCAACTCTCTCAGCACTCTCCCTGCTCACTGGGCAGATTGAGCCGATGGCTCCCGCTGCTATTAAATCGTGTGACGAGGGATTGGGGGCAGGTCAGATCCGCCCTGTCTGTGCCTATAGACACAGACAGGGTTGCTCTGCCCCACCCCCAATCCCTTGTCACACGTTTTAATTGAGCCCAATTTCGATCCAGCACTGTGCACAGGAGCACCGACTCTCTCAGCACACTCCCTGCTCACTGGGCAGATTTATAGCAGCGGGAGCCATTGGCTCAATCAAATCGGGTGACGAGGGATTTGGGCGGGGCAGAGCTGCCCTGTTTGTGTCTATAGACACAGACAGGGCAGCTCGGGAGCGAGCCTGCATGTGTGTCCCCATAAGTGTTGAACCCTTACAAAAGGGCTGCCTACCTTGAGCTCGTGAGACAGAACTGTGGTGCTCATCTCATCAAGATGTACACGAAACTCATGTTCACGTTTCTTCATTTCGCAATCAAACTCCAAAGACAGTTCCTGCAAACAATTATTTTAATGTAGAAACAAAACATTTCATATATGAATAAACAACTCATTGTCAGAAATATATATAAGTCAAATAAGACCTGAACGACCACAACATACAGGGATATACAATGTAATACTGACATATAATCACACACATAGGTTGGACTTGATGGTGTCTTTTTTTCAACATCACCTACTATGCAAGTATGTAACATAACACAAATTGGTGACAGTTTCAAAATCTCAGCAAATAAATAGTAACAAGACCAGAAAAAAAAAAAAAAAAACATATAAATTAAATTTTTAGCCAATTAGCATCAGGTGAATATAAGTATTTATTCCACCGAACGACGCTAGTGGCCACTGCGATTCCCCAGCACTGATTGAGGAAAATATGAACATGTAGTAATCAACAGTAACCAATAACCTGTCAATAAAAAAAACAATGTTCATTCATAGCATAAATATAAAGCTAAATTGCAATTCAAACAAAAAGGATGTAAAGTGTTTTGTTTGGGAATCCAGAAATCCTTGGATGAGGATTAAATGAGGAGGTGACAAGAGTTATTGTAGAAGGAAAGGGAAACATTCTGAATTTAGCAGCTGGTGTGCAATGTGAAGGCAGTAGTCAATCACACTGTAACCTTTTTTTTTTTTTTTTTTAGAACTTTATTGAAATGTTCTTCACAAGTCTTTGGGTCCCCGGTGCTCCCCACTGTGCATGCATGAGTTTTGCTGTGCTATCTTAACCACTTCAATACCCGGCACTTACCCCCCTTCCTGCCCAGGCCAATTTTCAGTTTTCAGCGCTGTCGCTGTTTAAATGACAATTACGCGGTCATGCTACACTGTACCCAAACAGAATTTTTATCATTTTGTTCCCACAAATGGAGCTGTCTTTTGGTGGTATTTGATCACCTCTGCGGTTTTTATTTTTTGCTAAACAAGTAAAAAAAAGACCGAAAATTTTGAAAAAAAAAAAAAAGATTTCTTTTGTTTCCGTTATAAAATGTTGTAAATAAGTAAGTTTTCTCCTTCACTGATGGGCACTGATAGGCGGCACTGATATGCAGCACTCATTGGCATTGATAGGCGGCACTGATGGGCACTAAAAGGCTTCACTGATGGGTACTTATGAGTGGCGCTGATAGGCGGCACTGATACGTGGCATTAATGGGCGGCACTGATAGATGGCACTGATAGGCATCCCTTGTGGCAGGCATTGTGGATGGGCATTGATTGGCAGCTGCCTGGGCATTGATTGGCAGCTGCCTGGGCACAGATTGGCATTTCCCTGGTGGTCTAGGTGGCAAACCTGGTGGTCCAGTGGGTTGGCCATCCCTGGTGGTCCATTCCGGCATCCTGGTGGTCCTGGGCGGGCATCCGAGGGGGGGCTGCGCTAATAAACACAGACCACCCCTGTCAGGAGAGCAGCCAATCGACTCTCCTCTACTCGCGTCTATCAAATCAACAGCTCTTCCTGTTTACATGGTGATCAGCTGTGATTGGACACGGCTGATCACATGGTAAAGAGCCTCCGTCGGGTCTTTACCGAGATCGGTGTATGTGTGTGAGACTGACACACCACACCACCGATCTCCGCGATGTGCGCCCCCACGGCTGTTATCCTGCGGGTGGTTTTTAACCTTTTTTGGG
This sequence comes from Rana muscosa, assembly GCA_029206835.1. NCBI lineage: Eukaryota > Metazoa > Chordata > Amphibia > Anura > Ranidae > Rana > Rana muscosa. The sequence goes on from CM055128.1 coordinate 34,178,584, forward strand.
CCGCTAGCTGGGGTTAAAAGCGCCCCGCTAGTGGCCGAATACCTCCGCAAAAACGACGGTAAAGAGCAGCTAAAAATAGCGGCGCTTTACCGCCGACGCCTTGGTGTGAAAGCAGCCTTACTCTATCGAAAATGGGGAAAAAAAAAGTTTTGCCTAAAGTCTTACTTTAAGGTAAAAAAAAAAAAACTTCTGCCTTTAGAACAACTTTGAACCATCTGTCATTTTCTGATACCTCTCAGGGTCTCGGTTGGTGAGATCTCTGCACTGAATTCCCAGGTTTTCACACCGGATGTGCCTATTGTGAGGGCCTCCCACTATCCCTGTCGTATTTTTCTTATTTTATATTGTAGGAAATGTAAGAGAAGGAGCAGGAGCACACAAACGTGTGCATGGATACCAAAAACACCCCAATAGACAGAAACAGAGTCCAGAATTACAGCAGGGACATCTAAGGCCCCTTTCACACTGAGGCGTTTTTACCGCGTTTTCGCGGTAAAAAAAGCGCTGTAAAAATGCCTGAAATAATCCTGCCCCATCATTCTCAATGTGAAAGCCCTGAAGGCTTTCACACTGAGGCGTTTTGCTGGCTGTGCGTTCGAAAAAATCCTGCAAGCAGCTTTTTTGGAGCATCTTTAGGGCGCTAAAAATAGCGCTGTAAAAACGCCCATCTCCATTGAAATGAATGAGTAACGCGGTAAAAAGCATAGGCATTAGCGCTATTTTTACCGGTAAGAACGCGGTAAAAACGCATAGGCGTTAGCGCTATTTTTACCGCGAACGCGGTAAAAACGCGGGAAAAAAACGCATATTTTTTTTGCCTTTTTTCAACGCTTTAGTGTGAAAGGGGCCTTACTGTTGGGGGGATTCAAAACATAAAAAGACAGGGACTGACTCAGCCCACTGGTCCCCACTTATAACCAAATTATCAATTTTAGGTGGGCTGACCCGCTAATACTTGTGTAAATGTATGAGAAGTGCTGTCTGAGGGCCAAGAGAAAGGCCTCGTACACACGACCGATTTTCTCGGCAAGAACCAGCAAGAAACTTGCTGGCAGAGAGGTCTTGCCGAGTAAATCGGTCGTGTGTACGCTGCTATCGGGTTTCTCGTCGAGAAAACCGACAAGAAACCTCGACGAGAAAATAGAGAACCTGCTCTCTATTTTCTCGTCGAGATTCTCCTCGGCATGTTTCTCGACGAGAAAAGTGAGTGTGTGTACACTTACCTGTCCTCCCGGAAGCCCGCGCATGTTCGAAATGAATTTGACGCATGCGCGGTAGCTTCCTAGGCATACGTAGGGTATACCAAGATGGCGGCGACGGCATCGAATGTGACGAGCGCATGCTCGACGTAGTCGATGACGTCACCGCGTACGCTCCTTTCAAAGAACCGCGGGTTCTTTGAATCGAGCGTCTGTACACTCAGCCGGGACAAGTTTCTTGTCCAAGAATCTCGTCGAAAAAAACGACATGTTTTTTTCAACGAGAATCTCGGCCGTGTGTACGAGGCCTCAGTCTTATCTTTCTGGACATCTGCTTTACAAGTTAATGTGCTGACACAGAGCCAGTAGTGTTAAGAAGTCCTGGACACAGTGATCGGCGACATTAGGACAGGGTGGGTATTGGATTCCTATTAATTGAGCGCTGTACACCAGGAGATTCTGTGAATGCATGGTATGCCAGAGCAAGTCTAGAATCACGCAGCAGTCAGGAAAAGGGAAAGAGGCTTTTCTGCTTGTTAAATTATATGTAAACCAGTTCATTAAAATCTCAATCTTTTAGTGTAATGTGTAAAGTAATTTTACTTTTTTTAAGCAGATCTCCAGCTGAAAACAAAAAGAAAAAAACTGAAATGCCCATTAAAAGCTAAAAAAACAAAATCAGCTTTGCTGCGATATTCACCTTCAGTTCAGAGGTGCAGTACTTTTTTAGTGTAATAGCCAACATGGTTCACCCACTTTCTCTGCGTCCAGGTTGTCCCTTCCTCAAAATATACACATTCTCTTGACTGGGTAGTATAAAAAGAAGCTAATTTCTCTGTCACTCAGCTCTTTCCTCCAATCAACATGCTTCTTATCAGCATATGAACTGATTGGCTCCTTGTGCTGTTTCTTCCTCTCAAACTCTAGCCCTGCTGTACTGGGTCTGCAAAAAGCTGCAGAAGATTAACAGCACTGAGACGCAACAAAGTATAATAAAGGCAAATGGTTTATGATACACAAGGCGATCAAACCAAATGTCATGTTCCCATAAGAATGCCTCTACTTGTCCTTCAACCGTCCAATGTCAATCTCTCAGTTGGCATTAAAGGCTTTGACATTTGACTGCAGAATGACAGCTGGCATAGGGCATCCATGTCTAAGAGGAGATTTATTCACATATTGGAGAGATTTGATCTTACTTTCGGTTGTGTCTACAGTGCAGGAAAGGAAGGAAAATCTACCCAATGTGGCACAGGAGGCAAAGGGTTAATGGGGGTTTTATCCATTCCTCACCCTAGCTGCAATGAAGAAAAAAAAAAAAGAGAGACCCTGTCACATATACACCCACAATCTAATTATATTATATATATATATATATATATATATATATATATATATATATATATATGTATATACACACACGCACACACACACAATTTATCACTTACCACTTTATTAGGTACACCTGTTGAATTGCTTGGTAACACAAATTGCTAATCAGCCAATCACATGGCGGCAACTTAATGCATTTAGGCATCTGGACGTGGTGTAGATGACTTGCTGAAGTTCAAACTGAGCATCAGAATGGGGAAGAAAGGGGATTTAAGTGACTTTGAACGTGGCATGGTTGTTGGTGCCGGACGGGCTGGTCTGGGTATTTCAAAAACTGTTGATTTACTGGGATTTTCACACACAACCATCTCTCGGGTTTACAGAGAATGGTCCAAAAAAGAGAAAAATATACAGTAAGTGGCAGTTGTGTGGTGGAAAATGCCTTGTTGATGTCCGAGGCGAATGGGCAGACTGGTTTGAGACGATAGAAAGACAAAAGTAACTAAAATAACCACTCGTTACATCCAAGGTATGCAGAATACCATCTCTGAACGCACAACACATCAAACCTTGAAGCAGATGGGCTACAGGAGCAGAAGTTCACACCGGGTGCCACTCCTGTCAGCTAAGAACAGGAAACTGAGGCTACAATTCGCACAGGATCACCAAAATTGGACAACAGAAGATTGGAAAAACGTTGCCTGGTCTGATGAGTCTGGATTTCAGCTGTGATATTCGGATGGTCAGGTCAGAATTTGGTGTAAACAACATGAAATCATGGATCCATCCTGCCTTGTATCACCGGATCAGGCTGGTGGTGGTGGTGTAATGGTGTGGGGGATATTTTCTTGGCACACTTTGGGCCCCTTAGTACCAATTGAGCATCATTTAAACACCATGGCCTACCTGAGTATTGTTGCCGACCATGTCCATCCCTTTATGACTACAGTGTCCCCATCTTCTGATGGCTCCTTCCAGCAGGATAATGCACCATGTCACAAAGCTCCAATCATCTCACCACTGGTTACTTGAACATGACAAATGCTCCCTCATTTCTGGAATCACTGGTAATTTCCACCACCTGAGGCAGCGGAAGGAGCAATGGCAAGCTTGACTACTATGGGTCAGGTGGGTCCCTATACACCAGGGGTCTTAAACTGGTGACCCTCCAGCTGTTGCGAAACTACAAGTCCCATCATGCCTCTGCCTGTGGGAGTCATGCTTGTAACGGTCAGCCTTGCAATGCCTCATGGGACTTGTAGTTTCGCAACAGCTAGAGGGCTGCCAGTTTGAGACCCCTGCTATACACAGACACTGTCACTGTGCCCTGCATAGACAAAGTGACAGTGTCTCTTTAAAGATCTTCTCAATAGTTAATTAGCTCAGTATGAAATTTGAGACTGTGTCACGGCAATTTGCATGGTGAGGTCTAATTATGGCACCATCACAATTTAACCAGTGCTCGCTGACCTTTACCAGCTCTGTGTTGAGCTGACATTTCTACCTCTGACCGAGCTATAAATGCCATGACAACACACAGGTCACGAGAAAGGTCTGTCCTGTACTAATATACCTCTACTATATGTGCCCTTCCAAGGTGACAGAGATTAACAATCTTGGAACAGCTTCTTCCAGTCTGAATTCTTGTCTATTTACACTCACCACACACGCCATCACCCAGCGGTCTATTTAGTACACTTGCCAGAATGGCTGCCCTGAGCACTAATCCAGACTAGGTGATTGATTGAACAGCCAACCGGCTAAAAAAAGTGAGGGGGGGGGTGCTGGATGAAGCAAAGGAGGATCAATAAATCTCGACATGCAATTAATAACACACCACACTGCTGTCTGCATCTGATCAGACATTAAACCCATGGCGTGCCGCATCTCAGCCTTCACTAGGGATTTTTACCCTCCAATTGCTGGCAGACAATGCATAATAATGTGAGAATACTGACATTAGAGCTAAATGCCGAGCTGAAACCAAAAAAATACCCTCACAGTGGGGAGGGGTGGGGTGGTTTCCGCACTGCAAGGGTAAATGCTCATCATGTCCAGGGTTCCCAGAATAGGGAGAAATACTTACCGTATATACTCGAGTATAAGCCGACCCGAATATAAGCCGAGGCACCTAATTTTACCACAAAAAAATGGGAAAAATGATTGACTCGAGTATAAGCCTAGGGTGTCCATTTGCATGTCTCACTGTGCCTCACTTTGCCTCACTGTGTCCATGTGCATGCCTCAGTGTGCCCACGCCTCACTGTGCCCATGACTAGACTGACGTTTAACATGGGAGTCTATGGAAGGGGTGCCCGGCTTTGAAAAATCGGTGCTCCCCGGCCTTAGGTCCCCCAGACACAAAACTATTCACACTTATAGAGGAGAAATGGGGCTATATGTGTGCCTAGTTCTGGGTCCAGGGGACCCAAGACCGGCCGGTACCGGGTCCCCAAAGTCACTGGAGAAATTACCATTTAACATAGGAGTCTATGGAAGGGGTGCCCGGCTTTGAAAAATCGGTGCTCCCCGGCTGTAGGTCCCCCGGACAACAAACTTTGCACACTTGTAGAGGAAGAAGGGGCTACATGTGTGCCAAGGTTGGGGTCCAGGGGACCTATGACGGGCTGGTACCGGGTCCCCAAAGTCCGGGAGATCAGGCGCAAAAAGGTGACTCGAGTATAAGCCGAGGGGGGCATTTTCAGCACAAAAAAATGTGCTGAAAAACTCGTCTTATACTCGAGTATATACAGTATCTTATTCCCCACCCCAGCAGGCTCCATCTACTTTCAAGGCTAGTCCAGTGCTGTCTCCTCTCTAAAGCCTGGTACACACGATCAGATTTTCCGCAGACAAAGCGTTGGACTTTTGTCCGAAGTGCGTGTGCCTGGATTTTGTCTTGCATACAAACGGCACACAATTGTAGGCCAACAAACACGAACGTAGTGACGTACTAGACGTACTACGTGGTTGTTCAGCTCTTGAGCGCCACCCTTTGGGCACCTTCTGCTAATGTCATGTTTGGTGAGCATTGATTAGCATGCGTGTTTGTACTTTGGACTTTTGTCTGACGGACTTGTGTACACACGATAGGAAAATCTGACAACAGACTGTTGTCCATGGAAAATTTTAGGGTTGAAAATATATTTATTGGTATTTTAACAGATAATACAAGGAACAACATCTAAAGTTACAGTCTGGTGACAATCGCAAGCGAACATGTGTGGTGAGTCAGCCCAATGGCTATCGCCCCTAGCTTAACTCCTATCGTCATACAGTATATTATTAGCATCTACGACTCCATGGAAAATTTTAAAGCATGCTATCCAACATTTGTCCGCGGAAAATCCGACAACAATTGTCCGATGGAGGGTACAAACGGACGGATTTTCGGCCAACAGGCTGTCAACACACAATTCCCGTCGGAAAGTCCGATCGTGTGTACGAGGCTTAAGCCACTCACAGTTGCGGTCACACACTCAATCCATCCACATACAATGCAGGGTTACTAGCCAAAAATTGTATGCGATGATGCAAAGGGACTGCCCACAGACAGCCCAAAGCTTTAGGGAGAGGACAGTTCTGGAACCTGCTGGAATGGAGAATATTATTATTATACAGGGTCTATATAGCACCAACAGTTTATGCAGCGCTTTACAATGTAGAGGGGGGACAGTACAATTACAATACAGAAGGAATAGGAGGGCCCTGCTCATGGAGCTTACAATCTAAAAGGGAGGGGGAGAACAGGGTAAATACTGCCTGTACCTCTAACCCCCCCCCCCCTCCCAGTAATAAGGAACATTCAACTCTTGCAGTGAGGGAGGGACCCCGCTACAAGGGTTTCTGCAGGCCCAAAGTTCAGCATTACAGTGGTTATAAACCCTTACATAAACCCAGTGAAGTGACTGGCCTCAGGTGATACACAGGGTTGAAACAAATCCTCCTACATAAGTTCTATAGACGTTCAAAGTACATAATTTATACAGCTTGTTTGAGCTTTCAGAAAGCAGGGGTGGAGAGCTAAAGTTACAATCTTAGAGCTCAGTGAGAGCTGATTGGAGGGAAGGGACACACCCCCCTTCTCACAGAACAAACTGACTAAGTGGGGATCTTGATTCTTGTAGCACTGGGAATCCTTTAGCTGGGGGGACCCTGTAGCACTGGGGACCTTGTAGCACTGCAGATCCTTTAGCTCAGGGGAACTTGTAGCACTGGGGATCTTGTAGCACTGGGGATCTTGTAGCACTGGGGATCTTGTAGCACTGGGGATCTTGTAGCCCTGGGGACCTTGTAGCCCTGGGGACCTTGTACCCCCGGAGACCTTGTAGCCCCGGGGATCTTGTAGCCCCGGGGACCTTGTAGCCCTGGGGACCTTGTAGCCCTGGGGACCTTGTAGCTCCGGAGAGCTTGTAGCCCTGGGGATCTTGTAGCCCCGGAGACCTTGTAGCCCCAGGGACCTTGTAGCACTGGGGATCGTGTAGCTCTGGGGATCTTGTAGCCCTGGGGACCTTGTAGCCCCAGGGACCTTGTAGCACTGGGGATCGTGTAGCTCTGGGGATCTTCAGAAAATACCAAAAATAAACCCACCAGTGACATGACTTCACTCTCACCTGTCTCTGTAGGGTCAGATCTCCTTGGACCTCTTCAATTTTCCTCTCGAGCTCGCGCTTTACTTTCTCATACTCCTCCAGAAGCCGATCGAGATTGCTATTTTTAGAGCTTGAACAACAGTAAAGATACACTTTAGGCGCCTGGAGTGGAAGGTCACAGATTATTTACCATTCGGTACATATTATATGCATAGCAGTTACAGATTATCTTTCTTCTGCTGCAGTGGAAGAGTCAGCATGTACAACCCAGTAATGTATATTGAATATATTGCAGCTTACCAGTCCTTAGGTGTGGTGGCTGCATTTGTTTTCTATTCTTTCAGGCATTTTCCCCTTCTTTATTTTCATCTGGTGATCCTGCCAGTAACACACTTTCAGTATGAGCATGACAACACTCACTGTACTATGAAGGAGTAGCCTTGTTATCATAGGCAGCTTGCTTCCGATTTGGACTAGAAAACACCTCCGCACATGGGCGTCCGCTCCATAGGGCAAGGGGGGTCAATTGCCCCCCCCCCCTAGAATCGTAAGTTTGTTGAAGTCAAAGTGAAGACACTTGTGTTGCAATGGCCGCCGCGGCAGCCGTGGACTTTTTTTTTCTATGTCTGCTGCTGGCCTGGGGGCTGGGGCTGCTCGCAGTCCTTTCCGACTACACATTCGTCCCTCCCTCCTCACCCCCGGCCTGAGCATCGGATTGGCTCTGCTGTTCGGGCCTCTGCTTAACATCACCGTGACCCAGCTGTTCCGTGATTGGCTGCTGCCTCTGCCTGTGTAAATGTATGTTGTGTCTATGCCGATCCGGCCAGCGCGGTGCCCGCTCCTCCAACAGGTGCGTAGTGTGCAGTGGCCGAGACAAGAGAGAATACGCTGCCAGTGCCTGCCCTGGGCCTATCGCTGAAAAACTACAGGTAACAGCAGTGCCTGTGCCACGACACCACTGTGTACATCTTTTTGTATTGCAATGTATTGCAATACATCTGTGTTGTGGGCGGCCATATTTTGATCTTGATAAAGATCAAAATATGGCCACAACAGATGTATTGCAATACATTGCAATATAGAAAGATGTACATTCTCTAGGCTATATTTATATGAACATGGAGTGAAGCTGAATTATCCTCAAGACCTATTTCACACTGCCAGCTGGCCGCGTTGTCGGTAAAGCGCCACTAGTTTTAGCAGGACTTTACCATAGTTTTAGTGGCGCTATTCCGCCGCTAGTGGGACGCTTTTAACCCCAGCTAGCGGTCGAAGGCAGGGTTAACTGCAACTGTGTATCGCCGCTGCCGAAGCGCTTTGCAGGCAGCGGTGCCCATTTATTTCAATGGGCAGGGGCGGCGGAGGAGTAGTGTATACAGCGCTGCTCCACTGCCCCAAAGATGCATGGATGACCTTAAAATTATGCCCCCCCCCTGAAAAAAGTTCAGCGGCCGGACGCCCATGCCTCCGCATCTCCTTAACTTTATAACATCATGGGGGGTGGGGGGTGGGGGTTATGTTTGTCACAGAAGGCAACTGGTCTAGGCTGATAACACTGCTTGGGATTTCAGTGCAAGAAGGCAGCATTGTCATCTTACTTCAGGAACTTAGGAGCTCACTGGATTTCCAGCAGGATCAACAGCATTTTTGGTGCTTATTGGACAGATACACAAAATGCTTTCAATTGTATATTTACAAGGGCAAATAGGGGGTATTTATTGTTAGGGCTTATATACACTTTTAAGCTGAAATGCAGACAAACTACTAAATACACAAATATGAAATACATATATGAATGTTGTTTTACCTGCCAAAATAATTGTACTTTTGTCTATCCAGCCCAGCTCTGCCACATAAAGTCCTATCTGGCAGATACTAAGAAAGGCTTTGGTGATTCCAGGACTCTTCTGTTCCTCCAGGGCCACCGTAAAATGCTATAACCTGTTGTTCGGAAGGAGTTTCAGCAACATCCGCTGCCCGATACCCATTACAATGAATTAATCCAGAAGCACCATGTAATACGCCACTTCCGGGTTCGCAGCTGTCATTCCCCAGTTACTGCAGCCCAAGAAGCAGGTAGTTATGAATGATCTGTGCTTGATTAGCTGCATAGGAGCTAGGGGGAGGAAAAGCAGCAGTACACTGGGCTTGCCAATAAATGGCTGTGCAGCAGGGACATGTCAGGATAAGTCTGATCATTGGAAGAGCGTACACTAAGTTCCCGGCATAGCTAGAGAACTGACGGTGTGCTTTCCTGCTTAGTGTGGTCAGTTTTTGATAGGAAAGCAAGGGGACTAGCAGGAACACCAGGGATTTCACATAAAATAAAGGAAAGCAAAGAGAGCAGGAGACTTTCTCATACAAGTACATGGTACAGCAGGTACATATCAGGAATATGAAGTGTTGGGGTAACAAATGCTTTAAAACAGATTTGGTGTTCACCCAGAGGCTGTTTTTACATCAATCACCCTGCAGGTGGACAGTCAGACAGGGAGAGTGCAGCTCCGCCAAAACCAGGATGCTGGAATGAGACCAGTATTCCATCAGATATGGCAACCCGTCAGAATTGGTAATGGAAGTGACGTTCCATCGCCGCCATCTTGCTACACCCCGCACTCCTCCTCAGTAAAGATACACCGAGAAGGGGGCAAGCGGACATCTTGTTACACCCACCGGAGTTTTGCATTTCACAGTTATTTTTAATAGAAAACTGAGCTTATAACGTGAAATACAGTATTTAGAAATTTGACGGGGGGGCGTGGCTGGGAGTCCATGAGAGCGGCTGATTGATCTAATAGCTCTGGCTCCATACATCCATCCTGCAGGCATCCTACCCTCAATCTGCTATCTAAAGGCACAGTTTTGCTCCTAAGGACGGCGGGCACCAGATTCAGGCATGATGGTGAATAAATACAGGCCACCCGCGCCCCAATCCGCGGCGGAACAACTGGGGGTGAGTGGCTCTGTCCCTGCTGTATTCCGCACCCAGGCTGTACACACTGAACCCTTAGGTTCCCCGGCGTATTCAGAGGAATCTGCATCCCTGAGCCCCTCCATTGCTGAGCCCACCCTGGCTGAAATTCTGGTGGCCATTAAGGATGTTAAAACTTCTCTCACTATACAAATGAAGAGTATCCATATTGATTTCTCCCTCCTGAAGCAGGATGTTCAGAACCTGAGGGACAGAACTGGGGAGGTGGAGGGCCGTGTCAGCTCCTTGGAAGACATTGTGCATCCATTATCTGCCACTGTACGCACAGCCACAGATGAGCTGGGAGCCCTCAGAGCTAAGTTGGACGATTTGGAGAATCGTTCCAGGAGGAACAACCTCAGATTTGTGGGGTTCCCGGAACGATCGGAGGGTTCCCGCCCGGAAAGATTTTTGCACAAATAGCTGCGTGATGTACTCGGGGTGGAAGAATTTTCCAAAACCTTTGAAATTGAGCGGGCGCACCGCACCCCCCCCCCCCCCGCGCGCCCCACAGCCTGGGCCCCCCCCAAGATCTCTCATTGCAAAATTCCTTAATTTCCGGGACAAGGTTACTATTCTACACCTGGCCAGAGAAAAAGGTCCCCTCAAGTTCAACAGTAATAACATATCCATCTATCCTGACTTCTCTGCTGAAGTGCAGCGCCAGTGCATATCCTTTGCAGCAGTGAAAGATCATCTCCGCAATGAAGGCCTTCCCTATGCTATGCTGTTCCCTGCTAAGCTGCGGATCATCTATGAAAGCAAAGCTCACTTTTGCTCTTGTCCTAAAGAAGCTATGTCCTGGCTAGATTCAAGATTTGGGAAACAACCCAGACAACGCCACAACTGAATCCTCAAGTGACAGACCATGAGTTTCCAGGTGACCCTTCATTTCTCCTATCTGCTTCCTAGGGACATGGTCCTCTGGGAATCAACTTGTTACTGTGACTTTCTCCCCTTGGTAAGAGGCTGGACCTAATCATCTTTCATTTTTCCTACGGAGGTCACTCTTGCACTATTGACAATCCTGATGAGAGCTCCTATCAACACTGCCCTTTGACCTGAAGATTACTATTACTGTGCCCCTTGCACTTATTACTGTTTGTGCCTTTGATTCTCAAAAAAGGAGGAGAAGGAGATTTTTTTTTTTGTCCTCCAGATTCTACAACAGGGACGTTTACACTGCATTTGTGAGCCCTTATGGAACTGCTACTTCCCCCCATACCAGTAGGTGGCGAGGCCACAGGGCTTTTTACTTCCTCTCCAGACTGTTGCTGAGGGGGGTATGTTCTTGTTTTGGGATTCAATGCTCACTGTGTTTGGGTTAGTAGAGCGGGGAGGGGGGTGGGTTGTGGGTGGGATGTTTACTTCGGCGGTCTTCTCACAGGTTTTAGTTATTGAGAAGGGCTGGCCTCTTCGGTGTTTGGTTGGTATAGTTGCTCCCAGGAAAACGTACCCTTTGCCGTTATTGCACTTCTATTATGGAAAGTATCATAGAAATTGTTATTTGTGGTATGCTGCATCGTATGATTATCCTTGCATTGTTCTTGTACTACTTATACTTACTCATGTCTGACATTTTAAAACTTATTTCTTGGAATATTAGGGGGTTAAACTCACCTCACAAGCGGTCCCTGCTGTTTTCCTATCTAAAAAAACACAGGCCCCATATCATTTGTCTCCAAGAGACCCACCTTACTGGCTCTAAGCTTAAGTCCCTTAAACGGCCTTGGTTGGCTACCCACTATCATGCCTCTTATTCCAACTTCTCCTGTGGGGTCTCGATTTTGTTGGCGAAGTCCCTCCCGGCTGAGACTTTGCTTGTGAAGTCAGATCCTGCGGGACGATTCATTATACTCACCCTCCGTATAGCCTCCACAATTATTACGCTGGTGAACATATATATTCCTCCACCGTTTTCCTCAGAAATTCTTTCCCATCTGTCTCTCATGTTACTGTCCCGATCCCCGGGTCCCCTGCTCTTTGTAGGTGATTTCAATGCTGTACTCGACCCTTCAGTGGACCGCTTGCGGGGTGGGGGCAGGCCCTACCCCTCTTTTGTTGACTGGACCCAGGTATTTGCCCTTACCGAGCTATGGCGTTGGAAGCACCCGGATGACAGACAGTTTTCCTGTCATTCGGACTCCTTCCATACTATGTCTCGCATAGATATGGCATTTGCCCCGGCAGATGTACTCCCCCTGGTTCATTCCATAGCTTACCTGCCTAGAGGGATCTCGGACCATGCTCCTTTGCTGGTTAGTCTCCTCCTCCTGCCAAAATCGGGCCCTCGGGTCTGGAGAATGAACTCGCACTGGCTTGAGGATGAGATTGTACAGGCAGAATGCCAGAAAGGTGTGACTGAATACTGGCGGCTGAATCAGGGTACCACTGGACTCACCACTGTCTGGGATGCTTCCAAGGCAGTGTTGAGAGGTACCTTTATGTCTATTACTGGTATTTTGCGCAAAAATAATCTGCAACGTACTGAGGAGTTAGAACAGACTTTGGTGAAGGCAGAGGCAGAATACTCTGAAAGACCCTCTGCGGCCACGTTAGCCCCGTGGCTTCATAGTCGCAGGGAATACGAACTTCGCTTGCTAGATCTCACTAAAAAACGTCTACTTTATGTCACGCAAAAGACCTTTGAGCATGGCAACAAAGCGGGTCGCCTACTCGCATATTTTTCCAGATCCGACCGTGCTCCTATTTCTATCCCCAGGATATTAGTCTCAGGGACTACGATTAGTGCTGTCCCTCAGGATATAGCAGAAGCCTTTCTCTACTTTTATCAAGACCTCTATACTTCCAGAGCTACTTACTCAGAGACACAACTGGATGACTATTTGGGCCAGGTGTCGCTCCCCCGATTGACAGACCAGGTCCGGGAAGAGTTGGATGAGCCGCTGTCTGTGGAAGAACTTTCACTGGCGATTTCACAGATGCCGGCTCATAAGACGCCAGGTTTGGACGGGTTTCCAGTGGAATGGTATAAGCAATTTCAGCACCTTCTTGGCCCTATTTTGCTCAAAACGTACAATGCAGCCTTGAAGGAAGGGGTACTTCCCCCCTCAATGAGAGAGGCACTTATTGTTTTACTTCTTAAACCGCGAAAAGATCCATTAAAATGTGACTCTTAATCGGCCGATATCTCTTATTAATGTCGATACCAAAATTCTGGCCAAGGTTCTGGCAAACCGTCTGAACAGGGTGATTGCAAAGCTAGTGGGGAGTGACCAGGGTGGTTTCATACCGGGTCGATCGACCAGGATGAACATTCGTAGGCTGTTCCACAATTTGACGTTTCCGCGTGACTGTCCACCGACCCAGGTTGTGGTATCCTTGGACACCTGTAAGGCCTTTGACAGTGTGGAATGGCCATACCTGTTTCGGGTCTTGCAGTTGTATGGCTTTGGTCCACGGCTGATAGCCTGGATCAGACTCCTCTATACCATGCCACTCGCCCGTATTCGCATTAATGCACAGATCACTGACACATTCAAGATTACCAGAGGCACCCGACAGGGCTGCCCTTTGTCACCCCTTCTGTTTGCCCTGGCCATGGAGCCCCTTGCTATTCGGATCCGTAATTCCCCACTCCTTCACGGATTGCCCATAAATGAGATAGAGGAAAGGATCTCTCTTTATGCAGATGATACATTGGCTTACTTAGCAGACTCTCAGGACTCACTTACTAACTTGTTAACCACGGTGACCACCTTTGGAGACTTCTCCGGATTCCGAGTGAATTGGGAGAAATCTACCCTCTTCTCCATAGATCAGACTCCTGCTCCACAGGTTCACTCGGACTCTAGATTACAAATAGCCTCCTCCTTTAGATATCTAGGTGTTATAGTTCAATTGCCGTTATCCCTATATATTACCAATAATTTAGGCCCTCTACTGCTTCAACTGCAGACCCAAGCTAAACAATGGAAGGACTTACCCCTGGATCTGATGGGGCGAGCCAACATCCTGAAGATGATATATCTGCCCAAACTTTTGTATGTCCTGGCCAACTCCCCTTGCAAAATTTCCAAAACAATCTTTAAGAGTATTGATTCGATCTGTATAGCGTTCCTTTGGAATGGTAGGCCCCCAGGAGTGGCACTGGAAACTCTGCGCCTTCCGTCTCACTTAGCAGGATTAGCCTTCCCTTATTTTTACCTTTACTATCAAGCATCCCAACTGGTTAATATTCATGATTGGCTATACCCTGATTCGAACAATGCCTGTACCACCACTGAGGGTGCCATGGTCTCATCATTCGAAACACTGCATAACATTGTCTATCGTGGATGCACGCCTCCGGGACCTGAACTGACTATTTTACGTACATCTCTGTCCCTATTTCAAACTGTGATGCTTAAACATGCCCCTGGCTCCTGGTCGGTCTCCCCTAATAGTCCACTTTGGTTCAACCCTACACTACCTGAATTTAATTCCCTGCCTGACCCACAAAGGTGGACCTCTCGAGGGATAAAATACTTATGTCACATATACTCCCCTCAAGGATTTAAATCTTTCGCACAGATGAGAAATGAATTTGACTTACCACATACCTACTTATTTTTTTACTACCAGCTTAGACATGCTGTGCGAGCACAGTTTGGTTCCCTAGACAACCCGCTTGTGATTTCTGACTTAGAAAAACTCTTGCGATCCCCAGACCGCACAAAACCTATCTCTACTTATTACTTAGCTTTGGCGGTGGGCTCCAACCCTAGATTTAAGGCGTCACAACGCAAATGGGACTCCCTAGATATATCTATAACAGAGGAGGACTGGTCCGAATTCTGTGACCCTTTCAAGACTTCTGTTATATCCTCCAGGGACAGGATAATCCAAATAAAAATCTTCCACCAATCACACCTCACCCCAGCCAAGATGCACAAAATGGGCCCTCGGCTGAGTGCTTTTGAGGATGTGGACATACAGCTGACTTAATTTATTGTTTT
Source organism: Rana muscosa (assembly GCA_029206835.1). Classification (NCBI taxonomy): domain Eukaryota; kingdom Metazoa; phylum Chordata; class Amphibia; order Anura; family Ranidae; genus Rana; species Rana muscosa. The sequence goes on from CM055128.1 coordinate 34,193,636, forward strand.
TGGAGTTGCCCCATAGTGCAGGATTTTTGGAGGAGTGTAGACTCCTTTCTCTCTTCGGCGCTGGGGCTTCCCAACATACTCAACCCCAAGAATTGCCTCCTGGGGGTCTTTGGTGACCTCACTGTTCCCTCCCAGGTCAAACAATTACTTCGGATCCTTTACTGTTATGCTAAAAAGTCAATTTTACTGACCTGGAGGGGAGCAGCAACCCCAACAGTGGGACTGTGGTTGAAACTGGTCAACGACGCCCTTCCACTTTATAAACTCACCTTTGAGATCCGCAAGAGAAAGAAAACATTTCATAAAATCTGGGGCAGGTGGCTGGCTAGCCCCCTGACCCTTTCCCCCATAGTGCCATGAAAGAGTAAGCCGGTAGCAGCGTACCTTGTACCTCAATTACACTCCTATGCAATTTCACCAGCTATGATGGTCTAGCAGGTATACTATGTTGATGTAATTTGTCTTTCTATTATGCTGTTTAAACGGATGTGCAGATCTTCTTTTGTGTAGACTGATATAGGAGCAAGTTGTTTATGTTGTGTGTGACGGGCCTGGCTAGGTCCTCACATATTGTCTTTGTATGTTTGTATGTTACGAAAGCACAATAAAAATATCTTAAAAAAAAAAAAAAAAAAGAAGAAATTTGACGGACTGTTTAGATGTAGAATTTTAAAAGCAGCGGCAAACCTGCAGGTTTGCTAATGTGACAGAACACCGCTGCTTTTATAATTCAACATGTAAACAGTCCGATGGATTTCAAAATACTGAGGGGGTTATTTACGAAAGGGAAATCCACTTTGCACTACAAGTGCAAACTACAAGTGCAAAGTGCACTTGAAATTGCACTGAAAGTGCACTTGGAAGTGCAGTCACTGTAAATCTGAGGGGTAGATCTGAAATGAGGGGAAGCTCTGCTGATTTTATCATCCAATCATAAATATACAAAAAGGTGTAGCGCTGGATGAGCAAAACTGTGTATGGCTATACAGTGAAAAAAATATATAATATAAGAAAAAGTATCAAAAACATGAGTGAATACTACAAATAAACAATTTAAAGTTCATGTGTGTCAGTGAAAAATATATGAAATCTTCTCCTCTATTTGAAGATGATAAGAATTCTACAGAGTGCAGGTATCTGATAAAAATCATAGGCAAAATGCTCCAACACTTAGTAAAGATCCCGCCACCAAGGTGAAGAATGAAGGCTTACCAGACAGCCTGCGACCGCCCTTCTCAGGGGGGTCAAAACAGGCTCAGTAGAGTGATGTTTTACTCCATGGAAGGCAGGATGATTCTGCAGGAACGCTTCATCCACAATGGGAGAGTCTCCAGAGACGTTGATTGAACACCTGGCCAGAACTGGGAGTAGACACACTCTTTGCAGATCAGAGTGGATGTTCCTCAGTAAGTAGGATAAAATCCAAAAGAGAAAGAAAAACTTTCCATAGTGTAGCGTTCATCCATAAAAAAGGGGTTTATTTTCACAAAGTATGCGATACAGAACTTCAAAGTAACAAGTCCTGAGATATTAAAATGCTGGTTAAAAACTCCTTGCAAGGAATAAAAAGCTCCGTATTCTGTCAATCAAACGACCGTTCGCGCGTGCGCAATGCATGCACGTGTCACCCTACGTCGTTTCGTCAAATCTGACATCATCAGGGGCACGCCCACGCAAGAGCGCACACGCTATTTATAGCCAAAGGGCCCGCAAAGGGTTCTCTCATTGGTTAGGCCTCAGATTGACAGACGGAGCAGATAGAGTGGACCTGTGCATTGAATTCTCAATGCAGAGGTCTATACATAGATAACAATCACATCCTGACACCCGGTGGAACCTCCGGATATTGCACCTATTTGAATCTATTCCACACAACGCCATCTTGTGGGTCATGATGTAACGGTTTACAAAAAGAGGGATTTGTAAAGTCCCAATTATAACAAATTAATATACATTATATATATATATATATACACATATACATATATATACACACACACACATACATATACATATACATATATATATACACATATACATACACAAAATCAATAAAAAACTCTCTATTACATATACTAATTGTTCAAAATTCAGAAATGTTATCCATAAACTAAAGCCCAGATCGAAAATACACAAATGGTAAGAAAGTGAAAAATGGATAAAGATTATTGGAAGGGACATCAAAATAATAAATCACCCATTATTAATGAAGCAATTTATGTCCCATTCCACATTAAGGCCTCCCGGTGTGTGACAGCCCAATTTATGTATCCAGCTGGTTTCAGATCTGGATATGCTTCTTCTACCATTTCCACCTCTCCAATGGGGCACATATTTTTCCAGACCAATAAAGATAGTACCTTTTGGGTTTCTATTGTGTACAAGATCATAATGTTTTGACACATTATGTTTGTCAAAACCATTTTTTATGTTGGTAATGTGCTCCCCCAATCTTATACTGAGTTTCCTAATAGTCCGTCCGACATATTCCAACCCGCATGGGCACCGCAAGAGGTACACCACGCATTTAGTAGTGCAGGTTATAAGGGACCTAATGGGATATGTCACTCCTGTTCCAGATGAAGTGAAATCAGTAATTCTTCTACCCTGGAGAGCATTGACCCTACAAACTTTACATCTCCTACAGGGATAGAATCCCTTCAGATCCCCAAAAAAAGTCAGACGAGTTGGGGGATCAGGTACGTTTGGTGCTATTGAATGTCTGAGGTTGGAAGCACCCCTGAAGAGCACTCTTGGGCTGTTGGACAACAGAGGCCCCAACACTCGGTCATTCTTTAACACCGACCAATGTTTTTTAATGATTCTTTTAATGGCCCAGTGTTGGCTTGAATATGTGGTCAGAAAGGCTAGGCCAAAATCCTCCCTGTTTTCCACCTCTGGGGGTCTGTCACACAGAAGAGTCTGTCTATCTCTGAGACCAACCTCAGAAATGACAGAATCCAGTTTAGCAATATCATAACCTTTGACTATGAATCTAGATCTAAGGATTTGTGCCTCCTTATGATATTGCTCCAAATCGGTACAGTTGCGCTTTAAGCGCAAAAACTGACCCTTTGGAACCGCCGACAGCCAGGAACTATGATGACAAGAGTCCAGTGGTATATAACCGTTCCTGTCCGTCGGTTTAAAAAAGGTGGACGTGACAATCCTATTGTCCTCTATTGAAATATTGAGATCCAGAAAATGAATCTGAATGGGACTAATCTCATAACTAAGAATAATTCCCCTGTCATTACTATTTAAGAAAGACAGATAGGAATTGACTGATTCAGTGTCACCATCCCAGACAAAAAGGATGTCATCAATAAATCTTTTCCAAAAAATAAGATTAGGTGACCTATCACCAAGTACCACGTCCTCTTCCCACTTTGCCATAAAGAGGTTGGCCATACTGGGGGCAAACTTGGCCCCCATGGCCACACCCCTAATCTGGAGATAGTGAGTACCACTATGCCAGAAATGATTATGCTTCATCGCGAAGTCCAGCAGTTCCATCACGAAGTTGCACTGCGTGACAGAAATGCCGGACTCGCGATAAAGAAAATGTCGCACCGCCTCATGACCTAGATTATGAGAAATAGCTGTATAGAGGGATGCGACATCTGCCGTAATGAGCAAGTAGGAGGCCTTCCACTCAATCTCACCAAGCAGGTTAATCACATGCTTGGTGTCGTTGAGAAAGGACGGGGTGCCCATCACCAGTGGTTGCAAGTAATAATCAATATACTTGCCAATACGTGAAGTAATAGAGTCTATACCACTGATGATGGGCCTACCCGGAGGATTAATCAAAGTTTTATGGATTTTAGGCAATATGTACATCACCGGCAATCTAGGCGCCAAGGGCACCAAATGTTCCCTTTCTTTTGGGTTTAAAATGCCCATATCATGTCCCTTATCAACTAGAGCTCTCAACTCCTTCTTATATTGTATAGTGGGATCCATGGGTAAACTTGAGTAAGTCAGAGGGTCCATCACTATCCTGGACATCTCCTCAAAGTAGGAGTCCTTGTCCAGAACAACAATGGTACCCCCTTTATCAGCTGGTCGCACGACCACATCCCTCCTATTACATAGGGACTCCATACCCAATTTGAGATCATGTTGGATTCGTACCGGTTTTACATTTAGATTATTCAAATCCCCCAACACCAGATCTCGAAATACAGTCAAGTTCGGTGCCTGGTGAATAGGGGGATTGAAGAGGGATGCGTTTGACATCCCTGAATGCAAAACAACAGAGGCCTCCCTGACTGGTTGCCTAGTGGGGTTGCTCATGATGTATCGTTTAATATTTAACTTTCTGGTATATTTTTGTATATCTATGAAAGTTTGGAACTTGTTGAGGTTCCGTGGAGGGGCAAACTTTAGCCCTTTATTCAAAGTAATTAATTCCTCCTTGGATAGTTCCTTTGTGCTGAGATTGATAATCCCAGCACAGTCTAGTATTTCCTTCTCTTTGGAGTGAAGTTTCCTCCCCCCTCTGCACCCTCTCTTGCGTCCCCATTTCTTTTGTTCCTGTTCCTGCCGGCCTGCCGAAAATCCCAACCTGAGCGACCCTCCGGTTGTTGACTTTGGGAGGAACAGGAAGCCCCTTGGTTAACACCCAAGCCAGATACCATCTCATCGCTAGTGAGTGGAGCAAATCTGTTCCTAGTGCTTAAAGCATTACGGCTTCCATTATCAGCACGAGGGGATTGGTGGTTTCCATAGTTCTGTTGATTGGGATATGCATCCCGGTGACGCCAAGGTGGAGGGGAATGATGATTGGGATAAGGGGAAGGGTTCCTTCTACTACCCCTACCTCTTCCTTGTTGGTAATATTGTTGTGGATTATTTCTCCCTCTCCGTGGATCCGGGGAGGGACGAGGCATCTGAGAAACACTAGAAAATGCACCTTGATCGTTTCTTAGTATACCACTCCTTTGAACAACACCAATTGGTTGAGAGCCAGTTGCACTGTCCCCCACTGGTGGGTCAGGAGGTGGTATAACCTGCCATCGAAAAACTATATTCTCCCTATAGTCTTTTACGTCTCTGTTATACTTTTTCTTTTTCTTAGATTTTTGTTCAGATTCTTCTCTAATTAATACTGCTTTAAGAGCCTCAGATCTATGCAAATAATCCTGTTCTGCTTTAAAAGGGATTAATTTATTTTTAATGATGTTGATCTCGCAGTCCAAAGTTGCCAACTTGCGCTTCTTTTTTGCTATAAGAAACTGCAAAAAATTGACACCTGCCTCATTGAAGTATTTGAACCACTCGGCCAACTCATTATCATCTTTCTGGGGATTTACATCCCACCTGAGGCTCCTAGGGACCATGTCTGCCTTCACATACTCCTCTAAATAAGCAACATCCCACCTAGTATGAACCTCAGTGATGGTGAGATTCTTTAATCTAAGAAAACAACCTGCTAGATCATCTCTGGAATCATCATTACCATCAAAAACACCTGCAGTGTTAATAACCACCTGTGATCTATAATCAAAAATATCCATGACGAATACACCAGCTGCAAATTAAATATATCAAAAACAAAATATGGTTATAAAAGAAAAATTTGCGCTAGGTGCAAATTATTAAAGTGCAATAAATGAATAAATCCCTAAAGGAAAACCTGCTGCTAAACACCAAAAAAAACCTGATATAAGGTACAACAATATAAATATACAAAAAGGTGTAGCGCTGGATGAGCAAAACTGTGTTTGGCTATACAGTGAAAAAAATATATAATATAAGAAAAAGTATCAAAAACATGAGTGAATACTACAAATAAACAATTTAAAGTTCATGTGTGTCAGTGAAAAATATATGAAATCTTCTCCTCTATTTGAAGATGATAAGAATTCTACAGAGTGCAGGTATCTGATAAAAATCATAGGCAAAATGCTCCAACACTTAGTAAAGATCCCGCCACCAAGGTGAAGAATGAAGGCTTACCAGACAGCCTGCGACCGCCCTTTTTAGGGGGGTCAAAACAGGCTCAGTAGAGTGATGTTTTACTCCATGGAAGGCAGGATGATTCTGCAGGAACGCTTCATCCACAATGGGAGAGTCTCCAGAGACGTTGATTGAACACCTGGCCAGAACTGGGAGTAGACACACTCTTTGCAGATCAGAGTGGATGTTCCTCAGTAAGTAGGATAAAATCCAAAAGAGAAAGAAAAACTTTCCATAGTGTAGCGTTCATCCATAAAAAAGGGGTTTATTTTCACAAAGTATGCGATACAGAACTTCAAAGTAACAAGTCCTGAGATATTAAAATGCTGGTTAAAAACTCCTTGCAAGGAATAAAAAGCTCCGTATTCTGTCAATCAAACGACCGTTCGCGCATGCGCAATGCATGCACGTGTCACCCTACGTTGTTTCGTCAAATCTGACATCATCAGGGGCACGCCCACGCAAGAGCGCACACGCTATTTATAGCCAAAGGGCCCGCAAAGGGTTCTCTCATTGGTTAGGCCTCAGATTGACAGACGGAGCAGATAGAGTGGACCTGTGCATTGAATTCTCAATGCAGAGGTCTATACATAGATAACAATCACATCCTGACACCCGGTGAAACCTCCGGATATTGCACCTATTTGAATCTATTCCACACAACGCCATCTTGTGGGTCATGATGTAACTGTTTACAAAAAGAGGGATTTGTAAAGTCCCAATTATAACAAATTAATATACATTATATATATATATATATATACACATATACATATATATATACACACACACACATACATATACATATACATATATATATATACACATATACATACACAAAATCAATAAAAAACTCTCTATTACATATACTAATTGTTCAAAATTCAGAAATGTTATCCATAAACTAAAGCCCAGATCGAAAATACACAAAAGGTAGGAAAGTGAAAAATGGATAAAGATTATTGGAAGGGACATCAAAATAATAAATCACCCATTATTAATGAAGCAATTTATGTCCCATTCCACATTAAGGCCTCCCGGTGTGTGACAGCCTAATTTATGTATCCAGCTGGTTTCAGATCTGGATATGCTTCTTCTACCATTTCCACCTCTCCAATGGGGCACATATTTTTCCAGACCAATAAAGATAGTACCTTTTAGGTTTCTATTGTGTACAAGATCATAATGTTTTGACACATTATGTTTGTCAAAACCATTTTTTATGTTGGTAATGTGCTCCCCCAATCTTATACTGAGTTTCCTAATAGTCCGTCCGACATATTCCAACCCGCATGGGCACCGCAAGAGGTACACCACGCATTTAGTAGTGCAGGTTATAAGGGACCTAATGGGATATGTCACTCCTGTTCCAGATGAAGTGAAATCAGTAATTCTTCTACCCTGGAGAGCATTGACCCTACAAACTTTACATCTCCTACAGGGATAGAATCCCTTCAGATCCCCAAAAAAAGTCAGACGAGTTGGGGGATCAGGTACGTTTGGTGCTATTGAATGTCTAAGGTTGGAAGTACCCCTGAAGAGCACTCTTGGGCTGTTGGACAACAGAGGCCCCAACACTCGGTCATTCTTTAACACCGACCAATGTTTTTTAATGATTCTTTTAATGGCCCAGTGTTGGCTTGAATATGTGGTCAGAAAGGCTAGGCCAAAATCCTCCCTGTTTTCCACCCTTTGCGGGCCCTTTGGCTATAAATAGCGTGTGCGCTCTTGCGTGGGCGTGCCCCTGATGATGTCAGATTTGACGAAACGACGTAGGGTGACACGTGCATGCATTGCGCACGCGCGAACGGTCGTTTGATTGACAGAATACGGAGCTTTTTATTCCTTGCAAGGAGTTTTTAACCAGCATTTTAATATCTCAGGACTTGTTACTTTGAAGTTCTGTATCGCATACTTTGTGAAAATAAACCCCTTTTTTATGGATGAACGCTACACTATGGAAAGTTTTTCTTTCTCTTTTGGATTTTATTCTACTTACTGAGGAACATCCACTCTGATCTGCAAAGAGTGTGTCTACTCCCAGTTCTGGCCAGGTGTTCAATCAACGTCTCTGGAGACTCTCCCATTGTGGATGAAGCGTTCCTGCAGAATCATCCTGCCTTCCATGGAGTAAAACATCACTCTACTGAGCCTGTTTTGACCCCCCTGAGAAGGGCGGTCGCAGGCTGTCTGGTAAGCCTTCATTCTTCACCTTGGTGGCGGGATCTTTACTAAGTGTTGGAGCATTTTGCCTATGATTTTTATCAGATACCTGCACTCTGTAGAATTCTTATCATCTTCAAATAGGAGAAGATTTCATATATTTTTCACTGACACACATGAACTTTAAATTGTTTATTTGTAGTATTCACTCATGTTTTTGATACTTTTTCTTATATTATATATTTTTTTCACTGTATAGCCAAACACAGTTTTGCTCATCCAGCGCTACACCTTTTTGTATATTTATATTGTTGTACCTTATATCAGGTTTTTTTTGGTGTTTAGCAGCAGGTTTTCCTTTAGGGATTTATTCATTTATTGCACTTTAATAATTTGCACTTAGCGCAAATTTTTCTTTTATAACCATATTTTGTTTTTGATATATTTAATTTGCAGCTGGTGTATTCGTCATGGATATTTTTGATTATAGATCACAGGTGGTTATTAACACTGCAGGTGTTTTTGATGGTAATGATGATTCCAGAGATGATCTAGCAGGTTGTTTTCTTAGATTAAAGAATCTCACCATCACTGAGGTTCATACTAGGTGGGATGTTGCTTATTTAGAGGAGTATGTGAAGGCAGACATGGTCCCTAGGAGCCTCAGGTGGGATGTAAATCCCCAGAAAGATGATAATGAGTTGGCCGAGTGGTTCAAATACTTCAATGAGGCAGGTGTCAATTTTTTGCAGTTTCTTATAGCAAAAAAGAAGCGCAAGTTGGCAACTTTGGACTGCGAGATCAACATCATTAAAAATAAATTAATCCCTTTTAAAGCAGAACAGGATTATTTGCATAGATCTGAGGCTCTTAAAGCAGTATTAATTAGAGAAGAATCTGAACAAAAATCTAAGAAAAAGAAAAAGTATAACAGAGACGTAAAAGACTATAGGGAGAATATAGTTTTTCGATGGCAGGTTATACCACCTCCTGACCCACCAGTGGGGGACAGTGCAACTGGCTCTCAACCAATTGGTGTTGTTCAAAGGAGTGGTATACTAAGAAACGATCAAGGTGCATTTTCTAGTGTTTCTCAGATGCCTCGTCCCTCCCCGGATCCACGGAGAGGGAGAAATAATCCACAACAATATTACCAACAAGGAAGAGGTAGGGGTAGTAGAAGGAACCCTTCCCCTTATCCCAATCATCATTCCCCTCCACCTTGGCGTCACCGGGATGCATATCCCAATCAACAGAACTATGGAAACCACCAATCCCCTCGTGCTGATAATGGAAGCCGTAATGCTTTAAGCACTAGGAACAGATTTGCTCCACTCACTAGCGATGAGATGGTATCTGGCTTGGGTGTTAACCAAGGGGCTTCCTGTTCCTCCCAAAGTCAACAACCGGAGGGTCGCTCAGGTTGGGATTTTCGGCAGGCCGGCAGGAACAGGAACAAAAGAAATGGGGACGCAAGAGAGGGTGCAGAGGGGGGAGGAAACTTCACTCCAAAGAGAAGGAAATACTAGACTGTGCTGGGATTATCAATCTCAGCACAAAGGAACTATCCAAGGAGGAATTAATTACTTTGAATAAAGGGCTAAAGTTTGCCCCTCCACGGAACCTCAACAAGTTCCAAACTTTCATAGATATACAAAAATATACCAGAAAGTTAAATATTAAACGATACATCATGAGCAACCCCACTAGGCAACCAGTCAGGGAGGCCTCTGTTGTTTTGCATTCAGGGATGTCAAACGCATCCCTCTTCAATCCCCCTATTCACCAGGCACCGAACTTGACTGTATTTCGAGATCTGGTGTTGGGGGATTTGAATAATCTAAATGTAAAACCGGTACGAATCCAACATGATCTCAAATTGGGTATGGAGTCCCTATGTAATAGGAGGGATGTGGTCGTGCGACCAGCTGATAAAGGGGGTGCCATTGTTGTTCTGGACAAGGACTCCTACTTTGAGGAGATGTCCAGGATAGTGATGGACCCTCTGACTTACTCAAGTTTACCCATGGATCCCACTATACAATATAAGAAGGAGTTGAGAGCTCTAGTTGATAAGGGACATGATATGGGCATTTTAAACCCAAAAGAAAGGGAACATTTGGTGCCCTTGGCGCCTAGATTGCCGGTGATGTACATATTGCCTAAAATCCATAAAACTTTGATTAATCCTCCGGGTAGGCCCATCATCAGTGGTATAGACTCTATTACTTCACGTATTGGCAAGTATATTGATTATTACTTGCAACCACTGGTGATGGGCACCCCGTCCTTTCTCAACGACACCAAGCATGTGATTAACCTGCTTGGGGAGATTGAGTGGAAGGCCTCCTACTTGCTCATTACGGCAGATGTCGCATCCCTCTATACAGCTATTTCTCATAATCTAGGTCATGAGGCGGTGCGACATTTTCTTTATCGCGAGTCCGGCATTTCTGTCACGCAGTGCAACTTCGTGATGGAACTGCTGGACTTCGCGATGAAGCATAATCATTTCTGGCATAGTGGTACTCACTATCTCCAGATTAGGGGTGTGGCCATGGGGGCCAAGTTTGCCCCCAGTATGGCCAACCTCTTTATGGCAAAGTGGGAAGAGGACGTGGTACTTGGTGATAGGTCACCTAATCTTATTTTTTGGAAAAGATTTATTGATGACATCCTTTTTGTCTGGGATGGTGACACTGAATCAGTCAATTCCTATCTGTCTTTCTTAAATAGTAATGACAGGGGAATTATTCTTAGTTATGAGATTAGTCCCATTCAGATTCATTTTCTGGATCTCAATATTTCAATAGAGGACAATAGGATTGTCACGTCCACCTTTTTTAAACCGACGGACAGGAACGGTTATATACCACTGGACTCTTGTCATCATAGTTCCTGGCTGTCGGCGGTTCCAAAGGGTCAGTTTTTGCGCTTAAAGCGCAACTGTACCGATTTGGAGCAATATCATAAGGAGGCACAAATCCTTAGATCTAGATTCATAGTCAAAGGTTATGATATTGCTAAACTGGATTCTGTCATTTCTGAGGTTGGTCTCAGAGATAGACAGACTCTTCTGTGTGACAGACCCCCAGAGGTGGAAAACAGGGAGGATTTTGGCCTAGCCTTTCTGACCACATATTCAAGCCAACACTGGGCCATTAAAAGAATCATTAAAAAACATTGGTCGGTGTTAAAGAATGACCGAGTGTTGGGGCCTCTGTTGTCCAACAGCCCAAGAGTGCTCTTCAGGGGTGCTTCCAACCTCAGACATTCAATAGCACCAAACGTACCTGATCCCCCAACTCGTCTGACTTTTTTTGGGGATCTGAAGGGATTCTATCCCTGTAGGAGATGTAAAGTTTGTAGGGTCAATGCTCTCCAGGGTAGAAGAATTACTGATTTCACTTCATCTGGAACAGGAGTGACATATCCCATTAGGTTCCTTATAACCTGCACTACTAAATGCGTGGTGTACCTCTTGCGGTGCCCATGCGGGTTGGAATATGTCGGACGGACTATTAGGAAACTCAGTATAAGATTGGGGGAGCACATTACCAACATAAAAAATGGTTTTGACAAACATAATGTGTGAAAACATTATGATCTTGTACACAATAGAAACCCAAAAGGTACTATCTTTATTGGTCTGGAAAAATATGTGCCCCATTGGAGAGGTGGAAATGGTAGAAGAAGCATATCCAGATCTGAAACCAGCTGGATACATAAATTAGGCTGTCACACACCGGGAGGCCTTAATGTGGAATGGGACATAAATTGCTTCATTAATAATGGGTGATTTATTATTTTGATGTCCCTTCCAATAATCTTTATCCATTTTTCACTTTCTTACCATTTGTGTATTTTCGATCTGGGCTTTAGTTTATGGATAACATTTCTGAATTTTGAACAATTAGTATATGTAATAGAGAGTTTTTTATTGATTTTGTGTATGTATATGTGTATATATATGTATATGTATATGTATGTGTGTGTGTGTATATATATGTATATGTGTATATATATATATATATAATGTATATTAATTTGTTATAATTGGGACTTTACAAATCCCTCTTTTTGTAAACAGTTACATCATGAGCCACAAGATGGCGTTGTGTGGAATAGATTCAAATAGGTGCAATATCCGGAGGTTCCACCGGGTGTCAGGATGTGATTGTTATCTATGTATAGACCTCTGCATTGAGAATTCAATGCACAGGTCCACTCTATCTGCTCCGTCTGTCAATCTGAGGCCTAACCAATGAGAGAACCCTTTGCGGGCCCTTTGGCTATAAATAGCGTGTGCGCTCTTGCGTGGGCGTGCCCCTGATGATGTCAGATTTGACGAAACGACGTAGGGTGACACGTGCATGCATTGCGCACGCGCAAACAGTCGTTTGATTGACAGAATACGGAGCTTTTTATTCCTTGCAAGGAGTTTTTAACCAGCATTTTAATATCTCAGGACTTGTTACTTTGAAGTTCTGTATCGCATACTTTGTGAAAATAAACCCCTTTTTTATGGATGAACGCTACACTATGGAAAGTTTTTCTTTCTCTTTTGGATTTTATCCTACTTACTGAGGAACATCCACTCTGATCTGCAAAGAGTGTGTCTACTCCCAGTTCTGGCCAGGTGTTCAATCAACGTCTCTGGAGACTCTCCCATTGTGGATGAAGCGTTCCTGCAGAATCTTCCTGCCTTCCATGGAGTAAAACATCACTCTACTGAGCCTGTTTTGACCCCCCTAGAAGGGCGGTCGCAGGCTGTCTGGTAAGCCTTCATTCTTCACCTTGGTGGCGGGATCTTTACTAAGTGTTGGAGCATTTTGCCTATGATTTTTATCGGATACCTGCACTCTGTAGAATTCTTATCATCTTCAAATAGAGGAGAAGATTTCATATATTTTTCACTGACACACATGAACTTTAAATTGTTTATTTGTAGTATTCACTCATGTTTTTGATACTTTTTCTTATATTATATATTTTTTTTCACTGTATAGCCATACACAGTTTTGCTCATCCAGCGCTACACCTTTTTGTATATTTATATTGTTGTACCTTATATCAGGTTTTTTTTGGTGTTTAGCAGCAGGTTTTCCTTTAGGGATTTATTCATTTATTGCACTTTAATAATTTGCACCTAGCGCAAATTTTTCTTTTATAACCATATCATCCAATCATGTGCAAGCTAAAATGCTGTTTTTTATTTTCATTGCATGTCCCCCCTCGGATCTACAGCGACTGCCCTTCTAAGTGCACTTTCAGTGCAATTTCAGGTGCACTTTGCACTTGTAGTTTGCACTTGTAGTGCAAAGTGGATTTGCCTTTCGTAAATAACCCCTATATTTCACTATATATACTCCGTTTCCTGTTAAAAATAACTGTGAAATGCAAAACTCTGGTGGGTGTAACAAGATGTCCGCTTGCCCCCTTCTCGGTGTATCTTTACTGTGGAGGAGTGCGGGGTATAGCAAGATGGCGGCGACGAATTGTCACTTCCGTTACCAATTCTGACGGGTCGCCTAATCTGATGGAACACCAGCAGCTGCCAAGGAACAGGAACATTACACGTTCCTCACAATATATTGCAATTATTTACTACAACCTACCGCCAGAACAGCCATTTAGGTGAGGCAGAGCTGTATCATTTAAAGGGGTTGTAAACCTTCGTGTTTTTTCACCTTGATGCATCCTATGCATTAAGGTGAAAAAACACCTTGCAGTGTCCGGCCCCCCAGCCCCCCGTTTTACTTACCTGAGCCCCGAATTTCCGTGGGCGCGATCCGGCTTCTCGGCTCTTTATTAAATAGAGCCATTGGCTCCCGCTGCTGTTAATCATATCGAATGACGCGGCCGCCGGGGGGGCGGGGCCGAGTCTTATGCCCCCTACACACGACCGGTTTTCCCGTCGTAAAAAAAAACCGATGGTTTTCCCAACGGAATTCCTCTCAAGCCTGCCTTGCATACACACGGTCACACAAAAGTCCGGTGAAATTTTGACTGCCAAGAACGCAGTGACGCAAAATACTACGACGAGCCGAGAAAAGTAAGTTCTATGCTTCTGAGCATGCGTCAATTTGTTTCCGAGCATGCGTGGTGTTTTGCGCGTCGGAAAAGCATACAGACGAACGGTTTTCCCGCTAGGATTTTTTCCTGACGGGAAAAAAGAGATCCTGCTCTCTTTTTTTTCCCGGCAGTTTTCCTGTGGGAAAAAGTCAGATGGAGCATACACACGGTCGGGATTCCCGACGAAAAGCTCTCATCTGACTTTTTCCGACGGGAAAACTGGTCATGTGTACAGGGGAAATGCACTCGGCGTCTATGGAAGCCGAGTGTATGTCTCAGGAGCGAACCACAAGGTAACCCCCTCAGGAGATCTGGATCTGTCGGCCGCGGTTGATACCATAAATCATGGAATTTTACTGGAGCGGATGAGGTGTGTTTTGGGTATGAGCGGGTCGGCTTTGGCATGGGTGGCCTCTTTTTTAGAGGGTAGAGTTCAGGGAGTCAAGACTGGCCCCTTTTACTCTAAGTACACCGCCCTGGACTGCGGAGTGCCACAGGGCTCTGCCTTGTCACCCCTGTTGTTTAGCAGGTCGGCAAGGGGCCTCATATAGATATTAAAGTCCCACGCCGTCCAGTACCATGTTTATGCGGACGACACCCAGGTCCACCTGAAGATTCCTAGGAACCAGACGGCTGATGCCACCCTTGCCAGCTGTTTGGAGGCCATCAACACATGGATGTCTGCCAACTTCCTGAAACTTAATGGGGGAAAAACTGAGGTGATCATCTTCAGCGATCTGGCCACCCCCCCAGATATCCCACCTTGGCCTCCCTCATTTGGTCCTGCTCCAGAGGTGGCCCCCCAGGTCCGTGATCTGGGATTCATCCTAGATTCAGGTTTAACCCTGGCTCCTCAGATAAAAAAGGTCATCAGTGCATGTCACTGGCAGCTAAAACTCCTGAGGGGGCTGTTTAAATATCTGGATATCTCGGACAGAAAAACTGTCATCTGTGCCACGATAGGTAGCTGCCTAGGTTACTACAACTCTCTTTATCTGGGATTGCCAAAGATGTTAGTGCAGGAGCTTCAACTTATTCAAAATGCTGCGCCAAGGTTACTCATGGATGTCCTGTTGAGGGGTCATATCACCCGTCCTCTGCGCCTTGCATTGCCTGCCGGCCCACTATCGCATCTTATTTAAGGCAGGATGCATCATGTTTAAGATTATGAGAGGCCTGGCCCCAAGCTATCTCTGCTCTCGTTTTCATAAACAAGCTCTTGTCAGATCACTCAGATCTAATGGCAGAGATCTCCTCTACACCTCGGTGCCCAAGAAGATCCGGCGTGGTGGTCGGGCCTTCTCCCACCAGGGTGCTGTATTATGGAATAGCCTCCCTGTCGAGCTCCAGGAGGCCCCTACTATTCCGGTCTTCTGCGGGTTACTGAAGACTTGGCTTTTCACGCAAGCCTTTCCTGCATAGTCTCTCTTCCACCCTTTCTGCCGCTCTGTGCTGCTTTTGGTTCCTGTGTCCTCTTCTCCCAGGAACTCTGCTATGCGCGTCGGGAACCTTCGGGGTAAGACCATGCTATATTAAAGTGGAGCTCCACCCTAAAGTTTAACTTCCACTCATCGGATTCCCCCCCCCTCTGGTGCCACAATTGGCACCTTCAAGGGGGGAGGGGGGGTGCAGATACCTGTCTAAGACAGGTATTTGCACCCACTTCCGGGCATAGACTCTGCGGGGACCTGCGGGCAGTACACCACTTCCCCCAACCCCTCCCCCCCCCTTTGTGTTCTGGGAAACACACGGCTCCCAGAACACAGCGGGGGGGGGGGGGCAGTGAAGACGGCGCAGCGCGACTCGCGCAATGCGCCGTAGGGACGCCGGGCAGTGAAGCCGCAACGCTTCACTTCCTGATTCCCTCACCGATGATGGCGATGAGGGCAGCCCAGAGACAAGCGATTGCACGTCTTCTGCTGCCGACGTCGCTGGACTCCAGGACAGGTAAGTGTCCATTTATTAAAAGTCAGCAGCTGCAGTATTTGTAGCTGCTGGCTTTTAATAAAAAAATTTACGGCGGAGCTCCACTTTAAGATACCTCTCAACTCAACTCAGGAGAGAGCTTCTCAGAGGGTGTTATCTAATGTGGGGAGGAGCCGCAAGAGCCACCGTGGGACCCCAGAAGAGGATGATGATATGTTTTTTTAATAAAAAAACAAATAAAAACTTGAACCTTTAATATCACTTTAAATCATCTGCATCCTGTCCAAGAAAAGAGGTGCAATCAAACTCAAAGTGTTGCTGTCACGCAAGATGAATGAAGGCGGGGTTGGAAATAAATGAAATTAAAAAAATTATAAAATGTATACTAATGTTATTATTACTGAACAAGATTTTAAATAAATGTAACCCTCTACCTGTTTACTCGATCGAGTTCTATCTGGTGCTCTTTGATTTTCCTCCGATAGTGACTCTGTAAATCACTGAAATTCTTCTTCTCTCTCTGCATCTCTTGCTGAAGCTTTTCAATCTGTACTCTTAAGTCGCTTATCTCGGACTGCTTTGAATTCTCCACCACCTTTAGTTGGGAGAACATGGCTTCATACCGCTCCAGCTCACGTTCTCTCTCAGCCAGCACCTTGAAGTTATGGGTGAAATCCTTCTTCAGCCTATCAAATTTATCTTTTTGCTCCTGCAGGTTCTTCTGCGTGTCTTTGAGGTTCTGTTGAAGGAAAAGGATCTGACGTTGCTGCAGCTCTTTCCATTCTTTCTCTTTTCTGGCCAGAAGGTCTGTTAGGTCTTGCTCTTCGCCCACCATCTTGTATTTCATGTAGTGCTATCCTATTCTAGAAAAACAAAAATAAAGATCAGCTTGATAATGTGAGCAGTCCCCAAAGGATCTGTCCTGGGACCAATTCTTTTTAATTTATTCATAAACGTTATAGAGGATGGGATAAATAGCTCAATCCCAATATTTGCGGATTATACAAGGCTAAGCAGGGCAATAACTTCTACGCAGGATGTGCAAGAAGACCTAAATAAAATAATGGGGTGGGCATCTACATGGCAAATTAGGTTTAATGTTAAAAAATTTAAATTAATGCATTTGGGTGTGAAAAATACAAACTAAAGTTACTCATTAGGGGGAGAAGCTCTGGGGGAATCTAGGATGGAAAAGGACCTCGGGGTCCTAGTAGACGACAGGCTCACCAAGCTGCTGCAAGCAAAGCCAACAGAATATTAGCATGCATTAAAAAGGGGATTCACTCCAGAGTGTGACAGCAGGAAGGTAAAGTCACCTGGTTGCATCCAGGGGGGTAGATATATTTCGCCCAGATTCAGGCTTTACGCCGACTTATACAACTAGGTGGAGAGTTGTATAAGCCCAGCTAAGGCTAGTGGGCTCATGGATGACTCATATGTCTAGGGAGAGTGTGGGGCGTCGTGCAGACAGGGAGTTGATGAGACCAGCTGAAGCTTGTCAGCTCATTTAGGCCTCTATAAGAACTCCCAGCTTCATTAGATGTTAGCTCATGCCTGGAACCAGACCTGTGTGGACTGTCTAGGGAGAGTGAACCCCTGTGCGGTGAGACAAAGCCTGTGTGGCTATTTGCTTGGACATTTAAAACCAGGGACTTAGGGACTAGGACAGCACTAGGCTGATCCCAGTTGTTAGTTAGGAAACCTGTATGTTTAGTCAGAGGTCAACTTGACCAGGATTTATTTTGTTTATGTTTCTTTTGCTTTGCTGTGTTTTGTCACTGTAAATAGAAAATAAACCGCACCTTTTTGATTTTGAAAACCACAACCTCCGTTTGCTGGGCCTGTTTTGTGTGGGGAGCCCATCCCGGGGGTCACACACACCCGCTGCCGAGCTAACCCCCTCACAGTTGGTGGAGAACCAGTGGCAGTTTTTTTTTTAAGCCAGCATGGAGGAGATACTGAAGCAGCTGGCTCTAGCAAA
Source organism: Rana muscosa (assembly GCA_029206835.1). Classification (NCBI taxonomy): domain Eukaryota; kingdom Metazoa; phylum Chordata; class Amphibia; order Anura; family Ranidae; genus Rana; species Rana muscosa. The sequence continues at coordinate 34,211,745 of CM055128.1, forward strand.
TGCCAATCAACAGCAGACAAATGCAGGTTTGCAAAAGAGCCTTGCAGCTCATCAACAGAGCCTTGCAGCTCAACAACAGAACTTCGCAGCCCAGCAGCAAGCTCATCAACAGAGCCTTGCAGCCCAGCAGCAGACAAACGCAACTTTGCAACAGAGTCTGGAGGCTCAGCAACGAGCCCAGCAGCAATCTGAGGCCCGCTTCATAGACCTGTTGCAGAAGCAAGAGCAGAGACTACAACAACAGATGGAAGCAGTAATGCAGCAACGTCCGCAGACCAGTGAGGAAAGCCGTCCCACTAATACCGCGTCCTTTGGGGTGAGTCGTTTATTGACAAAAATGGCTGGAGAGGATGATCCAGAGGTATTTTTGACCACATTTGAAAGGACCGCTGAAAGAGAAAAGTGGCCTGAGGAGCAGTGGGCTGGACTGGTGGCTCCTCTGTTAACTGGTGAATCGCAGAAAGCTTACTATGACCTAGAGCCTAACCAAGCAAAAGACTATGTGATGCTAAAAGCTGAAATATTGGCAAGGCTGGGTGTCACCCAGGCTGTCCGGGCTCAGCGTGTGCATAACTGGACTTTCCAGCTTGGAAAACCCCCCAGGTCTCAAATGTATGATCTCATTCACCTGAGCAGAAAGTGGCTACAGCCAGAGACTTTGTCCGCACCAAAGATTGTGGAACGTGTTGTAATGGATCGGTTTTTGAGAGCTCTTCCTACTGCCATCCAAAAGTGGGTAAGCCATGGAGACCCAGAGACGGCCGATGGTCTTGTGGATCGTGTGGAGAAATACTTGGCTACAGAGAACCTGACGGCCTCTTCCAGAGACACTCGGACTTTCCACCCTAAGACCAGACCATCCCCAGGGGCGGATAAGAGGATTCCAAGGGGTGAGGGTGGAGAGAGTGAGAGGGTGGGAGCTCTACCCCAAGTTTGGCGAGAACAGCCTGGGAAATCAGCGGCTCAAGAGGCGGCAAGAAGGATCGTTTGCTACCGCTGCCGGCAAGCGGGACATATTGCAGCCAATTGCCCGGTTGTGGAGGAACCCATGCAGTGTGACTTTCTGACGGGCAGACGTCAGTCGCTGTGTGCGACAGTCGCATGCACTGCCATTCGAGGAACTGAGAAACATTTATGCAAAATGTGTGTTAATGGTAGAAATGTTGTGGTATTGCTGGATTCAGGTAGCCTTGTGACCCTGATAAAGGCTGAGTTAGTTAAAACAGAGGTCTCTGGGAATAGCAAGGTAGCTGTTATTTGTGTGCATGGGGACACCCGAGAGTATCCAGTGACTACAGTGTGTTTCGAGACCCCCAAAGGTACCCTCTCGCATCCAGTGGGCTTAGTATCTCAGTTACCGCATGACGCCATTGTGGGAAGGGATTTTCCGAAGTTCTGGGAACTGTGGGATGATCCTGAGCCCCTCACTGGTGCCCCTATGTACCAGGAATGTGATAGCCAGAACTCCCCTGAGAGTGGTGAGGACTCTCCGGAATTTCCCTTATCAGTATTGGCAGGGGAGACTCAAGAAACTGGAGAGGAGCCCACCTCCTCAGACGAAAACCTACCGTCTGTGGAGTTTTCTGATCTTGAGGTTCACAGGGAAAACTTTGCCACAGAACAGTTGAAAGACCCCGCCCTAATAAAGGCAATACGGGAGGAAGTACAGAAAATGCTGAACTTAGGGGTGATAGAGGAGTCCCAAAGTGATTGGTCTAGTCCCATCGTGTTGGTGCCTAAACCGGATGGGAGCTGGCGATTTTGTAACGATTTTCGTCAGTTGAACAAAGTTACAAAATTTGACACCTACCCCATGCCACGTATAGATGAGTTGATCGACCGGCTGGGAACAGCCCGATACATGACGACTCTTGACCTCACAAAAGGGTATTGGCAAATCCCCCTGGCCAAGTCGGCCAAAGAGAAAACCGCATTTGTAACCCCAGACGGGGCGTTCCAATATAAAAGAATGCCGTTCGGGTTACAGAATGCGCCGGCCACATTCCAGCGGAAAATGGACCAGATGCTGAGGCCCCATCGGAAGTATGCTGCGGCTTACCTGGATGACGTAATTGTCCATAGCACAGATTGGGCCTCACATCTGCCAAAAGTGCAAGCAGTCCTGGACTCTGTTCGGGAAGCGGGGTTTACGGCTAACCCCAAGAAGTGTACCATTGGGCAGGAGGAGGCCAAATATCTTGGGTACACCATTGGGAGGGGAGTAATAAAACCCCAACTCAACAAAGTCGAGGCCATCCAGAGTTGGCCACGTCCCAACAGCAAGAAGCAGGTACGAGCCTTTCTGGGAATCGCTGGGTATTATCGGCGATTCATTCCCCACTTTGCTTCTAAGGCTGTGCCCCTAACCAACCTGACGAAGGGGAAAGGGTCGGTCATGATTAAATGGACGCCCGAGGCTGAGGCAGCATTCCAATTCTTGAAACAAGCCTTATGTAGCCAGCCAGTGTTGTACTCACCCGACTTCTCTAAAGACTTTGTCGTACAAAGTGATGCGTCAGATGTGGGGTTAGGAGCAGTATTGTCCCAGGTCTGGAACGGGGAAGAGCACCCAGTCATTTACCTCAGCAGGAAGTTGAAGTCCCATGAGGTAAATTACGCCACCGTTGAAAAGGAGTGTTTAGCGGTGAAGTGGGCTCTAGATTCCCTTCGGTACTACCTGCTAGGTAGGCACTTTGACATGGTTACGGATCACGCTCCGTTAAAGTGGATGGCTCAAAACAAGGAAACAAATAGAAGAGTGAATAGGTGGTTCCTGGCCCTCCAGGAATTCAACTTCACAGTAAAGCATCGCCCTGGCGTTCAAATGGGGAATGTGGATGCTTTGTCTCGAGTACATGAATGCCTGATTGCTGGTGTTCCAACCCCGAGGTTAAAACAAGAGGGGGGGGTATGTGACAGCAGGAAGGTAAAGTCACCTGGTTGCATCCAGGGGGGTAGATATATTTCGCCCAGATTCAGGCTTTACGCCGACTTATACAACTAGGTGGAGAGTTGTATAAGCCCAGCTAAGGCTAGTGGGCTCATGGATGACTCATATGTCTAGGGAGAGTGTGGGGCGTCGTGCAGACAGGGAGTTGATGAGACCAGCTGAAGCTTGTCAGCTCATTTAGGCCTCTATAAGAACTCCCAGCTTCATTAGATGTTAGCTCATGCCTGGAACCAGACCTGTGTGGACTGTCTAGGGAGAGTGAACCCCTGTGCGGTGAGACAAAGCCTGTGTGGCTATTTGCTTGGACATTTAAAACCAGGGACTTAGGGACTAGGACAGCACTAGGCTGATCCCAGTTGTTAGTTAGGAAACCTGTATGTTTAGTCAGAGGTCAACTTGACCAGGATTTATTTTGTTTATGTTTCTTTTGCTTTGCTGTGTTTTTGTCACTGTAAATAGAAAATAAACCGCACCTTTTTGATTTTGAAAACCACAACCTCCGTTTGCTGGGCCTGTTTTGTGTGGGGAGCCCATCCCGGGGGTCACACACACCCGCTGCCGAGCTAACCCCCTCACAAGAGATAAAACGATAATTCTCCCACTCTACAAGACTCTGGTCCGGCCGCACCTGGAGTATGCCGTCCAGTTCTGGGCACCAGTCCTCAGTAAGGATGTGCTGGAACTGGAAAGAGTCCAGAGAAGGGCAACAAAGCTAATAAAAGGGACTGGACCTGCAGTGATGGTGAACCTTGGCACCCCAAATGTTTAGGAACTACATTTCCCATGATGCTCATGCACTCTACAGTGTAGTTGAGCATCATGGGAAATGTAGTTCCAAAACATCTGTGGTGCCAAGGTTCGCCATCACTGGACTAGAAGGATCTCAGCTATGAGGAAAGATTACAAGCATTGAACGTATTCTTTCTGGAGAGGGAATGCTTGAAAGGGGATATGATAGCGATCCAAAAATAACGTACTGGTGACCCCACAATAGGGATAAAACTTTTCAGTACAGGGGGTCCCCGAGTTACGAACGGGTTAGGGACTGTAGGTTTGTTAAGTCGAATATGTTCGTAAGTCAGAACAGCATGTGCAGAACGGCAGATATGCTGTTTTGCGATGTTCCGTCGAATGTGCCCGCCGTCGAAAGGTTCCGTCGAATGTGCCTGCTGTTGAAAAGGTCCCGTTGAATGTGCCCTCCGTCGAAAAGTGGCCACGCAGCCTCCCCTTCGGAAGTAGGAGTTGTTCGCAAGTCGGATGTTCGTAACTCGGGGACTCCCTGTAAAAGGCAATTTAAAAAGACACACAGCCATTCACTGAAATTGGAAAAAAAGCGATTAAACCTTAAAGCAGTGTTCCGGACAAAAAAGTGTGGTGGCTTTTAATAAATGGACACTTACCTGTCCTGGAGTCCAGCGATGTCGGCACTGCAGCTGATGTTTCCATCAGCTGTCGGGTGCTGCCGCTGTCATTGCTTCAGGCCGGGAACCCTACTGCGCATGCGCGAGGCCACTCTCCTCTCCCCTTTTTTTAAATAACAAACATGTAATACTTACCTTCACTCTGCAGTTCTTTACTGTAAGACCGCTAAGGATGTGGAATTCTCTTCCACAAGCAGTGGTATCAGCAGGGAGCACCTTAACGATCACAACATACAGGGAAATACAATGTACTATTAACATAAACACAAAGCACACTCACACACCACAGGTTAAACTGGATGGACTGGTGTCTTTTTTCAACCTTACCGACTATGTAACTAAGATGACAACCACTTTATTTTAACATGAGGATCTAATATTATGGTAAACAAAAAAACAAGGTGTCTTTGAAAAGCAAATTTTTCTTTCACCAAAGTTTTAATTATGAGGGAAATATGAAGTTACAGGATAAGCTCAAATACATCCCGTAATGTTACACCACATGAGATCAAAATTAGGGCTGCAACTAACGAATATTTTCATAATTGATTAGTTGGCCGATTATTGTTTCGATTAATCGATTAATAGCCTTAAAAAAATGTGGTGTATAAATTTAGTTAATATGTAAAGTAAAAAAAAAAAGGCAATTTCTAATTAAATATCCCTATGAAGTGGTAAATATAAATAACCAACTATATGGTTAGGGAGCAAAATCTCTAATCCACTCTGAGAATAACTGACAAGAGATATACTGTATATACTATTAGAGGGTGAATCTGGTAAACATCATCAGACTCAGATCAATTTTTTTTATTTAAAGGAAAAAAAATAGGATTTTTTACTCACCGTAAAATCCTTTTTTCTGAGTCCATGGACCGACACAGCTTCTCTATTGACATAGTGGGTATTATCCGTTAATTAGGAGTGACTAGGCAGAAAAAAACTTGTAAAAAGTGTTGCATCACACCTTCTACAGTACCGCCCAGGGGGCGGACCCTCTGGGTATAACCTCTCAGTCTGCACCTCGCAGATCAGTTCGTCAAAAAGCAGTACAAACTTAAAAGGAGGGGTGGGTGCTGTGTCGGTCCATGGATTTAGAGAAAAGGATTTTACGGTGAGTAAAAAATCCTATTTACTCTTTCGTCCATGGACCGACACAGCTTCTCTATTGACAAAGTGGGACGTCCCAAAGCAGTGTCAGAGAAAAAACGAGGGGTGGTAACAGCATAAAAACAAACTTCACCCCAAAACACAAAACAGCACTCCTCCAACGGAGGAGTTGCAACTCTAAACAGCCGCTTGCAAAACCTTGCGGCCGAAAGAGGCATCCGAAGATGCACCTACATCAACTTTGTAGAATTTTGTGAACGTGTGAGCGGACGACCAAGTCGCCGCTTTACATAATTGGGAAACAGACGCTTGATGTCGGAAAGCCCAAGAGGCACCTATTGCCCTGGTCGAATGCGCCGTGACAGGAAAGGGGGGCGCTTGACCCTTTAAGGCGTAAGCCTGGATTACTATCTGTCGGATCCACCTAGAGATGGTGGCCGACGAGACTGCTTGGCCCTTCTTGGGACCAGCCACCGAAACAAACAGTGAGTCTGACTTCCGGAACAGGGAAGTAGCAGATAGGTATACTCTCAAAGCTCGGACAACGTCCAAGGAATGCAACGCCGACTCCTTAGGATTCAACGGATGAGGACATAAGGATGGAAGTACAATGTCTTCGTTGAGATGAAAAGCCAAAACGACTTTCGGAAGAAAGGAAGGCTGCGGCCGCAGCACCACCTTATCCTTGTGGAAAATCAAATAGGGAGCCTTGCAGGACAAGGCTGCCAGCTCAGAGACTCGTCTGAAGCCTCGTACACACGGCCGAGATTCTCGTCAAAAAAAACATGTCGTTTTTTTCGACGAGATTCTTGGACAAGAAACTTGTCCCGGCCGAGTGTACACACGCTCGATTCAAAGAACCCGCGGTTCTTTGAATGGAGCGAACGCGGTGACGTCATCGAATACGACGAGCATGCGCTCGTCACATTCGATGCCGTCGCCGCCATCTTGGTATACCCTACCTATGCCTAGGAAGCTACCGCGCATGCGTCAAATTCATTTCGAACATGCGCGGGCTTCCCGGGAGGACAGGTAAGTGTACACACACACACTCACTTTTCTCGTCGAGAAACAGGCTGACGAGAATCCCGACGAGAAATTAGAGAGCAGGTTCTCTATTTTCTCGTCGAGATTACTTGTCGGTTTTCTTGACGAGAAACCATACACACGAACGAATTTCTCGGCAAGACATCTCTGCCAGCAAGTTTCTTGCTGGTTCTTGCCGAGAAACTCGGTCGTGTGTACGAGGCCTTACTGACGTAACAGCCACCAAAAAGACCACTTTCTGAGAAAGTGTCAACAGGGGAATATCTCTAATCTTCTCAAACGGTGCCTTCTGAAGCACCGAGAGGACCAGGTTCAAGTCCCACGGAGGTAACGGGGGACGGACCGGAGGGGCCACATGTCGAACCCCCTGCACAAATGTACTCACGAGAGAGTGAGTCGCCAGGGGTCGCTGAAAAAAGACAGCCAGGGCAGATATCTGACCCTTAATCGTACTTAGGGCAAGCCTTTGGTCCACCCCATGCTGTAAAAACAGCAGGATTCTGGAAACCAAATAGGTACGCGGATGCCATTTCATTTCCTCACACATGGAGATGTAGGCCTTCCAAGTGCGGTGATAAACCTTCCTAGAGGACGGTTTTCGAGCACTTCTCATAGTAGAGATTACTGAGTCTGACAGGCCCCGGTCTCTCAGTACCTGGTTCTCAACAGCCATGCCGTTAAAGCCAATGACTGTAAAGCAGGATGGAGTATGGGACCTTGCGATAGCAGGTCCTTCCATAGTGGTAGGCGCCAGGGGTCGTCTGCTACCAGACGTACTAGATCGGCGTACCAAGGACGCTGAGGCCAATCTGGAGCGATTAGGATCATTGGAATTCCCTCTGCCTCCACTCTGCGGAGCAGAAGAGGAAGAAGCCTTAAGGGAGGGAAGGCATAGATTAGCCAAAACTGACCCCACGATGCTACCAACGCGTCCGTTGCGTCTGCCCATGGGTCTCTTGACCAGGCCACAAACCTCAATACCTTCCGATTGAGTCGGGAAGCCAGAAGATCTACGTCTGGTGTGCCCCATCTTTGGCAGAGGAGTTGGAACACCTCCGGGTGTAAGGACCATTCTCCCTGGTCCAGCATCTGGTGGCTCAGGTAGTCCGCCTGCCAGTTTTCCACACCCGGAATGTACACGGCCAACAGTGCCGGTACGCTCTTCTCTGCCCACTTCAGGATGCGAGCAACCTCCGATGCTGCAGCTGAGCTTCTTGTTCCTCCTTGATGATTCGTCATAAAATAGGAAATGCTGCGCCAACCTTCAAATTTCTAGCAGCCTACACAACAACTTGACAATAGTGTAAAAGGAAAAATAATAAATAAAAGTGTGGCGCTATGTGCAAACAGAAAAATATATATATATATATATATATATATATATATATATATATATATATATAATGTCTGGTTGGCAATTGGTCTATATGAAGACCCGTATATCGTGTTGAACCTGATGGTGGTTCTGTGCACTTATGTGAAAAAGTGCATATACCGTGCAAAAATTCAATATGTGCAATGGCGTGAAATGGATCACAAAAAAAATAAATAAAATATATAAATTAATTTAAATAAATAAATTAACCTAATACTGAAAAATTATAAAATGACATGAATATCATATGTGAAAGTGATCCACAATATATATTAGTGTCCAATTTTTTGTGAGAAAAAGAGAAAGTCTCTCGATGAATGTGTAATCTGATACCAACATCAACACTGCATCAACACCACGTCAGGTGTGTAATGAATGGTAGATACAGTCCAGACCAGTTCCTTGGATTTATGCGTTTTCTATGTTGCAACACTTAAAGGTGATGTATGCCATTGGAAAGTGAGTAAAGGGTGTATACTCTTACCGGATGTTGTAGATCCAACTCACCATACGGCGGTGGATCAATCAAGCTTGTATCCACGCCCGGGACTGATAGATGTATATCCTGGGGGCAGTCTTTCCTCAGCGTCCTTACGACGTTCCAGAGAGTATATCCCAAGGCTTTTCCAACGTAACTCTCACTTCAAATGCGATAAGTCAAAGTATGCCACCAGAATTTCACCATATGCGTAGTGTCACCATGCAACAAATGAGGAAAAAAATTCTCCACATAAATAAAATCCCATTTTGGATTTACACTATCAAAGAATAAAAACACCCAATAACAGGTCCCACTGAACAATTAAAAACAGTCCAAAGCAAACTCCTTTAAAACTTTGAAACTTTTCAGGGAAAAAGCCAAAACAAACAAACCAACAAATCCCAAAAATGAATCCTCTAACAGTCAGCTGTATTACAAAAATGCATGGAGTGAGCACCAAGGCTGGCATGTAAACCCAGCCATGCCAGCCTTGGTGCTCACTCCACGCATTTTTGTAATACAGAGCTGCTGACTGTTAGAGGATTCATTTTTGGGATTTGTTGGTTTGTTTGTTTTGGCTTTTTCCCTGAAAAGTTTCAAAGTTTTAAAGGAGTTTGCTTTGGACTGTTTAATTGTTCAGTGGGACCTGTTATTGGGTGTTTTTATTCTTTGATAAATAAAATCCCATTTTGGATTTACACTATGTGGAGAATTTTTTTCCTCATTTGTTGCATGGTGACACTACGCATATGGTGAAATTCTGGTGGCATACTTTGACTTATCGCATTTGAAGTGAGAGTTACGTTGGAAAAGCCTCGGGATATACTCTCTGGAACGTCGTAAGGACGCTGAGGAAAGACTGCACCCAGGATATACATCTATCAGTCCCGGGCGTGGATACAAGCTTGATTGATCCACCGCCGTATGGTGAGTTGGATCTACAACATCCGGTAAGAGTATACACCCTTTACTCACTTTCCAATGGCATACATCACCTTTAAGTGTTGCAACATAGAAAACGCATAAATCCAAGGAACTGGTCTGGACTGTATCTACCATTCATTACACACCTGACGTGGTGTTGATGCAGTGTTGATGTTGGTATCAGATTACACATTCATCGAGAGACTTTCTCTTTTTCTCACAAAAAATTGGACACTAATATATATTGTGGATCACTTTCACATATGATATTCATGTCATTTTATAATTTTTCAGTATTAGGTTAATTTATTTATTTAAATTAATTTATATATTTTATTTATTTTTTTTGTGATCCATTTCACGCCATTGCACATATTGAATTTTTGCACAGTATATGCACTTTTTCACATAAGTGCACAAAACCACCATCAGGTTCAACACGATATACGGGTCTTCATATAGACCAATTGCCAACCAGACATATATATATATATATATATATATATATATATATATATATATATATATATATATATATTTCTGTTTGCACATAGCGCCACACTTTATTTATTATTATTCCTCCTTGATGATTGACATATGCCACCGCTGTGGCGTTGTCTGACTGGATCCTGACTGGACGCCCTTGCAGCCTCTGAGACCATTTGAAGAGGCACAGCCTGATCGCCCGGATTTCCAGGACATTGATCGGCAGGAGGGCTTCCTCTGGGGTCCAGCGACCTTGCGCCAACTGAACACCCCAGACTCCCCCCCCAACCTGTAAGGCTGGCGTTCGTCGTGATCACTATCCAGTAAACCGGAAGAAATGACTTCCCGGCCATTAGAGTCGGTGCTGTCAGCCACCATACCAGGGATCTCCTGACTAGGTGGCTCACTCAGATTTGATAATCCAGAGATGAAGGGCATCTGTTCCATCTGGACAGAACTTCCTTCTGTAACACTCGAGTGTGGTATTGAGCATATGGGACCGCCTCGAAGGAGGCTACCATGAGGCCCAACACTCGCATGCCAAAACAGAGTGACGACCAATTCCTGGAAGTCAGCTGCCGTACTGCAGCCCGAAGGGTCTGCAACTTCTCCACAGGGAGGAATACCTTTGCCTCTGAGGAATCCAGAATCAACCCCAGGTACACTAGGCATTGAGTGGGCACCATACTGACCTTTGCGTGTTTAGTATCTAACCACAGTCTCGAAGAGTCTGACAGGTAATGGACACGCTTACCTCTAAATTCTGAGCTTGAAGGCGCCTACAGTAGAAGGTCGTCCAAGTAGCCCATGATAGCGATACCCCGCTGTCTTAGAAGTGCCAGAATCGGAGGGAGCACCTTGGTGAACGTCCTGGGTGCTGAGGCAAGGCCAAACGGGAGGGCCACAAACTGGTAGTGGTTCTTCCCGACAGCAAATCACAGAGGCTTCTGGTGTCTGGAGTATATGGGGACATGCAGGTATGCGTCCTTGATGTCCAAGGAGGCCAGAAAGTCCCCCAGATGGAGAGCCGTGACTACAGATCGAACCGACTCCATCCGAAATCTTTGTACCTTTACAAAGCAATTGAGGGCTCTGAGATCCAAGATTGGATGAACCCCATCCTTCTTTGGCACAATGAACAGATTTGAGTAAAAACCCTGACCCCGTTCCTGTTCTGGAACTGGAATAACTACCTCGCGTTCCAGTAGACCTTGGACCGCCCCATACAGGGCCTCCCGACGGGTCGGTAGTAGCTGGAGATTGGAGGTGATGAATCTGTCCGGTGGACAAGAGAGAAATTCTATCTTGTAGCCTTAAGAGATTACTTCGCAAACCCACCTGTCGGAGACTAGAGCTGTCCACTGAGTCGCGAATTTGCGAAGACGTCCCCCCCACCCGAGAGCTGGGTGGGGGCGGACCTTCATGCGGACACAGATTAGTCCGCAGGCTTGTTGGGTCTGCGGGACCAAGGATGCTTTTGTCCTTGGGCAGGCGCCTTATCGGTCTGGGGTCTTTTCCCTGTCGCCCTAGGGGGACGAAAAAAACGCTTGCGTGCAGTAAAGGAGGGCCCTTGCCCTTGGCGTGGCCCCTACCCTTGCTAGTTTGAGGAAGCAAAGTGCTTTTACCTCCTGTGGCATCCTTGATGATGTCATCCATAGAGGCCCCAAAAAGTCTGTCGCCCTTAAAAGGCAGATCCAACAGGGCTTTCTTGGAGGTCTGGTCCGCAGACCAGCCCTTTAGCCAGATCAGGCGGCGTATTGCTACTGCATAAACCAAAGCTTTAGACAGCAGGGGAATAGTATCCATGTCTGACTCGCAGACAAACCTAGGGCCCTGGATCAACTGGTCGGCCAATGTTATCTCATCAGGAGGAGCATCTCGCTCCTTAACCCCTGGAGTAGCAATCTTGCCCATTCAGTAAGTGTCTGAGACACTAGGGCCCCCGCCAATGCCGGGCGTACTGCCGAGCCTACCACTGAGTATAGGTAGCAAGCGAGTGCTTCAGCCTTCTTATCCACAGGGTCCTTGAAAACAGGAGCCCCTTCTACAGGAATTGTGGTGGCTCTATTAAGTCTGGACACCGGAGGGTCCACTATAGGGGGAGAGGTCCATCTCTTCAGAAAACTCTCCTCAAAGGGGTACCATACAGCAAACCTCTTTGGGGCTGTAAAGACCCTCAGTGGGTTCTCCCATTCCTTGTATAAGAGTTTATCAAAAGACACACAAGGGAACACCTTAGCAGTGCGGGCAGGTCTATGAAACCCAAGTGGACCGGAGTCTCTGCTGCTTCTGCAGTATTTTCCAACTTTAGCGTATCCCGCACTGCAGTAATAAGGTCAGATACCAAGCCGTCTCGCGTACTGACCTGGACTTGGAGTCATCCTCACTGTCCGGTCATGGTCTGCAGTCTCTGATGCGTCAGAATCTGGGCCCGGAGCCGTAGCTGGACCTGGTTCTGCATCAGAATTATCCCCAGAAGCTTGCAGGGGACGGGGCGTTTACTACCCCCTGTATTCCCATTTGCTGCTTCCACCTTGGCAGCAAACGCCTCTAGGATTGCCGTCATAGCGTTCATAGACACTTCAGGGGCACCAGCTGCTAAATCTGGTGTTTCAGGGGAGAAGACATCTGGCTCAGATGCCATGCTGACCACACGCTGACACTCACAGGGCTCCAGGCAAGATATCAATAGGCCACCCTCCTGTGCTGCAGAGATGCTGGATTACCCAGAGGACTCACCACCCTGGACCGGTACTGCTACCCTGCTGTGTGCTGCGCCTGTGATGCCGTCCCACTGCTGCTGTGTCAGTCTGCTTCTTTTATCAGCACTTCCTGTGTGAATTTTCGCGCCAGTGTAATGCACCCTAGAGGCCGGAGGCTCTCGCAAAATGGTTGCCAAAAACGTCTGCATGGAAGATAATGTGGGCTCTAAGAAAATGGCCGCCGACCGAAGATAGAGGTCAAGCAGCCGTAGCCCACAAAAAGATGGCCGCCGAACGGCAATATATACATACAGGGTGGACAAACATGCCCGCCGATCACCTGATAGGGGCCAGTGGGTGTGGCCGAACCACAGGAAGATGGCCGCTGGGCAGTCACAAGAGGCCGAACTCGGCATGGACCACCTCAAAATGGCCGCCGACAGCATGGAGGAGGAAGCACGCACACACACACACACACACACACACACAGGTAAGCAGAAATGACATTTCTTTTAAATGTTAGTTACAGCCAGCCCCGCTCCAGTGGAACCCCTTAGGTGACCCCCAGCAACCTTTAGCTAGAAGCCCAGGGAGGAGGGAAAGGCAGGGAGAGAGGGGAGAAAGGGGCCATAACCACTTACTTGATCTCTCCAAGAATGTCCAGCTAAATCACCCAGCCGAGGCAGGGGAGTTTTACTTACCTATCCTGCATGTATTATGCTGGAAGACATTCCAAACAGATCATCGTCCACGCACGGAAGGTGACTGTTGGCCAGGCATGCTGTGATTGGACCCAAAAGGGACGATCATATGTATGCCCTGGAGCGTGACGCTCACCGGACAGGCTGCTGCGACTCGGCTGTAAGGTCAGCCGAAGCTGAGCGGTCCGATGCAAGCCTTGGAGCGTAAGCTCACCGGCCAGGCTGCTGCGACTCAGCCGTAAGGTCAGCCGAAGCTGAGCGGTCCGATGCAGGCCCTGGAGCGTAGGCTCACCGGCCACCCGTGGAGCGACGGGCATGCCGTGGAAAACCCAGCGCATAGCTAGGGTCGGCACACGCTCGATGGCCGAAACTGGGGAGGCTACAAGGATCGAGGATCCAGCCTGTCACCCAGTCGGCAGTTGATCGAAGATCGCAGGAAACACCAAATGTAGCAAAAAAAAAAAAAATATATATATATATATATATATATATATATATATATATATTTATTTATTTATTTATTTATTTATTTTTTCCCCCGGACCAATGGGCCCGAAGGGAGCCATGTCCTACTCCTTGCTAGACAGAAAAAAACTGATCTGCGAGATGCAGACTGAGAGGTTATACCCAGAGGGTCTGCCCCCTGGGCGGTACTGTAGAAGGTGTGATGCAACACTTTTTACAAGTTTTTTTCTGCCTAGTCACTCCTAATTAACGGATAATACCCACTTTGTCAATAGAGAGGCTGTGTCGGTCCATGGACGAAAGAGTAAGTTAAACTTCTTCCTTCAAAAAAAAAAGATAAATAATTTTAAGAACGTTCGTTCGATTTTTTAATCGTCAGTGGGGTCAAATCGACGTTCGTTTTCAACCACAGCGATGAGAAAGTTTAGAAATAATAGAAAAACTTCTTTGTCAAAGGATTTTTCAGACAGTGTATGTGGTTTTCGTTCAGAAATTACATTCATTTTAAAACTGAATGTTAAAAGCAAGTGAAAATTTCAAACATTCTTTTATTCAGCGAATGTACAAAGATTTTTCATATTAATATAATATTAACAGTAGTGATTATTTGCTGTTTTTGTACTATAAACGACTTTACTTTTTTTTTTTTTAAACCCATTATGTTACTGGCCGATTAATCGATTTTGAAAATAGTAATCGATTAATTTCATGATCGATTAGTTGTTTCAGCCCTAATCAAAATGCACGAGGGCAGCAAAATTTTAAGTAAAGTAAATATTATTTTACAAGTGCTATAATGTATGTTACTAAAGAGAAAGAGAAAATAAAATGGAAAAAGGGAATGGGGGGGGGGTAATCAGCGCAATTTCAAAGTCGCAGAGCAGTGCGATTTGCATCTCTGATTTCATTGCGGCTTGCGACTTTGTTTTAACCACTTAAGGACCGGAAGGATTTGCCCTCTTTATGACCAGGCCATTTTTTGCGATACGGCACTGCATCGCTTTAACTGACAATTGCGCGGCCGTGCGACGTTGTACCCAAACAAAGTTGATGTTCTTTTTTCCCCACAAACAGAGCTTTCTTTTGGTGGTATTTGATCACCTCTGCGGTTTTTATTTTTTGCGATATAAACAAAAAAAAAGAGCGACAATTTTGAAAAAAAAAAAAAAACACAATATTTTTTTTACTTTTTGCTATAATAAATATCCAAAATAAGTAAAAAAACTAATTTCTTCCTCAGTTTAGGCCAATATGTATTCTGCTACATATTTTTGGTAAAAAAATAAATAAAAACAAATATCGCAATAAGCGTATATTGATTGGTTTGCGCAAAAGTTATAGCGTTTACAAACTATGGGATCGATTTATGGCATTTTTATTATTTTTTTTTTACAAGTAATTGTGGTGATCTGCGATTTTTAGCGGGACTGCGACATTGCGGCGGACAGATCGGACACTTTTGACAGTTTTTTTGGGACCAGTGACATTTATACAGCGATCAGAGCTAAAAATAGCCACTGATTACTATGTAATTGTCACTGGCAGGGAAGGGGTTAACACTAGGGGGTGATCAAGGGGTTACATTTGTTCTCTGGGAGGTGTTGCTTACTGTATGGGGGGAGGGGGCTGACTGGAGGAGAAAGATCACTGTTCCTAATCACTAGGAACAAACTATCTCTCTCTCCTCCCCTGGCAGAACGGGGATCTGTTTGTTTACACTGACAGATCCCCGTCCTGCCTGTCTCTGGAGCGATCGCGGGTGGCCAGCGGACATCGAGTCCGCCTGACCTGCTGGTTGGCTCCCCAGCTTGCGAATGGGTGCGCACGCCCACAAATCGCTGTGTATGCGATCGACGTACAATGACGGCGATTCACACAGGGGAGCCAACCTGCCGTACTACACCTGCATTGGGCGGTCCGTAACTAGTTACCAGAAGTCTATGCAAGTCGCAATGTAATTGGCAAAAAGTAGTGCAGGAACCTTTTTCTGAGTCGCTGCAATTTGAACGGTTCCATTGCTGACAATAGGGGCAGGCAGCTGGATTGCCGACAATGGGGTGTGTCAAATCGTACCGGTGTGAACGGGGGCTAAGTCACCAAAAGGAACAAATATGCAGATAAGGAGTTCTGACTTCTTAGATTGTATAATTGTTCCAGGTCAGTGACTCAAAAAGCTACCAGGAAACTAGTACTTTCAGAAAGAAATGAGCAATGGCAGTTGGTATATTAAACTCTTGACAGGTGTCCTTACAATAAATGAATCCCTATGTATCTATCATACCTGTACAGGGCTGCTGTTAGAAATCACGGGGCCCCATACAGCCTACCTAACAGGCCCCCCACCCCCAGCCGAAAGTGACCGTCAGGCCCTTTCTCTGTAACCTCAGCTGCACAGAAGAATGAATGGGAAGCACTCTAAAGCTCCCGGCTTATTCACAAACTGAAGCATAGTAAATACAGTCAACTATGCTTCATTGATGAATGGACACAGGAGTGACTAGTAATGATCGCTCACTGTGTTCATTCAGCAAAGGCAGGGGTCAGAAAATTACATATTTACTGGCCCCTTCCCGCGCTCTCCATCCTGAAACATCCCCAGGAGAGGAGGGAAACTGGCAGCGCTCCAGGGGAAAGGGACACACAGGGGCATGGAAAGCAGATGGTGCATGTGCTAGAGCCAATCCCCCTGCAGTGCAGCCACATAGAGAAAAATGAAGAGAAGCTGGCAGCGCCGCAGTGGGAGGCAGAAGAGGATAAGTGTCTGCAATAAGACCGTACAGCTGGCACTCCTGCTCAAAGGGATGCCAGGGCCCCCCTTTTTGAACTGATGGGGCCCAGGCCCAGTACAGTCGGGCTGGCTGTACTGCCTTATCTGCAGCCCTTTACCTGTGACACTGATCTCCACCCAAGGCCACATTCACACATTCGTGTTTTGGGAACATGGGCAGAAAAGCTCATGTTCCCAAAAAAGGGGGGAAAAATTACCAAAAACTCGCATTGCGCTTGCAGTGCCCTTAATTCTTATTGGCACCCCAAACATGAGTATCGGTCACGCATTTTCTGTGCAAAAAACACACAAAAATGTGTTTTGCAAAGAGCACTTGCCAATAAAAATGTACATGAGCTACTGTGGCACAGTTGTCGTATGTAGGGCTGCCCTACGCTGTCACGTAACAAAACACTGTAAAAAAAAAAAGTGACGCATTGCACAGGTGTAAATGTGACCTTATAGCAAAGGTCAGTGACACCCAGACTGACAAACGCATGCATAGAAAAAACACTGCTGTAGAAACAGGAAGCCAAATATCTTATTCCTTTATTAGGCAAGTACAAAACTTTATTAGAACATATTAAATAGTAACAGCAGCCAGTGCACCATTGCAACAAAATATTACAAACATTTCTGCATGAATGGCTTGCAATCTCATTTGCAAAAAATAATATTTAAATTCTCAACTCTATGCAAAGCAGAGATCTGGCGGTTATCGGTTTGCTCGGTGAATGGCTAACTTGGGTACTGAGGCTGATAACGCAGCCTAGAAGGAAGCACAGCAGGGTATGACAACATCTGTAAAAATGTTGTATTACTAGATTATGTAAAAACGCATCTCACCATTAACCATCTGTATTGAAAAGTCTAAGGCCCCTTTCACACGGAGGTCCGTTCAGGTCCGCCTGTCAGTTTTTTAGGCGGACCTGAAACGGATCCTCCATGCACCCCTATGGAGGCACGGATGTCAGCGGAGACATGTCCGCTGACATCCGCTCCGCCAAAGTGTGACGGAGGAAAACCCTATTTTTCCTTCCGTCGGCGGAGCGGATCGGACGACAACGGACTCTACGGTCCGTCATCATCCGATTCCCCATAGGGGAGAGCGGCGCTCTGACAGGGCGGTCCCTGCACAGTGTGCGGGGACCGCCCAGTCATCCGTCGGCTCAGCGGGGATCAACGGAGCGATCCCCGCTGAGCAAGCGGAGCTTCACGGGGCGGATCTTCACGGATCCGCCCCGTGTGAAAGAGCCCTTAGGCCTCGTACACACGACCGATTTTCTCGTCGTAAAAAACACGTCGTTTTTTTTCGACGAGATTCTTGTTAAGCTTGTCGATTTTCTCGTCAAGCTTTCTATGCTGTGACAGCAGGAAGGTAAAGTCACCTGGTTGCATCCAGGGGGGTAGATATATTTCGCCCAGATTCAGGCTTTACGCCGACTTATACAACTAGGTGGAGAGTTGTATAAGCCCAGCTGAGGCTAGTGGGCTCATGGATGACTCATACCTCTAGGGAGAGTGTGGGGCGTCGTGCAGACAGGGAGTTGATGAGACCAGCTGAAGCTTGTCAGCTCATTTAGGCCTCTATAAGAACTCCCAGCTTCATTAGATGTTAGCTCATGCCTGGAACCAGACCTGTGTGGACTGTCTAGGGAGAGTGAACCCCTGTGCGGTGAGACAAAGCCTGTGTGGCTATTTGCTTGGACATTTAAAAACCAGGGACTTAGGGACTAGGACAGCACTAGGCTGATCCCAGTTGTTAGTTAGGAAACCTGTATGTTTAGTCAGAGGTCAAGTTGACCAGGATTTATTTTGTTTATGTTTCTTTTGGCTTTGCTGTGTTTTGTCACTGTAAATAGAAAATAAACCGCACCTTTTTTTTGATTTTGAAAACCACAACCTCCGTTTGCTGGGCCTGTTTTTGTGTGGGGAGCCCATCCCGGGGGTCACACACACCCGCTGCCGAGCTAACCCCCTCACAGTTGGTGGAGAACCAGTGGCAGTTTTTTTTTAAGCCAGCATGGAGGAGATACTGAAGCAGCTGGCTCTAGCAAATGCCAATCAACAGCAGACAAATGCAGGTTTGCAAAAGAGCCTTGCAGCTCATCAACAGAGCCTTGCAGCTCAACAACAGAACTTCGCAGCCCAGCAGCAAGCTCATCAACAGAGCCTTGCAGCCCAGCAGCAAGCTCACCAACAGAGTCTGGAAGCTCAGCAACAAGCCCAGCAGCAATCTGAGGCCCGCTTCATAGACCTGTTACAGAAGCAAGAGCAGAGACTACAACAAATGGAAGCAGTAATGCAGCAACGTCCGCAGACCAGTGAGGAAAGCCGTCCCACTAATACCGCGTCCTTTGGGGTGAGTCGTTTATTGACAAAAATGACTGGAGAGGATGATCCAGAGGTATTTTTGACCACATTTGAAAGGACTGCTGAAAGAGAAAAGTGGCCTGAGGAGCAGTGGGCTGGACTGGTGGCTCCTCTGTTAACTGGTGAATCGCAGAAGGCTTACTATGACCTAGAGCCTGACCAAGCAAAAGACTATGTGATGCTAAAAGCTGAAATATTGGCAAGGCTGGGTGTCACCCAGGCTGTCCGGGCTCAGCGTGTGCATAACTGGACTTTCCAGCTTGGAAAACCCCCCAGGTCTCAAATATATGATCTCATTCACCTGAGCAGAAAGTGGCTACAGCCAGAGACTTTGTCCGCACCAAAGATTGTGGAACGTGTTGTAATGGATCGGTTTTTGAGAGCTCTTCCTACTGCCATCCAAAAGTGGGTAAGCCATGGAGACCCAGAGACGGCCGATGGTCTTGTGGATCGTGTGGAGAAATACTTGGCTACAGAGAACCTGACGGCCTCTTCCAGAGACACTCGGACTTTCCACCCTAAGACCAGACCATCCCCAGGGGCGGATAAGAGGATTCCAAGGGGTGAGGGTGGAGAGAGTGAGAGGGTGGGAGCTCTACCCCAAGTTTGGCGAGAACAGCCTGGGAAATCAGCGGCTCAAGAGGCGGCAAGAAGGATCGTTTGCTACCGCTGCCGGCAAGCGGGACATATTGCAGCCAATTGCCCGGTTGTGGAGGAACCCATGCAGTGTGACTTTCTGACGGGCAGACGTCAGTCGCTGTGTGCGACAGTCGCATGCACTGCCATTCGAGGAACTGAGAAACATTTATGCAAAATGTGTGTTAATGGTAGAAATGTTGTGGTATTGCTGGATTCAGGTAGCCTTGTGACCCTGATAAAGGCTGAGTTAGTTAAAACAGAGGTCTCTGGGAATAGCAAGGTAGCTGTTATTTGTGTGCATGGGGACACCCGAGAGTATCCAGTGACTACAGTGTGTTTCGAGACCCCCAAAGGTACCCTCTCTCATCCAGTGGGCTTAGTATCTCAGTTACCGCATGACGCCATTGTGGGAAGGGATTTTCCGAAGTTCTGGGAACTGTGGGATGATCCTGAGCCCCCCACTGGTGCCCCTATGTACCAGGAATGTGATAGCCAGAACTCCCCTGAGAGTGGTGAGGACTCTCCGGAATTTCCCTTATCAGTATTGGCAGGGGAGACTCAAGAAACTGGAGAGGAGCCCACCTCCTCAGACGAAAACCTACCGTCTGTGGAGTTTTCTGATCTTGAGGTTCACAGGGAAAACTTTGCCACAGAACAGTTGAAAGACCCCGCCCTAATAAAGGCACGGGAAAACGTAGTGAAAATAGATGGCGAGTTAGTGAACCCAGATAATACCTGCACTTACCCATACTTCAGCGTAGAGAAGGACCTACTGTATCGGGTGGCAAAAAGGGCAGAAGAAACCGTTGAGCAGCTTGTGGTGCCCAAACCTTACAGGAAGTTGGTGTTGGAGTTGGCCCATGGGCACATTCTTGGAGGTCATCTGGGGACAGAGAAAACCCGAGAGAGGGTATTACAGAGATTCTATTGGCCGGGGGTGATGAAGGACATAGAAAATTATTGTTCCTCCTGCCCTGTGTGTCAGAGGTCGGCCCCGATGCCACATTTCCGTAGCCCGCTGGTCCCTCTACCCATCATTGAGGTCCCGTTTGAGAGGATCGCCATGGATTTGGTAGGTCCTATAATCAAGTCCGCTAGGGGGCACCAGTACATATTAGTTATAATGGACTATGCCACCCGTTATCCAGAAGCGATCCCTCTCCGAAATACCTCGGCCAAAACCATAGCCAAAGAGCTATCTCTTGTGTTTAGCCGGGTGGGTATTTGTAAAGAACTGCTTACGGACCAAGGTACACCCTTTATGTCCCGGGTTATGAAGGAGCTGTGTAAATTGTTCAAAGTGACGCAATTACGTACATCTGTGTATCACCCCCAAACCGATGGGCTGGTTGAAAGATTCAACAAAACCCTAAAACAAATGTTGAAGAAAGTGGTGGATAGAGATGGAAAGGATTGGGACTGTCTACTTCCTTATCTGATGTTTGCTATTAGGGAGGTGCCCCAATCCTCTACGGGATTCTCCCCCTTTGAGTTACTGTATGGGAGACACCCAAGAGGGCTGTTGGATATTGCCAAGGAAACTTGGGAAAGTGAGAGTTCTCCCCACAGGAGTGTGATTGAGCATGTCGCCCTGATGCAAGACCGAATTGCACAGGTAACGCCCATCGTGAAGGAACATTTGGCCCAAGCGCAGTTAGCACAGCAGAGAGTGTACAACCGTGGAGCCAAGACCCGTACCTTTTCCCCGGGGGATAGGATACTGGTACTTGTCCCTACGGTTGAAAGTAAATTCCTTGCCAAATGGCAAGGCCCCTACGAGATAATGGAAAAAGTGAGCGAAGTGAATTACAAGGTCAGACAACCAGGAAGGCGAAAGCCCGAACAGATCTATCACGTTAATCTGTTGAAAGCCTGGAGGGATAGAGAGTCCCTAGTCGCAGACACTTGGTCACCAGCTCAAACTGGTTGCGTGATTCCTGAGGTTGGAATAGCAGCCACCTTGTCACAACCCCAACAACAGGAGGTTAAGGAGTTTGTGCTTCGCAACAAGGAGGTATTCTCTGAGCTGCCGGGACAAACATCTGGGGTAGAGCATGACATCATTACCCCGCCCGGTGAAAGGGTGAAGTTAAAACCCTATCGGATCCCAGAGGCCCGACGGGAGGCAATACGGGAGGAAGTACAGAAAATGCTGAACTTAGGGGTGATAGAGGAGTCCCAAAGTGATTGGTCTAGTCCCATTGTGTTGGTGCCTAAACCGGATGGGAGCTGGCGATTTTGTAACGATTTTCGTCAGTTGAACAAAGTTACAAAATTTGACACCTACCCCATGCCACGTATAGATGAGTTGATCGACCGGCTGGGAACAGCCCGATACATGACGACTCTTGACCTCACAAAAGGGTATTGGCAAATCCCCCTGGCCAAATTGGCCAAAGAGAAAACCGCATTTGTAACCCCAGACGGGGCGTTCCAATATAAAAGAATGCCGTTCGGGTTACAGAATGCGCCGGCCACATTCCAGCGGAAAATGGACCAGATGCTGAGGCCCCATCGGAAGTATGCTGCGGCTTACCTGGATGACGTAATTGTCCATAGCACAGATTGGGCCTCACATCTGCCAAAAGTGCAAGCAGTCCTGGACTCTGTTCGGGAAGCGGGGTTTACGGCTAACCCCAAGAAGTGTACCATTGGGCAGGAGGAGGCCAAATATCTTGGGTACACCATTGGGAGGGGAGTAATAAAACCCCAACTCAACAAAGTCGAGGCCATCCAGAGTTGGCCACGTCCCAACAGCAAGAAGCAGGTACGAGCCTTTCTGGGAATCGCTGGGTATTATCGGCGATTCATTCCCCACTTTGCTTCTAAGGCTGTGCCCCTAACCAACCTGACGAAGGGGAAAGGGTCGGTCATGATTAAATAAACCCCCGAGGCTGAGGCAGCATTCCAATTCTTGAAACAAGCCTTATGTAGCCAGCCAGTGTTGTACTCACCCGACTTCTCTAAAGACTTTGTCGTACAAAGTGATGCGTCAGATGTGGGGTTAGGAGCAGTATTGTCCCAGGTCTGGAACGGGGAAGAGCACCCAGTCATTTACCTCAGCAGGAAGTTGAAGTCCCATGAGGTAAATTACGCCACCGTTGAAAAGGAGTGTTTAGCGGTGAAGTGGGCTCTAGATTCCCTTCGGTACTACCTGCTAGGTAGGCACTTTGACATGGTTACGGATCACGCTCCGTTAAAGTGGATGGCTCAAAACAAGGAAACAAATAGAAGAGTGAATAGGTGGTTCCTGGCCCTCCAGGAATTCAACTTCACAGTAAAGCATCGCCCTGGCGTTCAAATGGGGAATGTGGATGCTTTGTCTCGAGTACATGAATGCCTGATTGCTGGTGTTCCAACCCGGAGGTTAAAACATGAGGGGGGGTATGTGACAGCAGGAAGGTAAAGTCACCTGGTTGCATCCAGGGGGGTAGATATATTTCGCCCAGATTCAGGCTTTACGCCGACTTATACAACTAGGTGGAGAGTTGTATAAGCCCAGCTGAGGCTAGTGGGCTCATGGATGACTCATACCTCTAGGGAGAGTGTGGGGCGTCGTGCAGACAGGGAGTTGATGAGACCAGCTGAAGCTTGTCAGCTCATTTAGGCCTCTATAAGAACTCCCAGCTTCATTAGATGTTAGCTCATGCCTGGAACCAGACCTGTGTGGACTGTCTAGGGAGAGTGAACCCCTGTGCGGTGAGACAAAGCCTGTGTGGCTATTTGCTTGGACATTTAAAAACCAGGGACTTAGGGACTAGGACAGCACTAGGCTGATCCCAGTTGTTAGTTAGGAAACCTGTATGTTTAGTCAGAGGTCAAGTTGACCAGGATTTATTTTGTTTATGTTTCTTTTGGCTTTGCTGTGTTTTGTCACTGTAAATAGAAAATAAACCGCACCTTTTTTTTGATTTTGAAAACCACAACCTCCGTTTGCTGGGCCTGTTTTTGTGTGGGGAGCCCATCCCGGGGGTCACACACACCCGCTGCCGAGCTAACCCCCTCACAATGCGTACACACTGTCATTTTCCAATTTCCTTGTGGTTCTCTGCGCTCACGTCCAGCACGTACGACGGCACTATAAAGGGGAAGATCTTTTTTCTTGGTGCCACCCCTTGGGCTGCTTTTGCTGATCTCGTGTTACCGCGTGTGAAGTAAAAGTTTGGGAAGAGACGATTCGCGCTTTTCAGTCTTCGTACTTTTCAGATCGTTTTCTGCCATTCAGTTTGTGCTTGTGGGTTCGTATCTTGACTTTCAGGGCGTCTAGGCAGGTCGTATCTGTTTTACAGTGCGTTCTTGCCTGTTCGTTTCTGAATTTCAGTTCGTTATTCATAGGCCTTGCTGTTCTAAAGTGCGTTCTGTTCTGTACGTTCTGATTAGACGACCGTTTCCTAGCCATGTCGCCTGGACGTTCTCGTCGTCGAGTTCGTGCTGTGCGTGCGCTTGGTGTTGGTCTGCTTGTTTTGGGCCAAGACCAGTCCATGAATGGTGTGAGGAGGAGTTCATGGACCAAGAATTGGTTGCTCCAGCGGGACCAATTCTGCCACATGCCTCTGCTGCGGGAGATCGTCGAGAATAATCCTGAGGACTACAGGAATTTTCTGAGGATGTCTGACCCCGTTTTTCAGGAACTGTTGGCTTTGGTGTCCCCCTATATTACCAGGAAGGACACCGTTATGCGGGAAGCCATCAGTGCTGAGCAGAGGCTCATCGCCACGTTGCGTTACCTGGCGACAGGGAGAAGTCTTCAGAACTTGAAGTTCACCACAGGCATCTCCCCCCAGGCTCTGGGCCTCATAATCCCAGACACCTGTTCTGCTATTATACAAGTCCTGCAGGAGGACTATATTAGGGTAAGTTTTCTCCCTTAACATCACATTTTATGTATTACATGTATGCTAATGTATTGTATTTCTTTCATCCTTCCCTAATTACCATGATTGTAATATGCTGAGAATGTCCCCTTTGTCCCCATGCATGTTGGAAGCTTTAGATTGCCCCTTTTTTCTCCTCCATAAATATTTCCCTTCACTAACTTTTCCAGCAGGGGCGCCTGTTGCTCCAAATGTTTGGGGGTTCAAACACCAATTTAGGAAATAAACTTCCTCCTTTTTTGCTCTGTTGCCTAATAAACGCCCCCAGTTGTCCCCTCCAATGCAGCCATTTAGTCCCCTCTAATGCAGCCAGTTTCCCCCCAGCCCTGCACTTACCTTCTTGTGGTCAGCGCCATCCTTCTTCTGTCCTTGATGTCTTCTCCTTCCCTTCATGTTGCATCAGCCAATCATGTTACCATTAAACAGACTTGGTGAACATGATTGGCAGAGCAGCCTGTCAGTGTTTACACAAGGAATGCCCCCCTCCTTGCGTCCCCGATTTTTCTTTGAGGAAGCCAATTACATCCCTCAGGTTGTAATTTGCAAGACTATTTTAATACCTGTTTCTGCTCTGCAATTTTAACCCCCTAAATGCCGCAATTATTCATATGTCGGTCGCTTTACAAGAGGCCATCCACCTGAATAGTGTGCGGCATAGACAATACATAGGTTCATGCAACGCATGAACCTATGTATTGTTCTGAGTGATGGGCACAGGAGAGAGGGGACAGTGCTCCAGCGCCCACTCTGGACGCACCGCCACTGCAATGCTATCCTGTGGCCAAACACATCTCCCCCCCCCCCAAAATAATTTAGTAATGGCCCATCAGAGGGGGTGATGAATATGATAAATGAGCCTTCCATTATACTTTTTTTACACACCTTAATAAACGTATAATTAGATTGATGTTGGTCTCTAATTTTTTGGGATAGAATTTCCTTGTAATGTATGCCTTTGTTTTTCTAATATTATTTCATCTTGTTTCACTCCACAGCTTCCTTCCACGCCACAGGAATGGCAGACTGTGGCATCGGAGTTTGCCACACGGTGGGACTTCCCCAACTGCGGTGGTGCCATAGACGGGAAGCACGTCCGCATCGTGCCGCCACCCCGTTCTGGGTCCTACTACTACAATTACAAGGGGTTTCATAGCATTGTGCTGATGGCGGTGGTGTCAGCACGGTATGAATTCCTCTATGTTGATGTAGGGAAGAATGGCCGGATGTCCGATGGGGGATCCTTCATCCAGACGGAGTTTGCCCTCCGTCTCCAGAGTGACGACCTTGCATTGCCACCGGATGCAGGGAATATTGAAGGACTCCCCTTTGTTTTCTTGGCTGATGAAGCCTTCGGACTCGGACGGCATCTTATGAGGTCATTTCCACAGAGGACCCTGACCCCAGAGAAGAGTGTGTTCAATTACCGGCTGGCCAGGGCCCGAAGAGTCGTTGAAAATGCCTTCGGCATAATGGCCAGCCGGTTCCGCCTTTTTATGACTTCCATCCACTTGGCGGACTACAAAATAAACTATGTAGTGTTATGCTGCTGTGTGCTACACAACTTTCTGAGCCAAAAATCTAATTCCTATATGGCCTCAGTTTTGCCAGAGGCTGGACTTTCCCCTGCAAATCCCCTTCCGGGCCTGGAATCTGCCCGTCTTGGCTTGCCCCCCCAAAATGCCCGTGTGGTTCGGGACAATGACATGGAGTATTTCACGGGTAGGGGGGCAATTCCTATGCCAGCCTATGTCTAAGTATCCCAATAAAAATCTTGTTTAAACCTTTAATTATTTGTTCTTTCCTGTCTCCTAGTTTGTCTTTGTGCATTTGTAGTGGCAAGTGTATTTTACTTTAGTAAATAACAACCAATTTCACTATGTTACCTTACAAAAGAACCAAATAAGCTTAGAGAGTATTATAAAAAGAAGCTACACGTTGTTTGTGGTCAAATATTTTACTCTCTGCACATTCTCTTTTTTATTTATTTTTTTGTTTTATTTTGGGGTTGGCCTGGCCACAACCCGGCAAATTTTGGCTTATGAAAATACAAAAATACCACTTGCATTTCTAAAATTACAACATTGGATACCTCTGAGCAATCTGAGACATTCAGTTACACAAACTATGTCTCTATGTGCCCGTCCTAATATGGGGTCTTGCCACCCCTTGCCCAGCCAAAAATTCAATATGCACACATTTTAACTTTTTTGCAAATAGGAAGTTTACAATCCTGATCCCTATTGTCAACATGTGCTATCTGCCATCAGGGGTGATCAATGGACGTGTTTTGGGGGTGCATCCCCTTCCTCAGTTCACCGACTTTTGATACGAGGAAGGGGTTGCACCCACAAAAGACGTACATGGATATCCCCTGATGGCAGATAGCACATGTTCACACACTGTGTGCATATTCAATTTTTGGCTGGTTTGTTACTCAAAAAATTATAAAAAAAATATAAAAACAAACGTGTTTGGATGGCTTATTGAATTCTCCCCAAAACATCGAGAATGTCTTTAAATGTTCCATCACATGGATTCTTTGTTTAATTAGGTCCAGTTCCGTGCTACATTCCATCACTTGCTGGATGAGGCGGAGGGCACTGTCAGCAGAGAACCGTGTGCTATCCTTCACAACATTTCCATCCCCTAAAAACCATAATTTTTTTTTATAAAACTCTGCAGGCCTACCTCGCTTACCTTAAGCTGTGGTGTCAGATACTGACCTGTTGTGGTGACCAGATCCACAACGTCATCCACCTCTCCTTCCTGCACTTCTCCTTCCTCCACCTCAACTTCCTGCACATCTTTCGGTTGTGGATCTTTGGGAGTTTGGGGTTGCTTGGAAGTTGTGGGGTGCATGTGCTCCCTGGAGTGTCCTCCTCCCAGTCTTCTCTCCCCTATGAGAATAAAACCAAAGGTCTATTTATCACACAGTAAAAATCTCATTGTTAAACTAAAAACAGGCTAAATTGTTTGGAAGTGGGGTACAAGTGTGTGTTTGTGCAGAATTTAAAGAAAAATGCATTATTTATGACCCCAAATATGTTTAGTATTCACATTTGGATGTAATTTTTTGGACATGGAGGCACCACAAATAAACTCTGATGCACCTGTGTGGGACACCCAAAAAAGGCGGGTCTGGTGGCCCACACTATAGTGCTCCAAAGTACAGATGTGGAAGCAGCTGCTGAGTGTCCTCTCCTTTACACTGATAAAAGTTTGCATTTCATTCTCCTTACAAACACATCATCTAGACTTAAAAATTATCCACAATACTTGATCAAAAATGGCAGATGTCTAATTACTTTTGTGGCTCTTAAATAAGCCAAAACCGCGGATAGTGGCCGAACGAAGTGTCGGTAACGTAACGAACGATTACTGTGCCCAACCTAGTTCAAAATATTACATTTTGAAAGGGAGTCCAATATGATAAAAAAAAAAAAAATGTCAGTTTCTAAAAAAGATTAATAGCAGAAAGGTCGTCATTTTACTTACTTTTAGCGAGCATCCTCTTTATGATCCTCAACTGGTCTGGCTCCCTCAGTTTGAGGTCTGACCACCTCTTTCTGAGCTGCTCATTTGAGCGTTTCACCCCGAACTTCGCCCTCAGACTCTTCACAACTTTAGTGAGGATTTTGGCCTTCCTTCTATTTGGTTTGCTATACGGCCCATGCTTGGCATCATAATCAGCCTTGACCAAGATGTCCACCATCTCCGCCATCTCCGCCAAAGACATATTCGATGCCTTGAATCTCCTCCTTGATCGTGACGTGTCCTCGGTCTCCGGGCTTGTCTCCTCGCTAGTTGCGGAATTATCAGACACCTGCTGTAACTCCGCCATATCTGTCTGCGCGCCGAAAGAGAAGGGGCGGGGAAAAGATGTTAGTTAGAACGTCATGGGCGGGCGACGTGTTCGAATTTTGACGCATGCGTGGTGTGTATATAGCAAACACACATGTGACTATAGTACGTTCGGTGTGCGGAGAGAGGAGTTCAAGTGACGGACGTGCGAACGAAGGTATGTGATTTTGTGAGACTTGTAAAAATTGTTGGCCTATACTGTCTTGAGATTGGTGGAGGATATATATGGTGACTAGGATGTGAAGGAGGTTAGACTGTTTGCCTCACATTATTTAAATATAATTTATTTTACTTGCAGATACAATATGAATGTCTTTATTAGCGACAAAGAGTTCCTGGCGGAATTTATTGACCGGGTAAGGGAGCTGCCGGCTCTGTGGGAGACCAAAAACCCCATCCATAAAAAAAAAGGGGTGAGAAAAGCAGCGCTGGAGAAGCTGCTCCCATTTGTGCAGACCAAGGTGCCCACAGCCACAGCAAAACAAGTGGACACTAAAATTGGGAGCTTGAGAGGTACCTACAGGACTGAACGCTCTAAGGTGCTGGCTTCTCAGAGGTCAGGAGCAGCAGCAGATGATGTTTATGTCCCGATTTTGTGGTACTACAGCAGGATGTCCTTCCTGGATGACCACATTGAGCCAAGGCCATCACTCTCCACTCTTCCCCCCAGACTTCCCTGCAGCCAACCTGAGCCTTCTCTGGAGCAAGAGGAGGCAGCCATCCTGGATGATCCTGATTTGTCCATCTGGAGCCAGGTATAGTATTAACTGAAAATGTAGTGGGATAAAATTAATGTTTCCCAAATATGTCAGGATGAGAAACATACATTATTTTGTATTCCACAAGTGAAATCATGATCTGTAGACATTATTCTGCACTTAATTGTGTGGTAAATAGTCAAGCTGATGTAGTGGTAAATTTAAAGCAAGGATTTATGCATTTACATTCTAATTGCTTCCATCAGGATTACAAAGTTTGATGCAAAGATTAAACCAACATATTAAACTATGTTCCTTTTTCATACACAGGATGAAATCAGCCAGGAGGAGGGTCTGGAAACTGTCAGGCAGGAGGAGGAAGGGCCCAATGGCAGCCAGGAGGTGGCAGGGCCCAGTGGCAGACAGGAGGTGGCAGGGCAAAGGAGAAGCACCAGATCCCAGGTGCCTCCCATCCGGCTTCACAAAAGAGGCAGGAGGGACAGGACCACCAGTGAGGCAGCAATGGCCCTTATTAAAGAGGCCCATGCCACCCTCAAGGAGCCCACATCCCCTGAAGAGGCCATTGCCGGCCTAGTGGAGGCTAAGTTCAAGGTGATGAGCATGGAGCAACGCCTCCTATGCGAGCCCCTGCTCATCACCTTGCTC
Source organism: Rana muscosa (assembly GCA_029206835.1). Lineage (NCBI taxonomy): Eukaryota > Metazoa > Chordata > Amphibia > Anura > Ranidae > Rana > Rana muscosa. Next base: position 34,241,285 of record CM055128.1, read on the forward strand.
AACAAGGGGGTGATGGAGCAAATTACCCCCAATACCGCCATATGTGAGGTGGCCCAACTGACCCAATCTCAACCTCCACCTCCACCTTCCTCTTCTGCCCCACCCCCTTCTGCTACACCTCCACCTTCTGCCCCACCCCCTTCTGCTACACCTCCACCTTCTGCCCCACCCCCTTCTGCTACACCTCCACCTTCTGCCCCATCCCCTTCTGCTACACCTCCACCTTCTGCCCCACCCTCTTCTGCTACACCTACACCTTCTGCCCCACCCTCTTCTGCTACACCTCCACCTTCTGCCCCACCCCCTTCTGCTACACCTCCACCTTCTTCTTCTGCCCCACCCCCTTCTGCTACACCTCCACCTCCTCCTCCTGACAGGAGTACCCCTCCAGTGGGCCAGCCTCCAGCCAAACGAAGAAGGAAGGCTGCAGGAAAGGCTGCAGGAAAGGCTGCAGGAAAGGCTTCAGGAAAGGCTGCAGGAAAGGCTTCAGGAAAGGCTTCAGGGAAGGTTGCCAGGAAGAAGAGGAAGTGATGGCCTTGCTTCATTGTGGTCGGACAGAAGGCAGCCTGTTGTAGTACCACACACTTGGGACATATATCTCACCTGCTGCTGTTCCTGACCTCTGGGAGGCCAGCATCAGATTGTGTTCTGAAATGTGGGCCTTCTCAAGCTCCCAATTTTAGTGTCCACACAGGGTTGCTGTGTGCTCTGGGGTCCCTGGGATGCACAAATGGCAGCAGCTTCTCCAGCGCTGCCTTCTCTTTATTTAATTTATAAACATGAATAAATGTGTTTTTTGTTTAAGTTCATACTTGACTATGTGTATTTTTAAATAAAAAAAAAATCAAGCTTTGGAGTAAGCAGATACATTTGACTGACAATAAAAGGCACAGATATCACCCCCCCCCCCCCCCCAAAAGAATAACTAAATCTGATTAGCACAAAAACATGGTGTGAAATTTTAAAAATATAGATTCCAAAATTAAATGGGAGATCGCTATCAAAACATTGAGAAATTATAATTAACATCATTTTGAAAAATCTAACCATTTAAATTATTCCTAAAAACTTGCACGATATAATACACATAAATCTTATAAAGAGCAGCATGAAAAAGGTTAAAAATAAGGCACAACTCTGTGTGAATATCAGCAGCAAAAGAAGGTCACTCGTTTTGATTAATGTAACATTCTAACGAAGAATTCAATGCAGAACATTTAAACTATGAAATATTTATGAGCGTGACGAATGTGCTCTCTCCATTATGAAGGCTTGTTTTACCAGAAGATGCGCTCCCGTCTCATAGTTGCTTGTGAGCATGCGCGCTTTTGGAAGAGTCGTAAAAGCATACACACGAACCATTTTCTCGTCACAAAACAGGCCGACGAGAAACACGACGAGGAAATCTGGAATCCTGACGAGAAAATAGAGAGCAGGTTCTCTATTTTCTCGTCGAGATTCTCGTCAAGTTTCTCGTCGTAAAACCATACACACGAACGTTTTTCTAGACAAAAAAACTCTCGCGGCACTTTTCTTGACTGTTTTGGACGAGAAAATCGGTCATGTGTACGAGGCCTTAAAGTTAAACTTTGTTTTTTCTTCATTTGGTTCCCCAGCAGAAAAAAAGTAATGACTGTGACACTCACCTTCAGACTGAAGCTGTCCCTTGCAGGGTCCCATGAAGTCACCCTTTTGTGCATGCTCCCATGATGAGACTACTGAGTAGAGTGTGATCTCTACCTTCACCAACACATACACAGGCAGACAGAGGACAACAATTACAAGCAGTCCTCCACTGGCCATTACTCCACTGGGCTACCTGTGCATGTTGGCGCAGACAGGGTCCTCAGATCAGGAATATTTGATGGATGACATTAGATGCATGTGAACGAGTGCTTAAAGGGGTTGTAAAGGTAAATTTTTTATTTTCTAAATAGGTTCCTTTAAGCTAGTGCATTGTTGGTTCACTTACCTTTTCCTTCGATTTCCCTTCTAAATGTTTTTTTTCTTTGTCTGAATTTCTCACTTCCTGTTTCTCCTCAGTAAACTTGCCACTAGGGATGAGCTCAGGCGTGTTCGCATAGTACACGTGCAGAGCCCGCCAGGAAGTCGGCACCGTCGGAACCGCGCTGCGCTAATCACAGGCAGGGAGAGATTGTCCCGATGCTCGGCTGCAGAGATCGGGAAATGCCTTCCTGCCTGTGATTAGCGCAGCGCGGTTCCGACGGTGCCGACTTCCTTGGCGGGCTCTGCATGTGTTCAATGCGAACACGCCTGAGCTCATCCCTACTTGCCACCATCATCCGAGTGGTGGTTAGTCAGCCAGAACAGCTTACTGAGGAGGAACAGGAAGTGAGAAATTCAGACAAAGAAAAAAAACATTTAGAAGGGAAATCGAAGGAAAAGGCAAGTGAACCAACAATGCACTAGCTTAAAGGAACCCATTTAGAAAATAAAAAATGTACCTTTACAACCCCTTTAACATTAAGGGAAATATTGTTTTTATTAGGGGCGTATGTACAGGGGTTTGCAATTTCGACCCAGCCCCATGCCCTGGGGGGCCCATGAGGCCCTCTGTACACCTGGATAGGAGGGGCGGCATATAGAGGAACCGATCCCCTCCATTGTCCCCCTGCAGCTGCGGGGATCTGTTCCTCTGCATGCCACCGCGCCACCCCTGCTATCCACCTCCTGCTGTGATTGGACTCCTATGCTCTCCCCTGGCTCCCCCGCAGCGTTGCCGGGGATTTGTCAGGATAGGATGGAGCCCGGGGAAGGGGCGGGTAAATGTGTCATTTACCCGCCCCTTTACTTGTCTTAAAGTGGTTGTAAAGCCACTTTGTTATCTTCATACTATCCCCTGTGTTAGATAAAGTACAGATTTATACCTTATTTCAGAGCACCGCTCACGTGACCGCCCGCTGCTCTCCTCTCCCGATCTGACAACTACAGCGGGAGGGGCTGAAAATCCCCTGCTGACATCAGCCAGTAGGAGGAAAGGAGAGGAGGAGAGAGGCAGGAGGTCATGTGAGCGCCGCTCTGAAATAAGGTATAAAGCGGCATATTTTTCATAAAGAACATACCTTTATCTAACACAGGTAACTGTATGAAAATAACAAAGTTATTTTAGCAGCAGGGGGGGAGGGGCAGGGAGCAGATCGACACTGACACTAGCTGACAGGCTGGGAGGGGGAGAGAGGAGAGATGGCGTGATGACGGAGGCACGTAAACTGACCACAGTATCCTGGTTTAGCAGTCATGGTAAACGTAGTCAGTTTACAGAGGGGAGGGCAGGATCAGCCAGGTATTTTAGATGATTGAAAGGGATAAATTACACAACATAAGCACTGCACTGTTATTCATGCTTTAAAAGAACAGGCTCATTTATTTATTTATTTATTTTTAGGGTAACAACCAATTTAATCTATTCGTATAGATCACTTTTTCTGTTCATACATAACAAAGGCATAGTAAACATGTTTACTATGCTTCCGTTTGTGAATGAATGGGAAGCTCTGTACAGAGCTATACCTGTCTATTCATTCTGTGCAGTTGTGGCTGCAGAGAAGACGATTGAGAGCCGTGTTACTCTTTTCAGGTCCCCCACTGGTGCTCCTGGCCCCACCACTCTGTTCAGTGCCCCCATGGGAAGCGTAAGATGCGTAATTTTTGCATCTGTCCGCGAATGTCCGTAGCGGACATACATGGACAGATGCAAGAATTAAGATTTTCTCAAATGTTTATAAATTTACTGACAGTTGGCAACCCTGGGTCAAAGGTTAAAGCGGTGGGTGCTCAGGGTCAAAGGTGGAAGCAGTGGTGCCCAAGGTCAAAGGTGGAAGCGGTGGTGCCCAGGGTCAAAGGTGGAAGCGGTGGTGCCCAGGGTCAAAGGTGGAAGCGGTGGGTGCTCAGGGTCAAAGGTTGAAGCGGTGGGTGCTCAGGGTCAAAGGTGGAGGCAGTGGTGCCCAGGGTCAAAGGTTGAAGCGGTGGGTGCCTGGGGTCAAAGGTGGAAGTGGTGGGTGCTCAGGGTCAAAGGTGGAAGCTGTGGGTGCCCAGGGTCAAAGGTGGAAGGTGGTGGGTGCTCAGGGTCAAAGGTGAAAGCGGTGGATGCTCAGGTGGAAGTGGTGGGTGCTCAGGGTCAAAGGTGGAAGTGGTGGGTGCTCAGGGTCAAAGGTGGAAGCGGTGTGTGCTCAGGGTCAAAGGTGGAAGCGGTGGGTGCTCAGGGTCAAAGGTGGAAGCAGTGGGTGCTCAGGGTCAAAGGTGGAAGCGGTGGGTGCTCAGGGTTGAAGCAGTGGGTGCCCGAGGTCAAAGGTTGAAGCGGTGGGTACACAGCCCTGCTGTAAAAGAATAAGAGTATGAATGCCCAACTCTACCCACCCCTACCCATATACTGCCAGCCAAGGGGCCCCACACACAGCTTGGCAGCACATTTGTGTTTCCTTTCACAGCAAACTGTCCTCCAGGAAGTTTCCATTACTCTCCACCCCCCTCCTCTTCTCCCACAGAGCTGACAGGAACGATATAGTGAAAGCACGGAATTCTCGTGGTTTCTTACCTCCCCGGGTCCGCTACGGCTGTACATAAGAAAGACAACTCTCTGTATCCATTTGCTTACTTTATTCCAGGCCGCAGCTCCACACGGAAGGCTCGTCTCTATGGCAACCGCAACGCCGTGCCAGGCTTCGCCACTGCTGCTAGGCCTCGTCTCCACGGCGACCGCGCTTCCCGCCACAGCAACTCGAGCCTCCTGACGTAATCGTCTCCCGTGCCTGACGTCTCCGGTCAGCAATGGATGCAGGGGGAAGCACTCCCTCACTCTGGCAACGGGCAATAGCTGTCCTGTCTGCTGCACTGCTTATTATTGTGGTGACTTTCCTGGTGAGGCCCTCTTCTGATAATATGAGGGAGAAACATAAAAGGGTGCCAGAGAAAGAAGTCTTAGACCACACTCACTATTATTTGGCGATGAAGGGCACCACAATGTACAGTAGTAGTGCGTGGCGGTGCGCAGCCACGCCTTTGCATTGGAGCTGCGTTGCCAAAGTATCACAATAAAAAGCGCCTATAAAGACCACAGTTTGCAATCTGAAACAATGCGTTCATAAACATGCGTTAACGCTTTTGTTCGCATGTAAACATGCGCCATTTGTTTCGTTCCGAATTCGTTTTATTTTACGAATTTCAACAAATTCGTTCATTCGGAAATATACGAATTACGGAAACCTGTTTAACAAATTTTTCTGAATATTTGAAAATTCAGTAGTTGTCGTTTCAGTTGTTGCTTTCTGTTGTTGTTGTTTGTTTCAGTTATAACTTAACTTTTACTAATTATTACATTATAGGTATTGGAATTTCCTTTCAAATTTGGCTGTTAGTGAACGTAACGAATATGAATTTATCCGAAGTTAAGCCTCGTACACACGATCGGACTTCCATCCGACTTTTCCGTGGATTTTGGTCCGAAGGGCGTTGGCCGTGAACTTAGTATGCAAACACACGACACAACATTTTCAGCCAACATTCACCAAACCACGTGGTTTTTCAGCTTTTTACCACCACCTTTTGGGTAACTTCTGCTATTGTTGTCTGATGTTTAGCATTGGTTCCAAGCATGTGTGTTTGTACTTTGGATTTTAGTTGGACGGACTTGAGCACACACGATCGGATAAACAGATTTATTGCCCAACAGTTGGTGAGCATGAACAGCCAACCTTTTTTGTCGTTAATTCAGCCAATAATTGTCTGATGGAGCATACACACAGTCGGATTATCCGACACAACACGTCCATCAGACAATTATGGCCATAAAGTTGGATCGTGTGTACGGGCCTTTACAAGTTAGCCAAAATAACTCCTGCCGCATCTAAACGAATGGAACGTAACTAATTAATAATAATAAAAACGTTTTATTATTATTAATTCATTCAATTTGTTTAGATACGACATTTATTATTTTGGATAATTCGTAACTTTGGATAAATTTGTTACGTTGACTAACAGCCAAATTTGAAAGGAAATTCCAATATCTATAATTTAATTGTTAGTTTATTATTAGTAAGGATGAGCTCCGGCGTGTTCGCGCTGCGCTAATCACAGCTAGGGGGACATTTCCCGATCTCTGCAGCCGAGCATCAGGAAATGTCTCCCTGCCTGTCATTAGCGCAGCGCGGTGCCGACTTCCTGGCGGGCTCTGCACGTGTACTATGCGAACACGCCGGAGCTCATCCTTATTAGTTAGTTATTATTTCGTAGTTTTGTTCTTTTGAATTTTCTGATTTTCGAATCTCTGAATTTTCGAATTTTCGAAATTTCAAATTTACAAATTTCAATCATAACGAATGACCCGAAAAACGAAAAAAAAAAGGTTTTCCGGCAGTGGACATGTCTATTAACATGCTCTACGTTAGGGCGGCATGCAGATGGAGGCGTAAGGAGAGATTTGGATGTGCGTTTAAATCCACCTTGCCTCTAAAGCCTGATCCGCATCCAGATCGCGCTCCAGAGTACTACTGACTGGTGGTGAGGAACCAATGCAACGCCTCCTCACTGCCTGTTTTAACCCCATTTTTGCTGGCAAGCATGGCATAACCGCGTGCATTGCACACGGTTGTATCACTTCCCAATTGACTTGCATGTGGGGAGGCACCAGAGAGGCTGCTAGGATGAGTCACCCAGCCCTGAGTCACTGAACCCAGACCCAGATTAATAGCTCAGGCTTCGCCCATAACCCCTAAATTTACCTACTCTAACATCTAGCACACAGATTAGAGGGTGCTACACCAATAAGCAGTGAAAATGTATATATCTAGATTTTTGTTTTTGTCTCTAGATGCTCCCTTTTAGAGGAAAATTTGGAAAAGAAAAAAGGCCTGACTTGTATTGCGCACACCAGTTCGCCATTGCACATGATGCAGGTCCATCCAACAGCATACGCTTCCGTGAATAAAGTCCTCCTTAGATGCTTGGATTTGGATCCCGATGTATCTCACAAACCAAAAGGGTCAACACAGAGACCACGACCTATGTAAGTAGACTTGCGTTCTCTGACTTTCTATAACTGGTATGAAGCTGACAGCGCCAAGCGTGCACATCTGGTTATGAGTTCAGCTGAATGGAATCCTGTGTGTATTGTGTTGTTACATAAGACTCATTTTTGTAAGGAGTAAATCGGCAATGACAACGTCCCAGACCGAGAGGCTCATTTGAAGGCAGACTGCTTCTCTCATCGTATATGATGTAATTGGTCTTCAGCCCAGGACAGCCCCTGCCGCATGCTGATAAACCGGACGGATGATGTCAGAGTAACGATTTACTGGCAGTGTCCTTGCTGTTTTTTTTTCTTTTGTGTTCGAGGTCATGTTTGAAAATAGGACTGAGGTCTACTTTGATGCTTCCTTGGTTTAGACATCACATTAAAATGTTTTCTGTATTATTCCAAAGTCCTGAATATCTAAAAGATCAGCGGTCCAAAGACTGCAATGCATTAAAGCTGAATTCCAGGTATGGATTATTTTACAATAGGTAAATTGGACCAGCTATACCCGTATGTATGTGCCATGCCTGTGGGATCCCCATGGGAGCTGGAAATCAGTGCAGTAGGAGATTAGCTGTGGGTGAAAGCCCTATTGAGAGCAAGTAGGTAATCATGGCCCCTCGCATGTAATCTCTCAGGCAGAGGTTACCTGTGACTGATCAGCTCCATGTTTGTCCAGGGCCAATCATTTGCAGGTAAACGCTCCATGAGCAATTACATGCGATTAGCTGAGGAAGCTGTCAGCCTCCCATTGCTTTCAATGGGGCTTCCTCCCTCAGATAATCGTCTGGAACCACCGCTGGGTCTCCTGCATGTAATTGCTAACAGGCCCATTTGCAAGTGTGAATAGGGTCATGGGATCATGAGACACACTCCCCTGTGACAGTGCTCAGGCCGAGCAGTGAAATGGTTAGGATTGAATGCGGTCACTTGACAATAGGATGACATCCCTGGGTCGCTGACACTGACGATTTCAGCAACTAATTGCAATGGAGAAAGCACAAGCAAGGTGAGTATAAGGATTAGATATCTTGTGGGAAACACTTAAAATTTCCCAGGATTGTATTTCTGTGTTTGACCCAACTGGGTAGATCCAAATGCATTGGGGATATGATGAGGGCGGTGACATTGCGAGGGGGCGGGGCCTCCGGATGACATCAGCGGGAGAGAGCGCCGAGTCAACATCGGAGGAAGAACAGAGGGAGAAGACAGCGGAAAGAGGAGGCACAGCAGAGGCAGAAGATAGCGGACAGAGGAGAAGAACCGGAGAGGGCTAGAAGACATAAGCGGGGTAAACCGGCAGAGGAAGAAGACATCGCCAGAAGAGCCGGAGAGGGGAGAAGAAATCGGAAGAGACGCCGGAGCTGCCTTAACCACTTCAATACCCGCATATTGTCATATGACGTCTGCAGGTGGGATCTCCCATACTGGGCGGGCTTCATATGACGTCCTCGGCTTCTTGGCACGCCCGCCGCATCACTCGTGAGCTGATGCGCGTGCCCGGCCGCCGCGATGTCCGCCGGGCACCCGCGATTGCTGGTGACTGAGCAGGAACGTGGATCTAACATGGGTACTAACATTTATAGGTAAAGTTGATCCGGGGAATATCCGATTGCCTCTCGGGGGATCAGGAAGGAATTTTTTCCCCTGCTGTAGCAAATTGGATTATGCTCTGCTGGGGTTTTTCGCCTTCCTCTGGATCAACTGTGGGTATAGAATTAGGTATATGGGATTGTATGATATTATTATTTTATTTTTTTATAGTTGAACTGGATGGACTTGTGTCTTTTTTCAACCTGACTAACTATGTAACTATGTAACTATCTGTGTGTGTAAACACATAGATCCACGTCCAGTCAGGGGAGAGGAGACAGATCGTGTGTTCCTATTATATAGGAACACCAATCGGTCTCCTCCCCTAGTTAGTCCCATCCCTCCACAGTTAGAATCACTCCCTAGGTAACACATTTAACCCCTTGATCGCCCCCTAGTGTTAAGTCCTTCCCTGCCAGTGACATTTATACAGTAATCAGTGGCTATTTATAGCACTGATCGCTGTATAAATGTCAATGGTCCCAAAATAGTGTCAAAACTGTCCGATCTGTCCGCCGCAATGTCACAGTCACGATAAAAATTGCAGATCACCGCCATTACTAGTAAAAAACGAATAATAATAATAAAAATGCCATAAATCTATCCCCTATTTTGTAGGCGCTATAACTTTTGCGCAAACCAATATACGCTTATTGCGATTTTTTTTAATTTTTTTTTACCAAAAATATGTAGAAGAATACATATTGGCCTAAATTGAGGAAAAAAAAATACAAATTGGGATATTTATTATAGCAAAAAATATTGTGTTTTTTTTCAAAATTGACGCTTTTTTTTGTTTATAGCGCAAAAAATGAAAACCGCAGAGGTGATCAAATACCACCAAAAGAAAGCTCTATTTGTGGGGAAAAAAAATTATAAATTCATTTGGGTACAGTGTTGCATGACCGCGCAATTGTCATTCAAAATGTTAAAGCGCTGAAATTGGCCTGGGCAGGAGGGGGGTGAAAATGCCCTGTATTGAAGTGGTTAATAAAATACTTTAAAAACCTGTGTACTGTGTTTATTTTTGACACTTATTTTTTTTTAGGTGAATGGGTAGGGGTACAATGGACCCCATACTCATTCACATATGGTGGGAGGCCGGAATCTGGGGGCCCCCTTTTTAAAGACTCCGACAACCACTGGCCAGGGTTGTCAGGAAGAGGCCCTTGTCCTCATCAACATGGGAACAAGGTGCTTTGGGGTGGGGGGTGGCGCAGGGCCCCCCCAAAGCACCTACTCCCCCCATGTTGAGGGCATGTGGCCTGGTATGGTTCAGGAGGGGGGGGCGCTCGCTCATATTTTTTTTTTTATTATTATTTGCCGCGGAGTTCCCCTTCAAGATCCTCAGAGCACAAGTCACATGCCAAAGTCTGATCAGTTAAGACGATGATCCGACTTTGATCCAACTTCAATGATATTCAATGGGCTGAAGTAGTATCTTTGTTGGAAAGTAGTGCAGGAACTTTTTTCAAAGTCGGACTGACTTGTGTCGGACCAGTTAAGACGGCTCTCATAGGGAAACATTAATTTACAGTATATACGTAATGCGACATGAGCTCCCAATGTGGGAGCGTTTGCCGTACAAGTGTGAACCCGGCCTGAATGACAATTGAGCGGTCATGCAACACTGTACCCATGCAAAGTTTGTATCATTTATTTAACACAAATAGAGCTTTCTTTTGGTGGTTTTTAATCACCACTGGGTTTTTTATTTTTTACTAACTAAACAAATAACATTTTGAAAAAAATTCATAGTTTTGTTATAAAATTTTGTGCGCCGATGAGGCTGCACTGATGGACAGTATGGTGACCACTCCTATAAAGCATATCTATGCTGTAGATCAGGGTCAGGCATCCTCCGCACTATGCCTGTTGTAGGACTACAAGTCCCATGAGGCATTGCAAGACTGACAGCTACAGGGATTACTCCTGAAGGCAGAGGGATGATGGGATTTGTAGTTTTGCTACAGCTGGAGTGCTAGAATTGCCTTCCCCAAAATCAGTGATCTCCAAACTGCGGCCCGGGGGCCAGATGTGGCCCTTTGCTTGCTTTTAACTGGCCCTTGGGGTGCTATTTTATTCACTGACAACAATGAATGGCACAATTCCTCCCAATGACACCAACCATGGGGCACAGTTCCTACCAATGACACCAATATTGGGGCACAATTTTTTCCAATGACACCCACAATGGGGCACAATTCCTCCCAATGGCACCAACAAAAGGGCCCATTGACACCAATGATGGCGCACAATTCCTTCCAATGGCACCAAAAAAAGGGCCCAATGACACCAATGATGGCGCACAATTCCTCCTCCCAATGGCACCAACAAAAGGGCCCAATGACACCAATGATGGCGCACAATTCCTCCCAATGGCACCAACAATGGGCCCATTGACACCAATGAAGGGGCACAATTCCTCCCACTGACACCAATGATGGGGGTTTGCTTACTCCCACTGATGCTGGGACATTTTGTACTCTGGATAGCCACAGTCCGGCCCCCCTAAAGTCTGAAGGACATTAAACCGACCCTTTGTTTAGGAAGTTTGGAGACCCCTGCCCAAGATGATTGATGAATTCACATTGTTTTATTATAAACTCCATTATTTAGACCTCCATTCCCCCCATTTGTTTCCCCTTGTATGTATCTGTGTGCAGACGCTCCTCAGATGTACAGAATTCAGATTTCTTTGTAAATTATACAGATTAAATGACATTAATTGATATATGTGTAGAAGTGTTCAGTAGATGTATATTAATGCACTTTAGATGTACTGTATACAGTCTGCACTAGCCAAGCCTGGCCCCCCAGCAGTGACCTCATCTACAATGGACGGGGTGAGGTGATGGCAGTTGGAAGGTCACATGCAGCAGTTGGATATTACTGGACACTGGCAGGCTGAGTGAGAGCTTAGCGGGACTTGCTCCAGAGAAGCCAAGATGCCCCAGCCAGAATATCACAACTACACCCCCCGCCAGCTGTCACTCAGGTATGGGGTCACCCTGCCCATGGCACAATACATCGCAGCCAGTCGGGTCAGGCCTTTGTCAACAGACCACGGGGAATCCGAAGGCCCCTCCATGAGCAAGGTGGATAGCAGCACGCAGATTGGTGGACCTGAGCTAACTGATCGGGCCTTGCAGACCGAGCCAATTGCCACAGAGGTCAGCAGACCACCAGCTGATACCCTGCATAGTGTGACATCACTGGGAACAGGGCAGAGCACACAATGGACTGGCATCCTGGATAGTATGCCCTCAACTCGATCAGGGCAGAGGACTGGCACCCCACATAGTATGTCCTCAACTGGATCAGGGCAGAATACACAAAGGACTGGCAGCATGGATAGTATGCCCTCAACTAGATCATGGCAAAGGGAGCCACCATTGGCCACCACACATCGTATGTCACCAGCTAGGACCATGCGGAGGTCATCACCACCTAGGACCATGCAGAGGCCATCACCACCTAGGATTATGCAAAGGCCATCACCACCTAGGACCATGCAGAGGCCATCACCAGCTGCCAATGAGCAGAGGACATTAGCAACTGGCACTGCACAGAGCCCACCACCACCTAACGACTCCAGAACATCAAGAGTCTTGGGCTTTCTAAGACGCCTTTGGAACTTCATTTGGAGCAATGATGACCCGAAAGCCAAGGAATCAAGCTTCACATGGAGTATAGAAATGTCACGTTAAGGATTCCCTGACCATTGGGTTCGGCCATGAGGAAGTCTACAATAACCTCCGATAAACATCCTGCAATCCATACATGTGTTGCATTTTATTTATCTAGTAATTATAACACTGGTATGGGGTGTATAAAATAACGGTCATTGAAAAATGCCTGCCCAGTCACAGGCTGGGGGTGGGTCTAGGGTGACCTGGGCTCAGAGGAAGTGGGATGAATAATGCTGGTCATCAGGCTGAGGACATCTAGTGACAAAAAAAAGTATTGCAGGTGGGAATTGTTGGAATGAATATGAATATTGCAGCAAAATTTGTTAATTTATCTTTTTAATGGTCTGTTCATTTTGATCTTGTGATTGTTGGATGGAGTTCTGCTCAAAGCTAGTGTCACACATGTCCCTCTTTTCTCCCTTCCCAACAGAAACTCCAGTAGGGCTGCAATTATCGCAAAGTGTTATGGGGCTTGAAAAGCAGTCACACCCGCTGCTTCCTGCTCCCCCACCCAGACAAGGGGATAACAGGAAAGGGGCAGGGGCGGCTTCAAGGTAATGACCCCACCACATGGCGCTTAGTAATTTATTTTATTGTTTTCAGTTTATCACTTCAGTTCACAGTAGAATGCAGTGCAGGAAATGCGCACAGATCGCATTCAGATCTCACTGTCCTTGCGATCTGCTGCAGGTGTCAGTGCAATCATGACACCCCAAATGCAGGTCACAAACGCAATGCATTTGCCTGCACTGGAGCACATGGTACAAAACGGCCATGAAATCTGGTTGCAGTGAGTTCCCAAAATTGCTACATGCATGACTTTAGTGCGGATACAGTGCAATTTGATTCTATTCAAAATGAATGGTCTCAAATCGCGGGATTGTGGTGCGGTTCATATCTGATTCATAGTGTGAACTAAGGTTGCACCAGTATCTGTATGGGTGCCGATATTAAGCATTTGCACGAAGACTCAAATGCTCTGATACCTGAAACCGATACCTTTGCAGTGCGATTTGTGCCTATACAAAACTGCAAAGAATGGCCGGCAACTTGAATAGGAATGCGGTGCAATTTCTGTCAGAACTTCATGCGGTTTCCCGCACTGCTCCTGTGTGAACCCAGGCCGGTCAGCCTGGGTTCACACAGGAGTGGTGCGATTTGGACAGGAATTGCACCGCATTCCTGTTCAAATCGTATGCGATTCTTTGCTGTGCGGTTTCAGTCCATTTATTTTGAAGGGCTCAAATCGCACCGCAAATGTATCGCGTATTGAATACTCGTGCAAATGCTTAGTATCGTCACTAATACCGGTATCGGTGCAGCCTTAGTTCTCACTATGAATCCAATAAGAACCGCACAGGAATCACACCTCATTCTTGTACGATTCACATGCGATTCAGTGTGGTGCGATTTGAGCCTATTAATTTTGTATGGGCTCAAATCGCATTGCAAAAGTGACCAAAAGTACTCGCCGGTAAAAAAAACAGTATCGGTGTAACCCCAGTGTGAAACATGGCTTAAAGCGGAACTAAACCCCCCTGTATACTCTCTTCCACCGATATGGTGGTTACATACGGTGGCCGCTGTCATCTTCTCCTGAATTCCTGTTTTTCTGCCACTGGATTGACCGTTGAGGGATGACGTCATCCTACCCATGCGCATGGGAGTCAGTCATTTTGGCACAGCCAAAGTGTGCTAAGAATGCACGGCTGAGCTGTGCATGAATTTGGTAAGTTTAATGAATTTGTATTATTGCAGAAGAGACATCTGCTCAGCAGTTGCACTTGCAGCCGGGCCCTGGTGTTCTGCCACCATAGGGGGGTGGCCCAAGACAGAACATGTGAAAGGGTCACACTGTGGTACCACGATAAAGAGCCTAGCAATGGGAGTTTAGGGCCCCGGGATCAGTGCAGCATGCAAAACCGAGTGTAGCTCTGCATTGAAACCAATCAGCTTCCAGGTTTTAGCCTCTTTCTCAGATTTGGTGTTTACAAGTTAAAAATAATTTGTTTTGCTAGAAAATTACGTAGAACCCCCAAACATTATATATATATATATATATATATATATATATATATATATTATATAACACCCTAGAGAATAAAATGGCGGTCGTTGCAATACTTATTACTTACCGTATTTGCGCAGTGGTCTTACAATCGCACTTTTTTTTGGGAAAAAAAAATCACTTTTTGAATTAAAAAATAAGACAACAGTAAAGTTAGCCCAATTTTTTTTTTTTAGATTGTGAACGATAATGTTACGCCGAGTAAATTGATACCCAACATGTCACACTTCAAAGTTGCGCCCGCTCGTGGAATGGTGACAAACTTTTACCCTTAAAAATCTCCATAGACGACGTTTAAAAGATTCTACAGGTTGCATTATTTGAGTTACAGAGGAGATCTATGGCTAGAATTATTGCTCTTGCTCTAACGATCACTGTGATACCTCACATGTGTGGTTTGAACACCGTTTTCATATGCGGGCGCTGCTCACGTGTGCATTCACTTCTGCGCGCAAGCTCGTCGGGACGGGGAGCTTTAAAAAAAAAATTATTTCTTTTATTTTATTTTGACACAGTTTTTAAAAATAAAATTTTGGGTCACTTTTAGTCCTATTACAAGGAATGTAAACATCCCTTGTAATAGAAAAAAGCATGACAGGTCCTCTTAAATATGAGATCTGGGGTCAAAAAGACCTCAGATCTCATATTTAGACTAAAATGCAATAAAAAAAATAAAATAAAAAAGAAGAAAAATTATTTTATGTCATTCTAAAATAAAAATAAATAAAAATGTCCCTTTAAGAGCATAGGGCGGAATTTGACGTCGCTTCCGCCCTGCAGTGATATGGAGATGGGTGGGGGCCATCTTCCCCTCACTCGTCTCCATACCCAGGCAAGGACAGGAACAGATCGCCTCCGCTGCTGCCGACGGCACCGGAGAGCAGCGAGAGGGGGCCCTCTCCCACCGGCGATAAAAGTGATCTTGCGGCAAATCCGCCGCAGAGACCATTTTTATCTGAAAGAGAACCGACCGCTGAAGAAGAGGATTCTGGGTTTATGGTAACTGGCTGCTACCATAACAACAGTATTCCTCTTCAAAATAGCAACGTATAACGACGGCGGGCGGTCCGTAAGTGGTTAATTGAACAAGCTGAAGTTAGAAGCTGATTGGCTACCATGCACAACTGCACCAGACTCTAAGTGCTCCAGTTTTAGTAAATCTCCCCCATTGATATAATAAAAAAATGTGCATTGAGGCCCGCAGAGCAATGCAACCATAATCAGCGCGTCGCAGGTGCGGTGCTCAAGTTCTTCCAAAGTTTTCCCCTGGCCACAAGTCTGTATTGAGGAACGGACCGGGCTGGAGGACATACCCCTGAGCTGCAGCAGTAAGGGAGGGGGATCACCGGCACAAGGTGGCAGATGGAACTTGTAGTCAAAGGATTTGTACAATAACCAGCCTGGATGACGCGGCTGTGTGGGCGGAGCTACATAAAAAAAAATATATATAACATGATTTGCCTGGAAGAGGCACCCTGCAATTTAAGTCTGCTGCTGGCTGGAAACTTATATTCAAATGTTTACTGTTCTGTCTCAACTACAAAGCGATAAAGTTCATCTCCAGGTTTAAGTAGGCCTTACTCAAGCTGGTTTGATATTCATCCCTTGCATCGATACAGGCAGTTTAACTCAATGAATAAACTCACAGTTAGGACGACAGACGATGAATCCTTTCGAATGTTCCGTTTAATGATGGATATTCATAGGTAGAAAAACGTTGCAGTTGTAAGCCACATGTAAGATGTTTAGCATGGAAGAAATACAGGAGTAATGACCAGAATCAGGAAGTGGAGGAGATGTATAAAGAACTACGGTGAGAGAGAGAGTTCAGCTAGAAAGAAGGGGACAGATCTTAAAGACACAGAGCAAGAAAAATCACATAGTGTAACACAACACTCCCCGTCTGAAATCTTTAGATTTCATAACCTTAAACTAATATATATATTTTCAAAAAGTCCAATACTGACGAATGTCCTGGAACCTGTAATGAAAAACATGCAACAAGCAAATAATAAACGTAAGTTCAACAGGATGAAGAACATAAAGTCACAGTATGATGTCTTCAAATAATTCCAAAGTTCTGAGTAGAACCTGTAGATGGCAGCAATGTACTCCCCGCCGTGCCAACAGCATGGCTAGTCCTTGCACAAGTCACTCACCTGGCAAAAGGAGTATTAACTCTGTAATTGGTCGACTAAAGGTTTGTGTCGATCCTCCCTTGGTTACCTTGACTTCTACCTTCCGGACTTTGTTATCGTCGCTGGGCATAACTTTAGTAATAAGACCCATAGGCCACTCATTCCGACAAACTTCCTTGTCTTTTAGAAGGATGAGGTCTCCAACCTTAAGATTTGGCTTAGATGCTTGCCATTTGTAACGACCTTGAAGGTGGTGAAGATACTTTTTCTTCCAGCGATGCCAGAACACCACATTGGCTAGATGCTGCACCTGCTTCCATCGATGCCTGTAATGGTGTGACCGCAGCTTCTGTTTTGTACTTACAGAAGTGTGGAGTGAGGTGTTCACAGTTCTTATTTTCTTATCATCTTCAGGGCTTACTAGCCCATAGGTGGTGTCAATAGGGAGTAAGTAAGAGTCCTCACACAGAAACCTTGGAGGTGACAGCCATAAGCTGTCCTGAAGAGCGGCAGGTGACACGGCTCTGGTCCCACAGTCAGCTGGGTTGAGTTCAATGGGAACGTGATGCCATTGAATTGGTAGAGAGAATCTCTTGATACGTTCAACCCTGTTGCTGACGTACACATAAAATTGTTTTGTTTGGTTGTTTATGTAACCAAGTACTACCTTACTGTCTGTATAGAAGGTGAAAGAATCAATTGTAGTGTCCATTTCACTTCGTATGACCTCTGCAATTTCTACTGCTAGCACAGCTGCACAAAGTTCAAGTCTTGGTGTGGTATGTGCAGGCTTGGGAGTGAGTTTTGCCTTGCCTAGGACAAAACTACAGTGTGATTCTCCATTCAGTTCAGAGGTCTTCAAATAGGCTACTGCAGCAATAGCTTCAACTGATGCATCAGAGAAAATATGAATCTCTTTCCGGTTAGCGGTTGAAGTGGATCCTGGAACATAGCAACGGGGAATCTGAAGTTTTTCTAGTGACTTCAAAGAATATCTCCACCTTTCCCACTTGTGTTGATTCTCACTAGGCAAGGGAGTATCCCAGTCTATGTTCTCAGTAGACAACTGTCTTAGTAAAATCTTACCTTGAATGGTAACTGGAGCAAGGAAACCCAGTGGGTCATAGATGCTATTCACCACGGACAGGACTCCTCTCTTAGTGAAGGGTTTGTCACAAGTTGACACATGGAAGGTGAATTTGTCTTGCTTGATGTTCCACAACAAACCCAGACTTCGCTGTACAGGAGGCACATCTGTACCTAAGTCAAGGTTTTTTAGACTAGTGGCATAGTCCTCAGAGTGAAAGGCATTCATAAGTTCCTGGCTGTTGGATATAATCTTCTGCAGTCTAAGGTTTGCTACAGACAGCATCTCCTTTGTTCTGGTGAGAAGATCAATTGCTTCTTTAGCAGTTGGAAAGGACTTAAGTGCGTCGTCAACGTAGAAGTTTCTTTCAACAAATTGACGGGCATCAGATCCATATTCAACTTCTCCAGTCTGAGCTGTTCTCCTTAGCCCATAAGTTGCCACTGCTGGGGAAGGACTGTTACCGAAGACATGTACCTTCATGCGATAATCTATAACTTCCTTGTTGAGGTCATTGTCCTTGTGCCATAGAAACCTGAGGTAGATTCTGTTGTCTTCTCTGACGATGAAGCAGTGAAACATCTGTTGAATGTCGGCCATTACTGCTACAGGCTCTTGTCTGAAACGAATCAAGACTCCTATTAGACTGTTTTTCAAGTTGGGTCCAGTAAGGAGCATGTTGTTAAGAGAAACACCTTTGTGCTGAGCACTGGAATCAAAGACAACTCTGATTTGGTCTGGTTTGCGTGGGTGATACACGCCAAAGGATGGAAGGTACCAGCATTCTTCTCCCTCCTTTAGTGGGGGAGCAGGCTCTGCATGATCTCTGTCAAATACATTTTGCATAAAGTCCACAAAGTGCGTTTGCATCTCTGGTTTCCTGCTTAAGTTTCGCTTTAAGGAGGAGAATCTACTGATGGCCTGCTGTAAGTTGTTGGGCAATCTCTCTCTTGGGAGACGAAAGGGTAGGGGTGCTACCCAGTTATTGGAGTCATCTTGAAAGAACTCATTGTCCATTACCTTGATGAATTCTTTGTCTTCCATTGAAGGAGCCAGTATGTCATCTTCACTGGTTGCATTAAACACTGTAGAGCCGAAGTCGCCATCATGGCAGGAGAAAGGGCTTGTGTCACCTGAGATACCATGTTGCCATTCGTGGCTGGCTATCTTCTCTTTCACCCAGTAGTGATGTGGGCATGGCTCAAAGTAAGTGTTTCGGCCATTTGGCAGAACATTTGTCTTGAATGACGAAATGTTGGTAGGTCTTTTCATTTTGCCTATGCAGACATTGCCTATGATGACCCACCCTAGATCTGTGCGCTGGGCAAATGGGGCATCTGGAGGTCCACTGACTTGTCTGTGTACCTTGTGAACTCTTAGAATGTCTCTTCCTAACAGAAGAAGGATCTGAGCATCTTTGTCAAGCGGCGGTATCTCATTTGCTATTACCTTGAGGTGAGGGTGATGGAAAGCAGCAGCTGGAGTAGGGATTTCTTCCCTGTTAGCAGGTATCTGATTGCACTCAACAAGTGTAAGTAAGGGTAATTGCAAGTTACCTTTGAGAGAAGATACCATGAGTCCATGAGCCCTTCTTCCAGAAACCTCTATAGTTCCACTACAGGTACCCAAGGTGTAAGGATGAGCTTCGCCTTTTATTTCAAATAGATTGAACAATTCCGATTTTGCAAGTGATCGATTGCTCTGATCGTCTAAGATAGCATATGCCTTTAGAGACTTTTCTGGTTGATCCTTGTGGTATATGTTCACCAAGCATATCTTAGCACAGGACTTACCACAGCGGTCTTCTCCACAAACTTCAGTGCAGGATGAAGAAATGAGGGTAGAATTAGGCACTTGGTCTGTATTCTCCCCGCCATGCGTTAACCTGGGAGGATCGTTGGCAGGTTGTGCAGAGCTGGGCTCAAGAGGATGGAGGGCCTGCACATGTTCCCCAGAGCCACACTCTATGCACTTGATGGACACATTACAGTCCCTTGCAAAATGTTCTGCAGGAGC
This sequence comes from Rana muscosa, assembly GCA_029206835.1. NCBI lineage: Eukaryota > Metazoa > Chordata > Amphibia > Anura > Ranidae > Rana > Rana muscosa. The sequence goes on from CM055128.1 coordinate 34,260,912, forward strand.
ACAGCACCTGAAACATACCCCAAATGTCTTTAAAAGCTCCTTGCGCTCTTCCAGAGGCTTTTTCCTAAAGCCGATACATTTATTGAGGGGGTGTGGCTTCTTGTGTATGGGACACTCTCTGTTAGGGTTTTCAATCTTCCTACTCTGTTTGTTCGTGGCCAGAACTGTGGTAGGAGTGGGAAGGATGTCAGTCTTTTTCACGGACACTGGGCCTCTATGGTTTCTATAGTTGCCCTGAAGACTGGTACTCTTAGGAAAGGGTGAGAAGAGGCTGTACTCACCGTAGGAAAAACTTGGATCGTTCTTGGTCTCTGCAATTTTCCTGATGAATTCACAGAAGAAAGAGAATGGAGGGAAGGAAACCTTGTTCTCTCTTTTGTATGATGACCCTAGTGCAGTCCATTTCTCTTGCAAACCATACGGGAGCTTGGAGACAATTGGGTTTACCCCTCTTGGAGTGTCAAGGTAACTGAGTCCAGGTAGTTTTGGGTCTGTCTTGGCTAGCTGAAGCTCAAGGAGAAGGTCACTCAGTCTCTGGAACTCCTTGTTGTCCTTACCGGATATCTTTGGGAAAGTTTCCAGACGCATGAACAAAGCATTTTCTATAGCTTCTGGACTGCCATAACTTTGCTCTAGTCGCTCCCATGCAGCTGTGAGGCCTGCAGTAGGATTGTCCATGAAAACCGATCTTAATGGCTTAACACGTGCAGCAGATAGAGGACCAAGCCATTTGATCAGCAGATTCAATTCTTGATCAGCTGTAATGCCAATAATGCTGATTGTAGTTCTGTAGGCACATTTCCAACTTCTGTAGTTCTCAGGTTGGTCATCAAAACTTGTAAGACCAGTCTTTGTGAGCTCTCTGCGAACCATGTACCTCACAAACTCTTCTGTCTCAGTTGTCTCCGCCTTTATGTGAGATGCTGTTGGCTGTATGGTGCTGATTGCGTTATCTTTGACATTGTTGTTAAAGGACACAGGGAAATATGGTGCAGCAGATGCATCCAGGTGAGTTGCTTGCTTGAAGTCAGTTGTTCCAATGGTACGTTGATTCAAGGCTGTACCGATGACTGGAGATTGATGACTTGCTTGAAGCTTGCGCTGATGCTCTGTGACGTATGAAGGCAGGCAAGGTAGGCAGGTAGGAAATGCAGTGGAGTGATTTTGAGTGCAGGAAGTTGCTGGAATCTCTTTAACTTGAAGCTGTGAAGGAGTCTCTATGTAGTCGGGAGCATTGGAGACAATGGAGTGTGCACTGCAGTGGCTTAGGACATAGTCTTTAGTGCGTTTGAGGGGGTCTTCCATATCTGCTATGTTTAGGTTAATGCTGTCTTTCTCACTTGCACCTTCGTCTGCACTGATAGCTTGCTGTAGGACCCTTAGCTTTGCCATAGCTGCGTCATGTTTACACTGTTCATTTAAGGTTTCCATTGTTGCTCTTTGACGGGCTGACTGAGCTTCCGACTCTGCTCTTTGACGTGCTGACTGCGCTTCCGACTCTGCTCTTTGACGTGCTGACAGCGCTTAGAACTCTGCTCTTTTTTCTGCATATGCCACCTGCACTTTGCTGGCTTCCACTTCAGCGCGGGCATTAATAAGTCGCTCACTGAGTGTTGAGTATCTTGAACTATGGGATCTTGACGAGTTTTTAGAACGTCTGGTGGAAACAGATCTGTGAGATGCAGTGTCCTGTAACAGCTTTATTTTTGCTTCTGCCTTTAATCTGGTTTGCTGGATAAAACTGTCTCTTTCAATATTAAGAATGTTGACACGCTTTAACTGCCTCATCGCATTTTCTGACTTCATGTTTTGTAAGACATTAGTGAATTTGATGCTGGTAAGCTGATAAAGCTCATATGAGGCAGAAAGTTGTTTAATGGCGCCCTCTAGTGTCAGTAGTTCACGTTCAACAGACACTGTATTAGCTTCAGCAAGGATTTTCTCCCAGACTAATTCCAAGCTATTTGACAATTCAGTCCTTGAAGCTTCATAATTCTCCATTACTTTCCAAGTGGGTTTAACTGAGTGTTTGGGTAACTCAGTTTCTTCAGGAACTTGTGGGGAGGTAGATGTGAGTTCACATGCAGAAGCTTGGTCACTCATGATAGCAGACTGACTTTGAAAGCAGGCAGGATCTGTGTGCTGAAATATGACACTGTGCAGATTGTCTCAGGCTATAAGGCTGCCATGTGCTGCTCTGTCCCTTCTGTCTTGCTATGAGGGCAGTAAATCTTGTCTGTTTCAGTACTGACATGCAGAAATCTTGTAATTAGGCTGTGAAACGCCGTTTTTCTACTGTTCTGTCTCAACTACAAAGCGATAAAGTTCATCTCCAGGTTTAAGTAGGCCTTACTCAAGCTGGTTTGATATTCATCCCTTGCATCGATACAGGCAGTTTAACTCAATGAATAAACTCACAGTTAGGACGACAGACGATGAATCCTTTCGAATGTTCCGTTTAATGATGGATATTCATAGGTAGAAAAACGTTGCAGTTGTAAGCCACATGTAAGATGTTTAGCATGGAAGAAATACAGGAGTAATGACCAGAATCAGGAAGTGGAGGAGATATATAAAGAACTACGGTGAGAGAGAGAGTTCAGCTAGAAAGAAGGGGACAGATCTTAAAGACACAGAGCAAGAAAAATCACATAGTGTAACACAACATTTACTAGTACTCAGGGTGGGATCATGGCTACGACTCCTTCAGTAATCAGGATGACATCTGTTGGTATTTTATCCTGTAGTGGATGCACGAATGAATTGTGACCAGCCTTATTGGTTGCTCTAGATCTATTTCCATTATTAAGTATCGTTGCCTTGATGTGCCTGCCTTCTGTTGAGTCTCATAGAAGTCTAGGGGCAGATGGTGGATTATGTAGATGACACTGAAGAGGAAACCAATACTCAATTGCTTATTGTGCATGTTATTGTAGAGACAGATGTACTGATAGGATGTCCCTCCACTGTTGGTGGCAAACAATCGCCCATTATGTGCCTTTCATTTTAATTCTTGGAGAGATGGAGATCTTGCTTTTTCAGCCAGGAAAGGTATAGAGATATAAAATAGTAAATAGTCTGGAAAGATACCCTGTAAGGCAGGGGTGCCCAACCAGTAGGGTGACCACATTTCTGAACTGCCATTCAGGGACACCCCCCACGCACACCCTTGCCCCCCCCTGCGCACCCCCTCGCCAGCCCAAAAAAAGATGATGTTTGATTGCTTTTGCTTTTCCAAAAATTGGCAAAAAAGTTAACAGTGATCACCAGTTTAGACAGGTGGTATACATTTGTAGCAGGATGTCCATATGTAAGAAGGAATCCGGCTCCCTCCAGTGGTATAAGTGTTACAATGCAACTAATGCACTTTGGGACAGATATCAGCTAGGAGAAAAGACTTTGTTGCTTTTAGTAAAAGACAGACTACATTACCCAGGGTGCATTGCAACACCGCAAAGCATTCTGGGCAGACTACTTAAACCAGGGGAGGGGCCAGCGTCTCTCTCTCTGGATCCAGCTCTCAATCAAGCAGGAAGTTGGCACGGAGGCCTGCTTCCTAAGGATTAGGCCAGAAGCCTGGGCCTAAATTACGGGAGTGCCTGAGTGATTTCCAGCAGAGGATCGTCCACAGCATCCTGTGATTGCCCAGCAGAGACCGGAGTCGTCCATCACCATATGCTGTTAGTGACGGAGTCCGGAGACTGCAGCTGAAGCAGAAGCGTGGAGATCGAGTGACCGGGACAAGCCAGAGGAGACTATCTGAAAGTCGGGCCTGTTTGGTGAGAAGGGCACCTGCCCAGAATTGACTACTACCTTAGAGGAAAGTGATTTAGTTAGTGCCAGCCACACTTCACCTATCACGCCACAGCTTGCGGCCTAGTGTATCTCACTGGAGACTATGTGATCAGAGATTGGTGCATCCGTCATTAGTGGGTGGCAGGCACACGAGTACTCAGGTATATTGCGGATAATTACAGCATCTTGTTGAAACCCTGTGGATTACAATTTAACTTGTGCACCGACGGTGGCTAGCGAAGACTTCATTGGAGAAAGGAACTTTGAGTGGGACGCAGATAGGCCTTGCTTACCTATTATAGGGAATGAACACGTGCAAGGTATTGCAATAAAGGGGGAGCTCGCGAGCAACCAATTAGCCGTGCAGAGACACATATAGATACATGTACATATATATAGCTGATGTTATTTCCTGTTATTACCTAATCTCAGTGATACCTATCCTTATTGGTTTATTGACTCTGCAATGCGCATGCAGAGTCAACTGTGTGTATTAATGTGATTCTTTACCCTTCCCTTTTATACTGAGTAAAGGTACCTTTGATTAAGCATATAACTTGTGTGAAGTATCTCTGTCACTTAGAAGGACTAGTGACCAGCAAAGGTAATAACATTTACAGGTTATTGTGTGATGTATGCAGGATTGTGTCTCCTAATACTCAATAGGTCTCACACTCCTTATTCATATCAGTTGTGCTACGGGAAGGTTTGAGCCACTTCCAGGGGTTGATAGGCAGGACGTAGACCCAAATCAAACAAACAGCAGCTCCTACGGGGGTAGTGCTACACGTGGGGGCTCGTCCGGGATATTCTACGGTTCTGCAATCAACTTTCCCCCTAGACAGAACCCTTACAGCACAGAAATGGACCCTGCTGCCGTAGCCCGGTGGTGCAGGGATGAAGGCATCCTACCCGGAAATGGCCTGGTGGTTGAAATACAGAGAGAGGCCTGGGTAGAGGAGCAGCTAACTCCAGTCTTGAGAGCATTGTCCACGGACAGGAAGCCATGGGTGATTGACATAAAGACAGATACTGTAAATCCCCACACCTATGCATTATGTGAGTGGAGGAACGGAATCTCTGACTACTTCAAGGGTGCCAGCATAAAAACTACAAACCAAGTAGAACTCCTCCTGATACACCCAGAAGAGAATAAAGATGGCCCCACATCCACTACTTCAGGAGGCCCCAGCACAGGAGGGAGCGCCCAACAAAAGGGTCCCGGTTCACCACCATTGACCACCCTTAGCTCAGAATTGTGCGCTGTCCTGGGGGAGATTGTGACCAAGTGTAAAAAGGACCCTCCAGACTACCTGATGTCAGGATACAGGAAACTCAGGACCTTTTCTGGGAAGAAACCTGTACCTTCAGTGGAAGATGGATTTGAAGAGTGGCTAGATGGCGCCACTCAGGCCCTAGAAGAATGGGAGGTGCCAGAACAACAAAAAAAACAACGGATTGTGGAAAGCTTAAAGGGGCCTGCTCTGGAGGCCATACGTAACCTCAAGTTAAGCAAGAAGGACTGCAATGCACAGGATTATCTGGATATTCTGCAGAATGTGTTCGGCGGGATGGAAAACGTCACTGAACTCACTTACCAGCTGGGGCATTGCTACCAAAAAGAGGGAGAGAAGCTGTTAGAATTCATAGGACGCCTGGATAAGATCCTGCATCGGATCCTACTGAAGAAAGGGATCGATCCAAGAAAAGTGGATGAGGCCCGTGCCCAGCAGGTGTTGAGGGGAGCTCAACCCTTGGACCCCATCGCATTATTGCTACGCACCCGGCGGGACGGGAGCAGCCTGGAATACCCCGACTTGATCCGGATAGTCAGGGAGGAGGAGGCCATGTTGGAAGACAAAAGGAGGAGTCAACACACCGAACCAACTGCCCGAGTCAGAATGTTAAGTGCAGAAGAAGGTGATTCAGAAGTTGAACTCCTAAAGACCCAGGTGTCACAACTAGTAGAAATGGTGTCCATGCTGACTAGCCAGGCAACTGTGCCACACAACAAGAACACGTCAGAGGAACCAAAAAAAACTCCTAGCTCCAATATGGAACTAGTACAGAAGCCTAAGAGATTGATAACATGCTTCAATTGTGGGGGAATCGGGCATGTTAGAGCAGTGTGTCCCAGCCCAGATGAAGTTGCATCCAGATATCGCAAGCCGGCGGAAAACTTCAGAGGGCCCCGGTGAAGGAGTCAGCCGGGCGCCCACCAGTTTCCACGAACTCCTTCAAGAAGTCCAATGATCCAAAACATCAGAGTCAGGGACCTAAACCTCTGCCAATTAGGCCCCGTCCCACAACTCAGGCTGCTGTTGAACAGAAGGCCAGTGCACACCAGACCCAGAAGGGACTGAGACCCACCGGAAACTCAAGAAAAAAAGAAGTGAGGGTACAGGTAACTGAACCCAGCAAGAAGTCTGTGTTGAAGGAGTTCCCTGCCAAGTTAGTGGGGCCTTCTCCAGTAGTCTCCATACAAGTAGAAGGGATCTACACCAAGGCTCTTCTTGACACTGGGGCTCAAGTGACTCTTCTGTATAGGGATTTCTATGATAAACATCTTAAACATCTGCCCCTACAGAAATTAGAGGAACTGGAAATATGGGGTATTGGAACTCAGAGCTTTCCCTATGACGGTTACCTGCCAATCAAGTTGACTTTTGATCCCTCAGTGGCTGGGGAGACAGAGACCTTCGATACTCTGGCAGTAGTATGCCCTCGCCCACCAGGGGCCAGCAAGAGCTCACTCATCATAGGGACCAACACTGATCTAGTCAGGCGACTGCTGACACCGTTGGCCCAACAGGAAGAAGCCCCGACCACAAGAGTCCACCCCATGTTAAGGCAAGCCTACCAGCGCCTGGTACTGGAGCAGAAGGCCCCGGCTGAGGGAGTTGGCAAGATTTGGAAGCTAGACAAGACGGAGAAGGTATTACAACCGGGAGAGGTGACTTGCCTGAGGGCTTCTGTCAAGCTCACATGGAAACAGCCAGGCCCCTTCATTGTCTTCGAACCAGGCCCACAGGAAAGACAGAAAGGGATTGAAGTAATCCCCGAAGTGATCCCATTGAAGGCCCTACAGAAAAGCCATGGGAGGGTTTCAGTGAGTATAAGGAACACTGCTAATACACCAGTGAAGGTGCCGGCCAGAATGCTGTTGGGCCAGGTGAATCCAGCCACCCCCATTGCCCCGTGTGAATTGAAGAAAGGGGTGAAGTCACCATAGAGAAGCTCTGTTCTGAAGACACGGCCCTCCCACCAGAATGGAGAAAAAGTGCCAAAGCTCAACTTGCAAGGTGGGAAAAGATCTTCTCTAAAGATGAGTTCGATGTGGGGTGCGCAAGGAGTGCCACTCACAAGATACGCTTACAAGAAGATAAGCCCTTTAGAGAGAGAGTTCGACGGGTCCCACTGGGTGACTTAGAAGACTTGCGGGAACAGTTGGCTGAGCTGAAGAGGACGGGGATTATTCGAGAATCCAGGAGCCCTTACGCTTCTCCAATAGTGGTAGTCCGAAAGAAGAACGGGTCGCTGAGACTGTGTATCGACTACAGAACACTAAACAGAAGGACCATCCCAGATCAATACACCACTCCCAGAATTGAAGACGCCCTGCAGAGTCTGTCAGGGGCCAAGTGGTTCAGTGTAATGGATCTAAAAAGTGGATATTACCAAATCCCCATGCACCCTGAGGATCGGGAGAAGACAGCCTTCATCACCCCTGTGGGGTTCTTTGAGTTCAACCGTATGCCTCAAGGGTTATCAGGAGCCCCCGCCACTTTCCAAAGGCTAATGGAGAGAACCGTCGGGGACATGAATCTAATAGAGGTACTGGTATATTTGGACGACGTCATCGTGTTCGGGAGAACCCTAGAAGAGCATGAAGAGAGACTGGAGAAGGTCCTGAAGAGGCTCAGTGAAGAGGGCCTGAAACTCTCCCCAGAGAAGTGTCAATTTTACCAGTCCTCAGTCCATTACCTGGGCCATATCGTTTCTGCAGAAGGGGTGGCCACGGACCCAGAGAAGCTGGATGCCGTCACCTCTTGGCCGAGACCTACCAACGTGACTGAGCTTCGGTCATTCCTGGGGTTCTGTTCTTACTACAGAAGATCTGTAGAAGGATTCGCCAAGATTGCCAGACCCCTGAACGAGTTACTCAGAAACGAAGGGGAAGATGATGTTCCAGAGCTGGTCAAACCAGTGAAACTCACCATGGGACCCCGAAGGCCCAAAGAGTCGATTCAAGACCAGTGGACAGGGGAGTGCGAGGAAGCCTTCCAGATGTTAAAGAAGAGTCTTACCACTGCACCAGTCCTGGCCTATGCTGACCCAAAGAAGCCCTATGAACTGCATGTAGATGCCAGCCGAGATGGGCTGGGTGGGGTGCTGTACCAGGAACATGATGGTTACCTAAGACCCGTCGCAGATGTGAGCAGGAGTCTGATACCTGCTGAGAAGAATTACCCCACCCACAAGCTTGAATTCCTGGCCTTGAAATGGGCAGTGGTAGACAAACTGAGAGACTACCTATATGGGGCGGAGTTTGTGGTGAAGACAGATAATAACCCGCTCACCTACCTTCTGACCACTGCCAAGTTGGATGCAACGGGACACCGGTGGTTGGCTGCCCTTTCAAGCTTCACCTTCAGCTTGAAGTACCGACCCGGAGTGGGAAATAGGGATGCAGATGCCCTGTCCAGGAGGTCTCATGCCCCCACCGACCCTACCGAAGAATGGGCCCAACTAGACCCAGAGGGAGTGCAAGCCCTATATCAGGGGACAGAACTTCAAGCCAGAGGTGGGTCAAGAGCCGAAGAAATTGGGGTCTCAGCTGTTGGAGTACCGAAGTGCTATTGCAGTGTGACCCAAGTCGAAGGGGAGGGCTTGCCCAAGCTGACAAAAAGGGATTTGAGAAAGGAGCAAGAAGAAGACTCTTTAGGGAAACTCCTGATAAAGGCCCTGGAAAGCCAGCGTCCCGAGATGCTTGAAACAGACTCCCCAAGAGAAGCCCGATTGTTGCGCAGGGAGTGGGATCGGCTACACATACGTCAAGGGGTGGTCTACCGAAGGGGCCCCTCTGATGACTCAGAAGAGAAGTGGCAGCTGTTTCTACCAGCCAAATATCGAGAAGCGGTCCTAGCTGCCCTCCATGACAACCATGGTCACCTAGGGTCCGAACGGACTTTTCACCTTGTACGGGATAGGTTCTATTGGCCCTGCATGCGGGCTGAAGTGGAAGGATATTGCCATTCCTGTGTCCGATGCATTCAAAGGAAGACCTTGCCACGTCAAGCAGCCCCAATGGGCCATCTGCAAAGTCAGGGACCTATGGAACTGGTGTGCATTGACTTCCTTTGCCTGGAGCCTGATCTGAGTGGTCAAGGGAATGTCTTGGTGATAACAGATCACTTTACCAGATATGCTCAAGCCTTCCCAACAAAAGACCAGAAGGCCTCAACAGTTGCCAAAGTACTGGTAGAAAAATTCTTTGTGCACTATGGTCTACCCCAACGCCTTCATTCAGATCAGGGCAGAGACTTTGAAAGCAAATTAATAAAGAAGTTATTAGACCTGTTAGGCATCCAGAAGACCAGGACAACCCCTTATCACCCACAAGGAGATGCTCAGCCTGAACGGTTTAACCGGACTCTGTTGGATATGTTGGGGACTCTGAGTTCAGAGAAAAAGCAGCATTGGAGCAAGCATGTAGCTGCCATAGTGCATGCCTACAATAGCACTGCCAGTGATGTCACCAGGTATTCCCCATACCGTTTGATGTTCGGGCTGGAGGCTCGGTTGCCAGTGGACTTGGCCTTTGGCATATCGCTGGATCATACCTCAGCAGCATCCCACAAGGGGTATGTAGACCGATTGAGAAAGAGTCTGAAGACAGCTTTTGAAAAGGCCCAAGCAGCATCTGACCAACGGGGACTGAGAAATAAAAGAAACTTTGACCTAAGAGTCAGAATTCAAGATTTACAGCCAGGAGATAGAGTGCTGTTGAGGAACTTGGGAATTCCGGGAAAACATAAGTTGGCTGACCGTTGGAAATCCCAACCTTATGTTATCTGCAAGAAGCTGGAAAACCTTCCTGTGTACCAAATTAGGCCAGAAGGAAGCGTGGGACCGTTAAAGACCTGGCACAGGAATCACTTGTTGCCCCTCTCCGAGGCAGTTCGCATGCCTCCTGCATCTGACTCACAAGAAACCCCTTCAACTTCTCAATGTTCCAGACCCATCACCCGATCTCAAACAGTGCTTCCAGATGTGAGAGGTGGAGACTCTGACAATGAAGGTCAAGAGGATGAAGAAGCAGAATCTGACTGGTTGTGGTCATCCCAATTGCCAGAACCCATGACCACCTCCCAAACCTCACCCAAAACAGTTGACAATGGAACTCTTCGGGCAGAAGCTCCTCAATTCGTGCCTTCAAACATTCTCATTGAGGAGGTAGCTGATGACTCAGACTCTTTTCAATGGAAGACCCAGAAGAAGGGTCGTTGTCTCTATCTGAAGGAGAGCGGGACACTCCTGAAGTTCTGGAGCCCAACATGCCTGAACTAGATGAGGAAGCCCCTGAAGAGCTTCTAGAAACAGCCAGCCCCAATGTCCTTGAGAATATGATACCTAAAGAGCAGAGGGAAAGAAGAGTAATTCACCCCCCAAAAAGACTGACGTACGACCAATTGGGTGAATGCTCTGAGGAGGCCATCATCACTTCTAAGAGAACCATTGATCAGTCTAGCTCTTCCACTCCAGATTCAGATTCAGTGGAAGACAACCCCAGCTCATTTCCTAGCACATCTGAAACAGACACCCAAGTGTCGGTGGTCCGTATACAGGACAACCTCCCTCTTTGTGATAATTGGTGGGAGGTTCCTCTGTCGGCTCTGTGTTATGATATGAGCTGTTTAAGTTTAAATCCTGCTTATGAAAAGGCAAGTTGTTTATTGTCATGCATAAACTAACAAATTTCCATGCAGGTATTGCCAAAGTATGTGTTAGGTTACATACTGTTGTCCTCTTTGGGGACCAAAGACTTTAAGTGGGGGGAGTGTGTAGCAGGATGTCCATATGTAAGAAGGAATCCGGCTCCCTCCGGTGGTATAAGTGTTACAATGCAACTAATGCACTTTGGGACAGATATCAGCTAGGAGAAAAGACTTTGTTGCTTTTAGTAAAAGACAGACTACATTACCCAGGGTGCATTGCAACACCGCAAAGCATTCTGGGCAGACTACTTAAACCAGGGGAGGGGCCAGCATCTCTCTCTCTGGATCCAGCTCTCAATCAAGCAGGAAGTTGGCACGGAGGCCTGCTTCCTAAGGATTAGGCCAGAAGTCTGGGCCTAAATTACGGGAGTGCCTGAGTGATTTCCAGCAGAGGATCGTCCACAGCATCCTGTGATTGCCCAGGAGAGACCGGAGTCGTCCATCACCATATGCTGTTAGTGACGGAGTCCGGAGACTGCAGCTGAAGCAGAAGCGTGGAGATCGAGTGACCGGGACAAGCCAGAGGAGACTATCTGAAAGTCGGGCCTGTTTGGTGAGAAGGGCACCTGCCCAGAATTGACTACTACCTTAGAGGAAAGTGATTTAGTTAGTGCCAGCCACACTTCACCTATCACGCCACAGCTTGCGGCCTAGTGTATCTCACTGGAGACTATGTGATCAGAGATTGGTGCATCCGTCATTAGTGGGTGGCAGGCACACGAGTACTCAGGTATATTGCGGATAATTACAGCATCTTGTTGAAGCCCTGTGGATTACAATTTAACTTGTGCACCGACGGTGGCTAGCGAAGACTTCATTGGAGAAAGGAACTTTGAGTGGGACGCAGATAGGCCTTGCTTACCTATTATAGGGAATGAACACGTGCAAGGTATTGCAATAAAGGGGGAGCTCGCGAGCAACCAATTAGCCGTGCAGAGACACATATAGATACATGTACATATATATAGCTGATGTTATTTCCTGTTATTACCTAATCTCAGTGATACCTATCCTTATTGGTTTATTGACTCTGCAATGCGCATGCAGAGTCAACTGTGTGTATTAATGTGATTCTTTACCCTTCCCTTTTATACTGAGTAAAGGTACCTTTGATTAAGCATATAACTTGTGTGAAGTATCTCTGTCACTTAGGACTAGTGACCAGCAAAGGTAATAACATTTACAGGTTATTGTGTGATGTATGCAGGATTGTGTCTCCTAATACTCAATAGGTCTCACACTCCTTATTCATATCAGTTGTGCTAAGGGAAGGTTTGAGCCACTTCCAGGGGTTGATAGGCAGGACGTAGACCCAAATCAAACAAACAGCAGCTCCTATGGGGGTAGTGCTACACATTTTTTACATAAATATTTTTTTATTGCCCCCCATTTGTCAGCTTCATTTTTTTATTGCCCCCCACTTGTCAGCCTCATTTTTTATTGCCCCCACTTGTCAGCCTCATTTTTATTGCCCCCACTTGTCAGCTTCATTTTTTATTGCCCCACTTTGTCAGCCTCATTTCTTACTGTACTGTCCCCAGCCCCAGTGCCCGACTTGTCACCTGACCTGCTCCAATCAGGTTCCATTTGCTCACCTTCTAATCTGGACTGGTCTGGTGTTGTGGGCAGTTGAGCAGCAGTCTTTGTTCCCTGGTTCAGGCTAGTGGGCCCCCCTAAGGCAGTCGGGAAGCTCGGGGGGAGGAGGAGAAGGGGGGCAATGCGCTTTGGGTGTTGGGACTGACAGCCGAGCTGTGGATCTAAGCCAGCCAGCACTGCAGAATGCCGCCGCCCGCCGGGAGGTCACTGTAGCCTGGAGGTGCTGCTGCCGCGGTCGGAGAAGGAGAGGAGGTGGGTGGACTCAGAGTGCAGGGCAGCACAGGGTAAAGGCCTTGCTCTGAGACTTTGCGAATGTGACGTCACTGGTTGCTAGACGCCAGGCGGTGGGGGCCCTAGCAACCAGTTTGGCAATTGTCTATTAGGGTGGCTGTGTGTCCTCATTTCATTCCAGGACAATGTATTGTCCCGGAATGAAGGTGCCCGGGACACGAGACACAAATGCGAATTGCGGAAAAATCCCGGGCAATCCGGGACACGTGGGCACCCTACCAACCAGTGGCCCGCGGAGCCCTCGGATGTGGCCCGCAACCTCCTGCTCTGGGATGGAATAGAATAGAATACTGTTATTAAAGGTCAGTTTTATTACTAAAATCAGAAGGTATATATGGGCATATCTGTTCTGCAGTGATTACTGGGCTGCTATCAAACTGATCCACAGGTGCAGAGCAGTGCACCTGCGGGTTACCTGCACTGAGCCATAGACTTCTGTTATGGTGAGCTTTCTGGTAGTACACCAAACCTGCAGAATATAATAGAAGTCTATTGCAAAGTGCAGGAAAGCCAAAGGTACACTCTATTGCACCCGCAGTGCGGGTAAACTGCAGCGCATCTGTATATAAGCAGCCTTGGGCCCCTTTCACACGGTCAGTCTGACCCAATTGGACCCTCCATTCACATTTAAGTAGTGGCAGATGTAAACCGACTTGTGTCCTACCTCCAATCCAATCCGAGTATAGTGGGCTGTGTCCGTGTCTGCTCTGAATATACAGAGCAGACACAGACCTGCCATCTGCCGATTCTGCTCATTGTGGCCCAAGACCGGTTACCAAGTCACTTAAGTGGCCATCGCTCTTCAAAAGGTTGGGCACCCCTGCTGTAAGGCCACTTGATGGTACAGAAGTATTTTGTGGTGAAGGTATCTGATGTGGGCGCGATAGCGTTGGACTGATTGAAAATTGGTTCTGATGAATATACTGTAAAGTGCATTTTGCTTCAAAGAAGCAATCCGTGATTGTAATATACTCTGGGTAGACACTATTCTGATCATCGGCTGCTACCTCTATGAAAGCCACAAAGTTAGTGCTCACCAGATGGTAAATTCTTGGATGTATACTGAGGAGAACCTGGTACAGTTCATCACGCGTAAAGGACTTTTTTTAAACGATAAATGGGTAATAGCATCAAATACAGCCAACACATTTCAGGGAAATAAAGCCTCCCCCTTCTTCAAGTTTTGAGCAGTTGATATTAATAAAATCACAACAGAATGCACTAAGGGACCTGCATTAAGGCTTGATGAAAACCAGCATCTCCTGGTGGCACTAAAGGTGGCCCGAAAAGGTGCTAGTTTTCATCAAGCCTTAATCCCCGTAGACACGGTCGGACTTTTGGCCAACAAACTTCATTTTGAGCAAGTTGGACCAACAATCTGACCGTGTGTACGCTCCATCGGACAAACTTTTTTTGCTTTTTTCTTGTTTTCATCGGACAAAAGTTGGGTCTGCAAACGGACAAACTTTTGCCCAACAAAAGTCCGATGGAGCAAAGTCCGACCGTGTGTACAGAAAACCATCGGACTTTTGTTCGATGGACAATACAACTAATGTTAAAATCAACCAACAATAGCAGAAGTTGACCTAAGGGTGGCGGTAAAGAGCAGAAAAACCACGTGATGTTGCAAAAAGTTTTGGGAAAGTTTGCAGAAAAGTCAGAGCGTGTGTATGCTATGGGTGTTCCCGACCAACTCCGTTCGGACAAAAAACCACGGAAAAGTCAGATGGAAGTCCGACCGTGTGTACGGGGCTTAAGGCGCCTTTCACACGTACGGCTGTTTTGCCGCAGTTAAAAGCATGTAAAATGTTCTGTGAAATTCAAGGCTCCATGCACTGCGGATTAACTGCATTTGTTCATTGTGATTACCTGCGTTTACGTGCGGTTACATGCGGCCACGTTTCAGCTGCGGTAGTCATTCCCCTAGCAACCCTTTTTATACCTACTCATTATGATGTGCTTCCTGTTCTTTTTTTTACTCGCGCTGCTATCCGCAGTTGACAAAAAAGACTGCGATTACCTGCGGTTATGTGCATATAGCTGCGCTACATCGCACCTGGACGCAATAAATAAAAAAAAATTTATTCGCACCAAACCGCATGTAACTAAATCGCAGCTAAACGCTGTATGTGAATGGGGCCATAGGAAAGCATTGTGTGCTTTTAGCTGCGGTAGAAATCTAGAAAATCCGCAGCTAAAAGCACCATTCTATCCGTCCGTGTGAAAGGGGCCTTAAAGTGTTACTTAAGGCCCGTACACACGATCAGATTTTCCAACGGGAATTGTTTGATGGCAGGCTGTTGTCAGATTTTTCACCAACAAATGTTGGATAGCATGCTTTAAAATTTTCCCACAACAAATGTGTGGTGTCGGTTTATCCGATCGTGTGTACAAAAATCCAAAGTACAAAAACGCATGCTCAGAAGCAATGATAATCATAACACAACATTGGCAGAAGTTACCCAATGGGTGGCGCTAAAGAGATGAAAAACCACGTAGTTTCGTGTTTGTTGGCCGACAATTCTTTTGCCGCGTACACACGATCGGAAATTCCGACCAGAAAAACGTGTTTTTTTCCGACGGAATGTTGGCTCAAACTTGTGTTGCATACACACGGTTACACAAATCTTGTCGCAAATTCCGACTGTCAAGAACGCGGTGACATACAAGACGTACGACGAGCCGAGATCAATGAAGTTCAATAGGCAGTTCAGATCTTCTGCTTGATTCTGAGCATGTTTGTTTTTTATTGCATACAGACGAATGGAATTTCCGATAGGAACTTTTTCCGTCGGATAAATAGAGAACCTGCTCTCAATCTCTTGTTGGCGGAAATTCCGACAGCAAAAGTCCGATGAAGCATACACACGGTCGGAATTTCCGACCAAAAGCTCACATCGGACTTTTCTTGTCGGAATTTCCGATCGTGTGTACGCGGCATATGCCGTTTGTATCCAATGTTCACGGTGATGAACATGCGTGGTGCAATGGATCACCGTTTGACATATGCATACCAGACCTACATGTGCATTTGCGTGTATGCATAGTGCATAGGGTGCTTTTTTTATTTTTTATTAACCACTTCAATACCCACCCATAGTAATATGACGTCCGCAGGAGGGATCTCCCATCCTGGGTGGACGTCATATGACGTCCTGGGCTTCCGCCGGGCACCCACGATCAGAGCAGGACCGTGGATCTGTGTGTGTAAACACAGATCCACGTCCTGTCAGAGGTTAGGAGACCGATGTGTGTTCCCAGTACAGAGGAACACAGATCGGTCTCCTCCCCTTGTGAGTCCCTGCCCCCTACAGTTAGAAGCACTCCCTAGGATACACATTTAACCCCTTGATCGCCCCCTAGTGTTAACCCCTTCCCTGCCAGTCACATTATACAGTAATCAGTGCATTTTTATAGCACTGATCGCTGTATAAATGTGAATGTTCCCAAAAATGTGTCAAAAGTGTCCGATGTGTCCGCCGCAATGTCGCAGTCACAATAAAAATCGCAGATCGCCGCCATTACTAGTAAAAAAAAATTAAATGCTATAATTCTATCCCCTATTTTGTAGACGCTATAACTTTTGTGTAAACCAATCAATATACGCTTTTTTACCAAAAATTTGTAGAAGAATACGTATCGGCCTAAACTGAGGAAAAATGTTATTTTTTTAAAAAATTGTGATATTTATTATAGCAAAAAGTAAAAAATATTGTGTTTTTTTTTTTCCAAAATTGTCGCTCTTCTTTTGTTTATAGCGCAAAAAATAAAAACCGCAGAGGTGATTATATACCACCAAAATAAAGCTCTATTTGTGGGGGAAAAAACACAAAAATTTCATTTGGGTACAGTGTTGCATGACCGCGCAAATGTTATTCAAATTGCGACGGCGCTGAAAACTAAAAATTGGTCTGGGAAGGAAGGGGGTGAAAATGCCGGGTATTAAAGTGGTTAAAGATGTACACCTGTTTGTTATTTATTTTCATTTAACTTAATAGCTTCCACAAGTCCCTTTGTGATAGATTTGAGCCGGTGACAGGTACTCTTTATGGAGACATCATGGGTTTTTTAGACCCCCGATGTCTCCCCTGCCCTCCAAAGCAACTAACCAAACACAGATTATGCTTGGTTAGATGCGCCCCTGGCTGGAAAAGCTAGGAAATGATGACTGTGATACTGGAAGTGATGGATTTTCCTTTATCTCCATCTCCGTAGGCAGCTGTCCCAACCACTTAACATGATCCTGGGCTCCCCAGGGGAACGGGGGACCTTCAGATCGCTGTAAAACTTGACAGCCATCCATACCACAAAAAAACAAAACAACACAGTACGCCATGATCCTGGTATTAACCACTTTCCATCAGGATGTTTAAATATGTATGCCAGATGGGACGTAATTAAAGTGGAACTTTAGTCAGAAAATGAAGTCCTGCTAAATTACTCCAGGCTGGCCCCTTTTGCAGGTATACAGTGGGGAGAATAATTATTTGATCCCCTGCAGATTGTTAAAGTTTGCCCACTTACAAAGAAATGAAGGGTCTATAATTTTTATCATAGGTGTATTTTAAATGATAGAGACAGAATATCGACTAAAATTCCAGAAAACAACTCATGATACAAATGTTATAAGTTGAGTTGCAGTTCAGTGAGTAAAGTAAGTATTTGATCCCCAAGAAAAACATGACTTAGTACTTGGTGGCGAAATTCTTGTTGGCAAGCACAGAGGTCAGACGTTTCTTGTAGTTGGTGGTCAGGTTTGCACACATCTCAGGAGGGATTTTGGTCCACTCTTCTTTACAGATCTTCTCTAAATCCTTAAGGTTTCTCGGCTGTCACTCGGCAAGTCGAAGTTTCAGCTCCCTCCATACATTTTCTATAGGATTAAGGTCTGGAGACTGGTTAGGCCACTCCATGATCTTAATGTGCTTCTTGAGCCACTTCTTTGTGGCGGTATGTTTTGGGTTAATGTCACGCTGGAAGACCCATCCTTCAGTGTTATGGCTGAGGGAAGAAGGTTCTCATCCAAGATTTTACAAATACATGGCCCCGTCCATTGGCCCCTCAATGCGGCAAAGTTGGCTTGTACCTTTAGCAGAGAAACGGCCCCAAAGCATAATGTTTTCACCTCCGTGCTTGACTGTAGGGATGGGGGTCATAGTCAGCATTTTTCTTCCTCAAAACACGGCGAGTCGAGTTAATGCAATCTATCATTTAAAATACACCTATGAAAAAAATTATAGACCCTTAATTTTTTTGTAAGTGGGCAAATTACAAAATCTGCAGGGTATTAAATAATTTTCCCCACTGTAGCTATGTAAATTTAGTGTAGCGGGGTCCCCTTTAAGACTCCCAGGACTACCTTACCCAGAATCCCTTTCGGCAATGTTTCCACCCCAGAGACTCATGGGAGGGGTTATAAAAGGAGGAGGCGAGGCTGGGCTCGACCTCTTTGGGACACGAGACTTCAAGGGAGAGATCTTCCTGTGCGAAACCGCTGTGGTGCAAGGCCTGAAGCCTGGGGCCTTGCGCTGCTACCCAAAGAGCCTTCCACCCCATTGCGAGCCTGGGTGGCATCTGACTCGGTTTTCTTCAACCGCTGCTGAGCCGGAGACCAGACTGCTGCAGAGCTGTGTGAGGAGACACAGCAGGTGGAAGTTCCCGGACTGGGATCGCGTCCGGAGGGGTGAGCGAGCACATGCTCAATCCACAAATACTGTATACCATTGTTAGGCCTACAGACTGCCGTGGCCCACCAGTTCCTATTTTCATTATTTTCCCCCACTTGAGATCCATAGCAGAACTGAGTCAAACGGATCTCTAGTGGAGTGTACTGTGTTGGCGTTTTTACCCCCCCCCCCCCTGGATTACAAATGTGTTCCTGAATGTGCACCACCGTTTAAAGACTTGCATACGAAGAATTTTACCCCCCTAGAGACTGAGTTATATGGTCAGGCCTGGCCATCTAGGTTGTTTATTTAGTTGCTGCGCCATAGGGCGCATAGTGAAGTACTGGTACACGTGACGCGTGTGCGCCATATCTTTATAGTTATAGTGTGACTATTGCTGCAGGGCTCTGCAGATAGATTCATATGATCTGTTATCATTGTTGATTTTTATTGCCATAGAAAGTAAATTCGTTATTCTTCTATCACTGCCTTGGTGTTTGAATTTAATCATAGAGCATAAGATATACACATATTACCCTAGACTAATTTTTATTGCCATAGAAAGTAAATTCGGTATTCTTCTATCACTGCCTTGGTGTTTGAATTTAATCATAGAGCATAAGATATACACATATTACCCTAGACTAACTGTGCCAGTAGGGTGTCGAGTAAATTGCCGGGGGGTTGACGGAGCTGTCTTCAGGGCCCAAACTAAATCTGCGGCCCTCTTAGTTGAAGGTATCGCTACACGTGGGTTTCTCGTCCGGGATCCTGATACAGCAGGTGAACGCCAGAAGTGCCGGCATGGACCCACAAGCAATAGAAGAGTGGTGCAAAGCCTCTAGGGCAGAGCCAAACAACTCGATAGTCATCAGCCTCCCTGGGGAGGAATGGTCGACTGAGATGGTAGAGGAGTTAATGAAGTTAGTGTCCCCAGTGTCCCCAGATCACACACCGTGGGTGATGGATATAAAGTAAGACCCAGACACTTCATATCAGTATGCACTTGTGGAGTACGGGGACGGGATGCCAGAGGCTTGCAAGCGCAAGTGTGTGCGGACGCCAGACAACAGAACCTATAGGTTGGCGCACGCAGTAACTGTAAAGAAGGAACCATCACCGATGGGGCCGTACCCCGCCAGAAAGAGGGGACGGGGTGACGCCCCCGGTGGCACCCGCACCTGCCACTGCTATATCACCAGATTTGATAAAGGCGATAGGGGATCTGCTAATCAAATGTCAGAAGACAAGCACAGTGCATGTAGAGACTAGCTACCGGAGACTGAAGACATTCTCAGGGAAGCTCCCTGTCCCTGCAGGGGAAGAAGATTTTGATACCTGGGTGGAGCAGGCATTACAAGCAGTAGAGGCATGGGAGGTGCCTGAAGCGCAGAATAGGCAACGAGTGATAGAAAGCCTTAAAGGCGCAGCAGCAGAAGCAGTTCGGTTTGGGAATGCAGATTGCACTGCTCAAGACTGTCTAGCCATGCTACAGGAAGAGTTTGGTCAATTAGAAAAGGTGACAGAGATGGTCTACCAATTTGAACATACTTTCCAACAGCCGAAGGAGAAACTTTCAGAGTATGTTAGGAGACTGAACAGGTTGCTGTGCAAGATTGTGTTGAAGAAGGGAATGAAGTCCCAAGATACAGATGCGGCAAGAATGAAGCAAGTCTTAAAGGGAGCGTTGCGCTCGGATCCAGTCTGGCTGCACCTGAAAACCTCGGGAGGAGGGACGTCACTGACTTACTCTGATCTGATAAAAATCAAAAGAGATGAGGAGGCACTACAACAGTAAATGATTAAGACAAATGTTGTCCCCGCACAGGTGTTAGTCAACCCAGTAATGACCCCTGAAAGAGACTCAGAGGTAGACACTTTAAAATCACAAATGTCCAAAGTGTTAGGCCTCGTACACACGGCCGAGATTCTCGTTGAAAAAAACATGTCGTTTTTTTCGACGAGATTCTTGGACAAGAAACTTGTCCCGGCCGAGTGTACACACGCTCGTTTCAAAGAACCCGCGGTTCTTTGAAAGGAGTGTACGCGGTGACGTCATAGACTACGTCGAGCATGCGCTCGTCACATTCGATGCCGTCGCCGCCATCTTGGTCTACCCTACGTATGCCTAGGAAGCTCTACCGCGCATGCGTCGAATTCATTTCGAACATGCGCGGGCTTCCGGGAGGACAGGTAAGTGTACACACACACTCACTTTTCTCGTCGAGAAACATGCCGAGGAGAATCTCGACGAGAAAATAGAGAGCAGGTTCTCTATTTTCTCGTCGAGGTTTCTTGTCGGTTTTCTCGACGAGAAACCCGATAGCAGCGTACACACGAATGATTTACTCGGCAAGACCTCTCTGCCAGCAAGTTTCTTGCTGGTTCTTGCCGAGAAAATCGGTCGTGTATACGAGGCCTTAGAGATGTTGACCTCTCTGATAGCAAAAGACCCAGAGGGGCCCAGGAGAGAAGTGCCAAGGAAGGAACTATTCCCAATTGCCTCAGCACCCGCATCTTTACAAGAATGGGGAGATATAGTCTGCTTTAACTGTGGAGGAATTGGCCATATTGCAGCTACATGTTCCAGTCCCAAGAAGAAGAAAACAGATAACCGCAAGCCGGCGGGAAACTCTAGAGGGCCCCGGTGAAGGAGTCAACCGGGTGCCCATCATCTTCAGTGAGCTCCAAGCTGAATGCGAAGCAGAAGAAAAGAGGAGATAAAACACCTCAGAGGAAGCACAACATTCCTCAACAGAGATACACCCCAGAGAAAGGGGACAAGACCCCTCAGAAGAGGCACAGCACTCCCCAGAGGGGGTGCACACCTAAGAAAAATAATAATATCCCTCAGCGGGTCTATACACCCATTGAAAGGAGGGAAATCAATGCATACCAGGCTCAAGAAAGATTAAAGTCCAAAGGGAGTTGGACGAGAGAGAGTCCGAAGGGAAAGGACCAGAAGGCGGCGACCCCTGCTAGGCCATATCCGGAGAAGCTGGTAGGCCCATCTCCTATAGTGCCCATTCAAGTGGAGGGAGTCTACACCAGAGCCATCTTGGATACTGGGGCACAAGTGACCCTGTTATACCGAGATTTCTACGATAAGCACTTGAGTCACCTGCCCATCCAGAAGATAGAGGAACTGGAAATATGTGGGATTGGAACCCAGAATTTCCCCTACGATGGCTATCTGCCCGTCAAGATGATCTTTGACCCATCTGTGGCTGGGAAAGCCGAAGTGTTTGACACCCTGGCAGTTGTGTGCCCTCGGCCGCCAGGAGCCAACAAGAGTTCCCTTATAATAGGGACGAACACGGACCTGGTCCGAAGACTCCTGACCCATCTAGTGAAAGAGAAGGGGCCAGCGGCCACCAAGATCCACCCCATGCTGAAGATGGCCTATCAACGGCTGGTCCTAGAGCAGAAGACCCCTGGAGAGGGAATAGGGAAGGTGTGGAGACTTGGAAGAGAAGGGGTAGTGTTGCAGCCCGGCGAAGTAACCTGTCTCAGAGCCACTGTGAAGCTTACTTGGGAGCAGCCTGGACCCTTTGTCATGCTGGAATCTGACCCAAGGGAAGAGTCCCACGGTCTGGAAGTGATACCAGAAGTGATTCCGCTGAAGGCCCTGAAGAAGGCCCATTGTAGAGTTCCGGTTAGTGTTAGGAACACTACAGGTGGCCCCATGGAAATTCCAGCCTGGATGCTGCTGGGCCAGGTGAGCCCTGCTGCCCCGGTTACCCTGTCAGAAGTCAAGGGGACGGGTGAAGGAGGAGGCGTTTGGGAGAAACTGTCCATGGAAAACCCGAATATGCCCAGGGCTTGGAAAGAGAGAGCCAAGGCCCAGTTGACCAGATGGGAAAAGATCTTCTCCAAAGGTGAATTCGATTTGGGGTGTGCAAGGAGTGCCACCCATCGGATCCGCCTCCAAGAAGACAAGCCCTTCAGAGAGAGGGTCAGGCGAGTCCCACTAGCAGATCTGGAGGATCTAAGGGAACAACTCAAAGAACTCAAGAGGACTGGTGTGATCCGGGAGTCTAGAAGCCTCTATGCCTCCCCGATAGTGGTGGTCAGGAAGAAGAATGGGTCATTGAGGCTCTGTATAGACTACAGGACTCTCAACAGGAGAACCATACCTGACCAATACACCACTCCGAGGATAGAGGACGCTTTACAGAGTTTGTCTGGAGCCAAGTGGTTCCGCGTTATGGATCTCAAGAGTGGATACTATCAGATCCCTATGCATCCAGAAGACAAGGAGAAGACAGCCTTCATAACCCCAGTGGGGTTCTTTGAGTTTGATCGAATGCCTCAGGGACTGTCTGGAGCTCCTGCTACCTTCCAACGTCTCATGGAGAAGACTGTAGGAGACATGAACCTTATTGAAGTCCTTGTATACCTGGACGATGTCATTGTTTTTGGGAGAACCCTGGAAGAACATGAGGAGAGGCTGGAAAAAGTGTTGAGAAGACTCAGTGAGGAGGGACTCAAGCTTTCGCCTGAGAAGTGTCGGTTCTATCAGTCTTCTGTGAACTATCTGGGGCACATAGTGTCTGAAGAAGGGGTGGCCACAGACCCTGAGAAATTAAAGGCAGTTACCTTCTGGCCACGACCCACCACAGTAACAGAACTCAGATCCTTCTTAGGGTTCTGCTCCTATTACAGGAGGTTTGTGGAAGGATTCGCCCGAATTGCTAGACCATTGAATGAGCTACTCAAGACCGAGGGAGAAGAGGACGACTCGGGGCCCAGGAAGCCGGGAGAGTCAGTCAGAGATCAGTGGAACCAGAAGTGTGAAGAGGCCTTCTTAGCATTGAAGAAGAGCCTAACCACTGCCCCAGTCTTGGCCTACGCAGACCCAACCAAACCCTATGAACTACATGTAGATGCTAGTCATGACGGTCTGGGAGGAGTACTTTACCAAGAACACGAAGGACAACTGCGGCCTGTTGCCTACGTGAGCAGGAGCCTGACCCCCTCTGAGAAAAACTACCCCACTCACAAGCTGGAGTTCCTGGCCCTTAAGTGGGCGGTAGTAGACAAGCTTAAAGACTACCTGTATGGGGCGGAGTTCACTGTGAAGACCGACAACAACCCCCTTACCTACCTTTTCACTACAGCAAAGCTGGACGCCACTGGACACAGGTGGCTGGCTGCATTGTCGGGGTTTAATTTCAGCCTAAAGTACAGGCCAGGGATTGGAAATCGAGATGCAGACGCTCTGTCCAGGAGATCTCATGGCTCCACCAGTGACACGGAAGACTGGACTCAAGTGGCACCTGACGGGGTGCGGGCCCTTTGTCAAGGGGCTGAATTACAAGTCAGAGGAGGCTCAAGGGCGGAAGAGATAGGAGTTACCATGGTAGGAGTCCCCAAACAATACTGTGGAGTAACTCAACTGGAGGAAGACCATCTGCCAAAATTGTCCAAGAAGGAACTAAGATGCGACCAATTAGAAGATCCCATGGGGAAATTTGTTCTGGAAGCCTTGGAGAATCAGGATCCAAACAGACTCCTGCGTCACTCCTCAAAGGAAGCTCGCCTGTTGAGGAAAGAGTGGGACAGGTTACAGGTGCATCAGGGAGTGGTCTACCGAAGGGGTCCCTCTGATGACCTAGAAGATAAATGGCAATTGTTTCTTCCGGAAAAACATCAAGAGACTGTTCTGATTGCCCTACATGACAATCACGGCCACCTAGGGGCGGAAAGGACCTTTCAACTTGTCAGAAGTCGGTTCTATTGGCCCTGCATGAGGGCAGAAGTAGAAGAGTACTGCCACTCATGTGCACGCTGCATCCAGAGGAAGACTTTACCCCATCAAGCTGCCCCAATGGGCCATATACAAAGTCAAGGCCCAATGGATCTGGTATGCATTGATTTCCTCTGCCTCAAACCTGACCTGAGTGGACTAGGAAATGTTCTGGTGATAACCGATCATTTCACCCGGTATGCCCAAGCTTTCCCAACCAAAGACCAGAAGGCTTTCACAGTAGCCAAGGTACTTATGGAGAAGTATTTTGTCCATTATGGGCTGCCTGTCATAGAAATCCTGTCAGCTACAGGATTCCTGGACTTCCTGATTCTGAATCTCGGGCACGTCCACGCGCGCGGGCACGCGCGCGCGCGTTGGCGAGCACGTGCGCGCGGGGGCGCGCGCACGCTCCACAAAGCGCGCCAGAAGAGCTATTTAAACATGCCTGTGACAGACAGTCCCTGCTGTCTGCTCTACAGCGTGTAGTACCCAAAGAGACCTGATTCGTGAGTTTACCTGTATCCGACCCGGCTTACCTTGACCCTTCCAGTTTCCTGCCTGCCTCTGACCTCCGGCTTTGTTTGACCAATCTTCTGCCTGATCCTCCAGTACCTTGCCGCCAGCCAATTCTACCGACCCGGCTTGTCCGACCAATCTCTCCAGTTGCTGTGTCCTGGTTCCTGTCCAGCCAGTCTCATCAGTTCCTGTCCAGTTGCTGTATCCTGGTTCCAGTCCAGCCAGTCTCATCAGTTCCTGTCCAGTTGCTGTATCCTGGTTCCAGTCCAGTCAGTCTCATCAGTTCCAGTCCAGTTGCTGTGTTCCTGGTTCCGGTTCAGCCTGCCATACTTCCTGGGTGCCTGGATCCGTCCCAGTCTTAAGACTCTACTCTACCTTGATCCATCCTGCCAGGCACTCGTACCCCTTCTACCTCCGTGCCCCCTGTCTTCAGTACCAGGGGCCGCCGGTGGAAGCCGTAAGAGAGGCCTCCCTCTGCAGATCCGGGCTTGTCACCGTCAGGTACGTGACAGTAGCAGACAGCCATGTCTGAGCCCGGGCAGGGAGCCTCACCTATGGAGGAACTCTGTCGGCACCTGGCAGGTTTGTCTGAAGCAGTCAAGAGTCTTCAACAAGGATACACCCGCTTGGAAGAACAAGTGCGGGCCCTCTCCAGTCCTTCTGCCATCCAAGAGGGGCCCCACGCCTCTGCTTCCACAGCCGGAACAAGTTCCTCACCCACAGTGGTCATGCTTCCTCCTGAACCTAAGGTTCCTACGCCCGAAAGATTTTCCGGGGATCGGAGCAAGTTTAGGGCCTTCCGGAATTCGTGTGAACTGTATTTTGCCCTACAGCCCCGTACCTTTTCTCTAGAGGCCACCAAGGTGGGCTTTGTGGTCTCTTTGCTCGCTGGAGACCCTCAGAGCTGGGCCCACCGTCTCTTTGAACAGAAGGATGTATCACTAAACAACCTCGCTGCTTTTTTTGATGCCATGGCCCAGCTATACGAAGATCCCCAACTCTCAGTAACCGCAGAAGCCGCCTTGCGTTCCCTTCAACAAGGACGCAGACCAGCGGAGGACTATGTGGCAGAATTCAGGCGGTGGAGTGCGGATACCAATTGGAATGATGCCGCCCTCCGCCATCAGTTTCGCTTAGGACTTTCCGATTCCTTGAAGGACGAGCTAGCTAGAGTCGGTGTACCACAGACACTCAACCTGTTGATTGACCTAACCATCCAGATTGACCGACGTCTGAGGGAACGGAGGGCTGAGAGGACCACTGGCTTCTCCCGCCCAACCTGGATGCTTCCTCGGGCTCCTAGTCACCTGTACTCGGCTCCTGCTACACCTCCAACTCCCACATCTGACACGCCTGAACCAATGCAGCTCGGGCTCCTTCGTCCATCCCTCACTCCTGAGGAACGCCAGCGCCGCCGAATAAATAATCTGTGCCTGTACTGCGGGGACCCCGGACATTTCCTTAGGACCTGTCCCCTGAAGCTTCGTAAGTTTCTTTCAGTTTCTTCTAACATGACTAACCTACAAGCCAAAACCACATCTCACCTTGCCCTCTCTGTTTCATTACAGCTCCCAGGAAGGACTTTGCAAGTACCTGCTGGAGGGTGCGGCTCATCCGATCCTGATATTCACTGACCACAAGAACCTGGAGTACCTGAAAGCCGCGAGAAGATTGAATCCACGGCAAGCCAGGTGGGCACTCTTCTTCTCCCGGTTCTCTTTTCATGTTACTTATCGTCCTGGGGCCAAGAATATTAAGCCTGACGCCCTGTCTCGGATGTTCCATAAGTCCAAGGAGACTTCTCCGCCTGATACCATCCTTGCCCCCGGAAATTTCCTTCTTCTACAGGAGAACCTGTTCACTCAAATCAAACAAGCTTCCACCGGGCAAAGACAGTTCTCCGAGCCGGAATTGCAAGTTAAGGATGGACTATTGTGGTACCAAGACAGAATCTACGTAACTGAGAAACTAAGAGTAACCGCATTAGAACTCTGCCACGACCACGCCCTGGCTGGGCATTTTGGCGTTGCCAAGACCACTGACCTGGTACAGCGCACCTTCTGGTGGCCTCGAGTACGTGAAGACTGTAGGAGGTTTGTAGAGTCTTGTACAACTTGCACCCGAAACAAG
The DNA here is from genome assembly GCA_029206835.1 of Rana muscosa. Lineage (NCBI taxonomy): Eukaryota > Metazoa > Chordata > Amphibia > Anura > Ranidae > Rana > Rana muscosa. Next base: position 34,287,656 of record CM055128.1, read on the forward strand.
GGTTCCAGATCCAAAGCCTGGGGACTACTAAAACCCTTACCCGTTCCAGATAGGCCCTGGAGAATGTTGTCCATCGACTTCATTGTCGAGTTGCCCCCGGTTGAGAACCACTCCACCATCTTCGTTATTGTGGACCGTCTGTCCAAGATGGCACACTTCATCCCTATGAAAGGGACTCCCTCCGCTCCTGAAACCGCACAGGTATTCACCAGAGAAATAGTCAGACTCCACGGGGTACCAGCCAATATTGTTTCCGATCGCGGGGTTCAATTTACCTCTCGATTCTGGAGATCCCTTTGCAAAACCTTGAAGATCGAATTATCGTTTTCCTCTGCTTACCATCCACAGACCAACGGGCAGACGGAGAGAACGAATCAGACGCTCGAGCAATACCTGCGATGCTTCTCCTCTTTTGCTCAGGACAACTGGGTTTCCCTGCTTCCGTTGGCCGAGTTTGCGTATAACAATTCCATCCACTCCGCTACCTGCCAGACTCCTTTCTTTGCAAACTATGGTTTTCATCCTACTTTTCTGCCTAATTCCCTTCCTGAGTGTCCTGTACCTGCAGTCCAGGAAAAGTTAAATTTTTTCTCGGTCAATAACCAGCTTCTACAAGAGACCATGACCAAGACTCAAGAACGCAACAAGACAATCTATGACAAGAAGAGGCGGGGTGAATTAGTGTTGGTACCCGGCGACCAAGTATGGCTATCTACCATAAACCTAAGAATGGCATGCCCTTCTAAAAAACTGGGACCCAAATTTTTAGGTCCATTCCCTATTAAGAGGAAAATTAATGAAGTAGCTTATGAATTGGAACTTCCTGACTCTCTTAGAATCCATCCAGTTTTTCATGTCTCTCTCCTAAAACCCACAGTCTCTAATCCGTTTCCAGATCGGAAGCCGGATCACCCTGATCCGATCATTATTGATGGTGAGCAGGAATTCGAAGTAGAAGCTATCATGGACTTCAGGAGAAGAAATAACCAGAACCAATTCCTAATTAAATGGAAGGGCTACGGACCCGAGGAAAACTCATGGGAACCTGAGGAGAATATCCATGCCAGGAGTTTGATACAGGCTTTCAAAAGGTCTCACCCTGGAAGGTTCACCCGGCTGGGCATCCGGAGGCTGCCCCTTGGGGGGGGGGGCAATGTCATAGAAATCCTGTCAGCTACAGGATTCCTGGACTTCCTGATTCTGAATCTCGGGCACGTCCACGCGCGCGGGCACGCGCGCGCGCGTTGGCGAGCACGCGCACGCGCTTAGCGGGGGCGCGCGCACGCTCCACAAAGCGCGCCAGAAGAGCTATTTAAACATGCCTGTGACAGACAGTCCCTGCTGTCTGCTCTACAGCGTGTAGTACCCAAAGAGACCTGATTCGTGAGTTTACCTGTATCCGACCCGGCTTACCTTGACCCTTCCAGTTTCCTGCCTGCCTCTGACCTCCGGCTTTGTTTGACCAATCTTCTGCCTGATCCTCCAGTACCTTGCCACCAGCCAATTCTACCGACCCGGCTTGTCCGACCAATCTCTCCAGTTGCTGTGTCCTGGTTCCTGTCCAGCCAGTCTCATCAGTTCCTGTCCAGTTGCTGTATCCTGGTTCCAGTCCAGCCAGTCTCATCAGTTCCTGTCCAGTTGCTGTATCCTGGTTCCAGTCCAGTCAGTCTCATCAGTTCCAGTCCAGTTGCTGTGTTCCTGGTTCCGGTTCAGCCTGCCATACTTCCTGGGTGCCTGGATCCGTCCCAGTCTTAAGACTCTACTCTACCTTGATCCATCCTGCCAGGCACTCGTACCCCTTCTACCTCCGTGCCCCCTGTCTTCAGTACCAGGGGCCGCCGGTGGAAGCCGTAAGAGAGGCCTCCCTCTGCAGATCCGGGCTCGTCACTGTCAGGTACGTGACACTGCCCCAGCGACTTCATTCAGATCAAGGAAGGGACTTTGAGAGTCGGCTGATCCGGAAACTCCTGGATTCGTTAGGAATCAAGAAAACTCGAACCACACCTTATCACCCACAGGGAGATGCTCAGCCGGAGAGGTTTAACCGAACCCTGCTCAACATGTTGGGAACTCTGGATAGTGAGAAGAAACAACATTGGAGCAAGCACATAGCAGCTATAGTACACGCTTACAACTGCACCATCAGTGATGCTACAGGCTACTCCCCATATCGACTCATGTTTGGGAGAGAAGCAAGGTTACCTGTGGACCTGGCCTTTGGCACCTCTTTAGACCATTCCTCAGCCACATCCCACAAAGGATATGTGGACAGGCTCAGACACAACCTGAAAGTAGCCTATGAACAAGCTCAATCGGTCTCAGATCAAAGGGGAGCTCGAAACAAAAGAAACTTCGACTTGAAGGTCCGGGTGCAAGACCTTCAGCCCGGGGACCGAGTACTGCTACGCAATCTGGGGGTCCCTGGATAACACAAACTTGCAGACAGATGGAGATCTGAACCCTATGTCATCTGTAGGAAGCTGCCGGGCCTACCTGTCTACAAGTTGAAGCCAGAAGGAAAGGTAGGACCACTGAAGACGTGGCATCGAAACCACCTGCTCCCACTTGCTGAAGCGGTCAGGATACCTCCAGTGAGGGACTCCCCTGAACCAGTCTCTATTCTAGATACCCCCAGGCCAAACACTCGGTCCCAGACCTCTCGGGCTGAAGATGGAGAGGCCTTTGAACTCAGTGGAGATGAAGGAAGAGAACTTGACTGGCTGTGGCCTTCCCCAACTCCAGGAACTTCTGCTATACAGGTCCTTCTCAAAAAATTAGCATATTGTGATGAAGTTCATTATTTTCTGTAATGTACTGATAAACATTAGACTTTCATATATTTTAGATTCATTACACACAACTGAAGTAGTTCAAGCCTTTTCTTGTTTTAATATTGATGATTTTGGCATACAGCTCATGAAAACCCAAAAATCCTATCTCAAAAAATTAGCATATTTCATCCGACCAATAAAAGAAAAGTGTTTTTAATACAAAAAAAGTCAACCTTCAAATAATTATGTTCAGTTATGCACTCAATACTTGGTCGGGAATCCTTTTGCAGAAATGACTGCTTCAATGCGGCGTGGCATGGAGGCAACAAGCCTGTGGCACTGCTGAGGTGTTATGGAGGCCCAGGATGCTTCGATAGCGGCCTTAAGCTCATCCAGAGTGTTGGGTCTTGCGTCTCTCAACTTTCTCTTTCTAATATCCCACAGATTCTCTATGGGGTTCAGGTCAGGAGAGTTGGCAGGCCAATTGAGCACAGTAATACCATGGTCAGTAAACCATTTACCAGTGGTTTTGGCACTGTGAGCAGGTGCCAGGTCGTGCTGAAAAATGAAATCTTCATCTCCATAAAGCTTTTCAGCAGATGGAAGCATGAAGTGCTCCAAAATCTCCTGATAGCTAGCTGCATTGACCCTGCCCTTGATAAAACACAGTGGACCAACACCAGCAGCTGACATGGCACCCCAGACCATCACTGACTGTGGGTACTTGACACTGGACTTCAGGCATTTTGGCATTTCCCTCTCCCCAGTCTTCCTCCAGACTCTGGCACCTTGATTTCCGAATGACATGCAAAATTAGCTTTCATCCGAAAAAAGTACTTTGGACCACTGAGCAACAGTCCAGTGCTGCTTCTCTGTAGCCCAGGTCAGGCGCTTCTGCCGCTGTTTCTGGTTCAAAAGTGGCTTGACCTGGGGAATGCGGCACCTGTAGCCCATTTCCTGCACACGCCTGTTCACGGTGGCTCTGGATGTTTCTACTCCAGACTCAGTCCACTGCTTCCGCAGGTCCTCCAAGGTCTGGAATCGGTCCTTCTCCACAATCTTCTTCAGGGTCCGGTCACCTCTTCTCGTTGTGCAGCGTTTTCTGCCACACTTTTTCCTTCCCACAGACTTCCCACTGAGGTGCCTTGATACAGCACTCTGGGAACAGCCTATTCGTTCAGAAATTTCTTTCTGTGTCTTACCCTCTTGCTTGAGGGTGTCAATGATGGCCTTCTGGACAGCAGTCAGGTCGGCAGTCTTACCCATGATTGCGGTTTTGAGTAATGAACCAGGCTGGGAGTTTTTAAAAACCTCAGGAATCTTTTGCAGGTGTTTAGAGTTAATTAGTTGATTCAGATGATTAGGTTAATAGCTCGTTTAGAGAACCTTTTCATGATATGCTAATTTTTTGAGATAGGAATTTTGGGTTGTCATGAGCTGTATGCCAAAATCATCAATATTAAAACAAGAAAAGGCTTGAACTACTTCAGTTGTGTGTAATGAATCTAAAATATATGAAAGTCTAATGTTTATCAGTACATTACAGAAAATAATGAACTTTATCACAATATGCTAATTTTTTGAGAAGGACCTGTAGATCTTCCAACCACTGAAGACACTATAGATAGACAACTGAATGCAGAAGCCACGGAGTTCGTCCCATCTAGTCCTTCATCTGATTACTGGGAAGATGCTTGTAATACTTACTCTGAAAAGGACCCTAGAGACTCTATGTATCCCTCGGCTCCTGAAGCAGATGTTACAGAGCCTGCCGTGTCGCCCGAGCTTGCTACAGAAGAAGAGCCTGTGGCGCCAGAGCCAGTAACCCCAAGAGAACAAAGGGCTCGCAGAGTCATAAGGCCTCCCAAAAAGTTGACCTACCCACAAATGGGGAAGAGCTCAGAAGATTCTGTGGTCACTGCCAGGAGGAGTGTAGAGAATCCGGATCCCTCCACTGTTTATTGGGTGGAGGGCAACCCCCACTCACTCTCTGGCACAGTTAGGCAGGCCACTCATGATAGTGTTACCTGTGGGCAAGGGAATTCAACCCCTTTGTTTTGGTGGGAATTCCCTATGCCAACATCATACGAAATGTTGTCTAGGGTTGTACGCAGTGTATGCTAGAATTGTCTTTGGGGACCAAAGAATTTAAGTGGGGGGAGTGTGTAGCGGGGTCCCCTTTAAGACTCCCAGGACTACCTTACCCAGAATCCCTTTCGGCAATGTTTCCACCCCAGAGACTCATAGGAGGGGTTATAAAAGGAGGAGGCGAGGCTGGGCTCGACCTCTTTGGGACACGAGACTTCAAGGGAGAGATCTTCCTGTGCGGAACCGCTGTGGTGCAAGGCCTGAAGCCTGGGGCCTTGCGCTGCTACCCAAAGAGCCTTCCACCCCATCGCGAGCCTGGGTGGCATCTGACTCGGTTTTCTTCAACCGCTGCTGAGCCGGAGACCAGACTGCTGCAGAGCTGTGTGAGGAGACACAGCAGGTGGAAGTTCCCGGACTGGGATCGCGTCCGGAGGGGTGAGCGAGCACATGCTCAATCCACAAATACTGTATACCATTGTTAGGCCTACAGACTGCCGTGGCCCACCAGTTCCTATTTTCGTTCTTTTCCCCCACTTGAGATCCATAGCAGAACTGAGTCAAACGGATCTCTAGTGGAGTGTACTGTGTTGGCGTTTTTACCCCCCCCCCCCCCCTGGATTACAAATGTGTTCCTGAATGTGCACCACCGTTTAAAGACTTGCATGCGAAGAATTTTACCCCCCTAGAGACTGAGTTATATGGTCAGGCCTGGCCATCTAGGTAGTTTATTTAGTTGCTGCGCCATAGGGCGCATAGTGAAGTACTGTTACACGTGGCGTGTGTGCGCCATATCTTTATAGTTATAGTGTGACTATTGCTGCAGGGCTCTGCAGATAGATTCATATGATCTGTTATCATTGTTGATTTTTTTTGCCATAGAAAGTAAATTCGTTATTCTTCTATCACTGCCTTGGTGTTTGAATTAAATCAAAGAGCATAAGATATACACATATTACCCTAGACTAACTGTGCCAGTAGGGGTCGAGTAAATTGCCGGGGGGTTGGCGGAGCTGTCTTCAGGGCCCAAACTAAATCTGCGGCCCTCTTAGTTGAAGGTATCGCTACATTAGCTATCTAAAGATTTAAATCCAGTAATATGCTGTCCCACCCTGCTCTGCACATGATCAGTTGCTCTATATTTTTTAAGGCACTGAGCTGAATTTTTAAAGGCCGAACTGCAGCCTAAAGATTTACTGTTGTTCAGGGGCTCTGGGCTTCAGCAAAATGGCAGCCTCCAGCAAGAAGAAACCGAAACAATGTTGGAGGCAATTTACAGCACATGCTAATTTTGGTAGCATAATTATTAACCAATTGCCGACCATATAACCTATGTAAACAAGGCAGAGCCTTGTCCTGTCAGTGGGGAAGTAATAGATTTTCTTTCCCCGCAAAGCAGGAAATTAAATCTATCACTTCCCCTAGTGAAAGCACCACACAAAGTACACATAAACACTGGCTAGGCACACATTTAACCCTTTGATCGCCCCAATGTTAACCCCCTTCCCTGCCAGTATCATTAGTACAGTGACTGTGCATATTTTTAGCACTGATCATTGTATTAGTGTCACTGGTTCCCACAAAGTGTCAAAAGTGGCAGTTAATGTCAGAATGTCTGCCGCAATATCGCAGTCCGGCTATAAGTCGCTGTTTGCCGCCATTAATAGTAAAAAAAAAAATACAAACTCCAGTATATATCCCATAGTTTGTAGACGCTATAACTTTTGTGCAAACCAATCAATATACGCTTATTGGGATTTTTTAACCAAAAATATGTAGCAGAATACATATTGGCCTAAATTTATCAAGAAATTCGATTTTTTTATTTTTTATTTTATTGCATATGTTTTAGAGCAGAAAGTAAGAAATATCGTTTTTTTTTTTTTTCACAATTGTTTGTAAATATATCATCGACTGTTCTTTTGTCGCTCAGCATATAAAGCTTCTGGTGACGCTGGCTGTACCATACGAATATAAAAGGGACTTGAAATGGAAACTGTATCTGAACTGTGCTGTCGAGTTATGGGGCAAGAAATCTGTTTAAGAAAAAAAGACATAAATTTTGTGGTTAATGACCAACATCAATGGGGGTTTATCTCTGATTTTCATTACCAGTATAGGGAGATAGAGAATATCTTCTCCAAATACTGGTATATATTGCGCAGAGATAAAGATCTGTGCAATGTTCTACCTAAAGGACCTAAATTTATTTATAGAAGGGCCCCCAATTTTGGGGATAGGGTGGTACAGAAAATTCTGGACCCCCCGGCTAAAACTCCGTCAATCGATTTTAAAGGTTTTTATTCATGTCGCAGATGTATTTGTTGCAGAACTGTGCAAGTTAGTAATAGGGGTCGTATGAATATTACTAATGTAGATAATGAGGTGTTTGAAATAGAACACTTTATTACATGTAATTCTTCGTATGTCGTGTACTTGCTGTGGTGCCCATGTGGTCTCTATTATGTGGGCAGAACGAAACGCCTATTGAGGGTCCGCATAGCGGAACACTTAGCTAATATTAGGAAGGGCTTTAAATATCACAGTGTGTCTTTACATTTTAAGGCCTCAGGCCCCATGCACACAGGGCGTTTTTGCAGCTGCTAACAGCAGCTTTAGACGTTTTTTTTTACAGCTTCAAAACGCCCATCCATGTTATTCTATTGTGTCATGCACACTAGAGCTTTTATGAGCTCCAAGTGGCATAGGCGTTTTCCAGCTGCAAAAAAAACCCAATTCCAGTGCGTTCTGGAGCTCCAGGTTCGAGCTGCAAAAACGCCCGACGCTATTAAACGCGCATAAACGCGCAAAAAAACGCCGCAAAAACGCCGCGATTTGCGTTTTTGAGGTCCGGGATTTTTTTTCTTTTTTTTTTTTTTTTAAAGGTCAAAAAATGTCAAAAAATGTTTACAAAACATGGACAGACGTTTTTAAGCTCTAAAAAAAGCGGCTGTAAAAACGCCCTGTGTGCATGGAGCCTCATGCCCACTGGCGTTTTTACAGCTGCGTTTTTTGCAGCTTAAAAACGCCTGTCCATGTTATTGTAAATATTTTTTATTTATTTAAAAAAAAAAAAAAAAAAAAAACGTCGAGCTAAAAACGCGTTAGTGCGCGTTAGTGCGCGTTTTTGCGCGTTTTTTGACGCTCGCGTTTTTTTCTTTCCTGACGCTGAGGAACGCACTGGTCCTGGGTTTTTTTTACAGCTTAAAAACGTCTATGCTATTTGCAGCTCAAAAACGTCTAGGTGGGCATGAAGCTATAGACTAACATGGACAGGCGTTTTTAAGCTGTAAAAAACGCTCAAAAACGCGGCTGTAAAAACGTCCGTGGGCATGAGGCCTAAAGATAAACACGGCCAGGACCCCACAGTTCTGCAATTTTGTGGTATTGACATTATGCAACCCTCTTGGAGGGGCTCCAGTCAGGTGAGGGATTTATCGAGGAGGGAAACCAAATGGATTTTCCTTTTGAAGAGTCTCCACCCAAGAGGGTTGAACATTGAATTAGATTTAAATTGTTTTATTAACAATTTTTAATTTTTTGTTTTTAAGCAGATTTTAGATCTCTTTTATAGAGATATACTCTGAAATAATTAGATCTTATAAAATTAAAAAAGATTTTTATATATATTATTATATTATTTTAAATTTAATATCACGTTGGAGTCTAAAAAATAATAGTTTTATGTATTGATAATATGTCTGCAATACTTCTACCTCATAAGTGTCTCAAGTATGAGGTGATGTATGTGGAATGGTGTGTTTTCTGCCCTGTCTGTATTGGAGGTTGCTATCCATGCATATAGGATCTGCCCAAAGGTTTTATTTTAGTATTAGGATGTAGCACACTATAATCATTATATGTGGATTGTATTGATGTTGAAATAATACACTTATGCCCTGTATGATCAAACGGGATGGTGTTGCTGCTGAGGTATTGTGGTCACGGGGACACAGGCATAACGCAAGCGCTCTGGATACCTAATCAAGTCAGTGACGTATGTATTTAGTGAGGAGTATAAAGGAGAGGTGTTTTTGCCGCTTAGCCAATCCCAATGATTAAGTCTGGATGACGAAACATGTCTGGGCGTGGCTTATGCGGTTAGCGTGAAGTGAGGAATAACGTTTGCAAGCACCGGCTGTTGAGGTAGCTACAGATCCAGGAGAGGAGGCGGACGTGCGAAGGGTGAGAGTGCTGGTTTTTGCTCTGGGTCCGCCGTGGCCGTGATACAATACAGTACACTGCAACAACCCTCCTGTTGAAGATTCTACTTGAAGTTTTGATGTGATATATCTTCTATGTTGAGGAGTATTTTTTATTCTTTGAAGTGATGTGAGTGTAATGTTTGAAGATTACGAGTGCTTTTTAATAAAGTGTTTTTTAACAGCATTTCACTATTGGAAGCACTATTTATTCTTTTACATATTCACATCGAGTATTGAGTGGACACCGTCGGAAGAGCTGCAATCACTGTGTGTGATGTGTTTAAGCTTGATTGCCTATGCATGAGAGTGCTAGGTCATTTTTTCTGGTGAGTGCAATACCTTTGGGAGAGGAATCACAGTCACAGCGGTGTTGGTGGAAGGATTTTTCTGTTCAAGATTTATGGACTTTGATTGCTGATTTAAGTTGAAACACTTGGATGCACATATAAGAAAATATCTTTTTGCTTTTGGACTTATTTTTACCCCCCTTTTTTTCTTATATTCTTTTGTCAAAGTTTAGCTCACATTTTACTTTGGGACTCACTAAAGGATGTTATATGTTTAATATATCACTTATGTATGATATTTATGTATATTATTTTTGCACACTATCACGTGGTGTGGGTTTGAGATATATACATTTGTTTAGTTATATACTCATCGTATATGGTTTAGCGCCACTATTTTTTACTTAAAATACGGTTCACAAGAAATCTGTTTTATAAAGGCATTTATACAAATAAATGATCCTAACTGCCAGCAAGGTTCTAAATTGTCGTCAACCGGGTGGGCTGTGTCCACACCCTGACTAGTCGCATACAGCCATTTTAGACGAAAGACCTTGCCCAACAGTGGCGGCTGGTGCTAAAAAAATTTGGGGAGGCGCAAATAATATGAAAATAATTTGAAAAAAAAAACACCAAATGCTGCGACTGTGCCCACCAAATGCTGCCAGTGTGCCATCAAATGCTGCCAGTGTGCCCAATGCTGCCAGTGTGCCCAATGCTGCCAGTGTGCCCAATGCTGCCAGTGTGCCAGTGTGCCCAATGCTGCCAGTGTGCCAGTGTGCCCAATGCTGCCAGTGTTCCCAATGCTGCCAGTGTGCCCGATGCTGCCAGTGTGCCTAATGCTGCCAGTGTGCCCCAAGTGTTTCCACAGTGCCCAAAAGTTGCCCGCCGTCTGCCCGGTCTTGGGTCGGCAGCGGATGACGGTGGCGAGCAGTGTCCTCCATTTCTTCCTCGATGAGGAAGACTCTTCTCCCGCCCGCTCCTCCTCTCGTCCTTCCAAGCCTTCCAAGCCTTCCGGTAACCAGACCCGGTGAACCTGATTGGCTGAGAGGCGGGTCAGTGTTAGGGAAGCGATTCCCTAACACAGCACTGTTTAACCAGGGAACGCACAGCCTGTGCGCCCTCTGGTTAACCATTTGGAAGCCGATTAGAGCCCACAGGCTCTAATCGGGAAGCCTATTAGAGCCTCTCGCTCTAATCAGGCACTTCCAAAACACACCCACCTTCTGTTATTCAGATGGCCGCCGCTCAACAGGGGACCGGAGACCTGAATCGTGGGCGGCAGCAGGGACAATACATAGATTCATGCAATGCATGAATCTATGTATTGTTGATTGATGGGTGCAGGAGAGAGGGGGCGGCGCTCCTGCGCCCACTATGGACGCACCGCCACTGTTGCCCAAATCATAGGAAGTAGTCAAACAACTCAGCCCCATTACAGTAATAAAAACAGTTCATAGTACCCTTTAACATTTATTATGCAAATGCTTTAAGTCCTAAACGTCTTGCTTAAGGGCAGATAGTGTCTGATATATAACCCTTATTAACCAGAAAAGCTGGCTGAACAAAAGAAATGTATTAGATTATGGCCAGCTTAAGTCTTTGAAACAAGAAAATAATTACTACACTTGTAGTCATCTTTCTCGTAATACCATATTATGCTAACAATGTGGTAGCATCTTTGGTTGGCAGGAGGCATTAGTATGATAAAGATTTAAAAAGAAGTGAGAATACCTTCACTGCCTGCAGGTCATACGGAGCAAAGTTATTGGGGTCACTTGGCCACCTGCTAGGGAGCTGTCACCAACACCGGGAGCAAAGCAGTGACAGATTATCTTCACTGCCCACGCTCACATTACCTATGACGAGCTGTAATTCATTTTAGCACATGAATGAAGTGCCACAGACCCAGCATAGTCCCTGACTGTTCTTATGAAGAGTTTCCCCTAAAAATGTGTGTCATTGGATACATTCATAGTTATTAAAAGCTACCTACAGTGCCTTGAAAAAGTATTCATACCCCTTGAAGTTTTCCTCGTTTTTGTCATGTTACAACCAAAACCGTAAATGTATTTTATTGGGATTTTATGTGATAGACCAACACACAGTGGCACATAATTGTGAAGTGGAAGGAAAATCATAAAGGGTTTTCATTTTTTTTTTTACAAATAAATATGTTGTGGTGTGCATTTGTATTAAGCCCCCTTTAGGCCTCTTTCACACGGGGCGGATCCGTGAAGATCCGCCCCGTGAAGCTCCGTTTGCTTAGCGGGGATCGCTCCGTTGATCCCCGCTGAGCCGACGGATGACTGGGCGGTCCCCGCACACTGTGCAGGGACCGCCCTGTCAGAGCGCCGCTCTCCCCTATGGGGAATCGGATGACGACGGACCGTAGAGTCCGTTGTCATCCGCTCCGCAGACGGAAGGAAAAATAGGATTTTCCTCCGTCACACTTTTTCGGAGCGGAGCGGATGTCAGCGGACATGTCACCGCTGACATTCGTGCTTCCATAGGGGTGCATGGAGGATCCGTTTCAGGTCCGCCTAAAAAACTGACAGGCGGACCTGAACGGACCTCCGTGTGAAAGAGCCCTTACTCTGATACCCCTAACGAAAATCTAGTGGAGCCAATTGCCTACCAGAAGTCACCTAATTGGTAAATAAAGTCCACATGTGTGTAATTTAAGCTCAGTATAAATACAGCTGTTCTATGAAGCCCTCAGTTTTTTTTTTAGAGGACCTTAGTGAACAAACAGCATCACGAAGGCCAAGGAACACACCAGACAGGTCAGGGATAAAGTTGTGGAGAAGTTTGAAGCAATGTTAGATTTTAAGAAATAATTCCAAGCTTTGAACATCTCACGCATTGTTCAATCCATCATCTGAAAATGGAAAGAGTATGGCACAACAACTGCAAACCTACCAAGACACAGGGCCGTTTGAAGGAATTTGGGGGGGGGGTTGCTACTGAATTTTTTTTCACCTGTTGTTGTTAAGGGGGGGGGGCACGGGACATTGACCATTGACGCCGATCGCGGGGGAGGGGCGCCGATCGCCCGACATTAGAGTGGATGAGTGGGGGGATATCGTCTTACCTCCTCCTCCCGTGCTGCCTCCTCTGGCTCCATTTCCTGCTGTGCGGGAAAATTCACACTCTCGCGGGACTGCTGGGGCCCCAGGCCAGCTCGGGACCCCAAGCAGTTGCTTGGTTTGCCTGTCCTGTTCCGGCGGCCCTGCCAAGACATGGCCGTCCACCTAAACTGTCAGGCCGGGCAAGAAGAGCATTAATCAGAGAAGCAGCCAAGAGGCCCATGGTAACTCTGGAGGAGCTGCAGGGAGCCACAGCTCAGGTGGGAGAATCTGTCCACAGGACAACTATTATGCCGCGTACACACGATCGGATTTTCCGTTGAAAAAAAATTGGATGTTTTTTCCGACGGAATTCTGCTCAAGCTTGGCTTGCGTACACACAAAATTCCGACCGTCAAGAACGCAGTGACGTACAAATTCAGACCGTGTGTACGCGGCATTAGTCGTGCGCTCCACAAATCTGGCCTTCCAGCAGGACAACGACCCTAAACATACAGCCAGAGCTACAATGGAATGGATTAGATCAAAGCATATTCGTATGTATTGCCGCGTACACACGATCGATTTTCTCGACGGTGAAAACACCGTTGAGAAAATCGACGGGAAAAACGAGGAACGGCTTGTTCCCCTACACATGGCCGTTTTTCCCGTCATTTTTTCTCTTGGTCGAGAAAAACGGCCGTGTGTAGGCTCCCCGGCAGTGTTTCCCTATGGGAAAACTGCCGCGGAAAAAAATGCCGTGAATCACAATGAGAAAAATTAGAGCATGTTCTAATTTTTCTCGTCGTGATTAATGCCTTTTTCTCGTCAGGAAAAATGACCAAAAGCCCACAGACGATCGTTTTTCTCGTCAAAGAGAAAAAATGTCATTTTTCTCGACGAGAAAAATGGTCGTGTGTACGTGGCATTAGAATGGTCCAGTCAAAGTCCAGACCTAAATTCAATTGAGAATCTGTGGCAAGACTTGAAAATTGCTGTTTACAGAAGAAATGTTGAAAACCATTTATCATTTTTCCTTCCACTTCACAATTATGTGCAATGTGACAAAATGTGGAAAATTTCTAATGGTATAAATACTTTTTCAAGGCACTGTAAGTGCACTTATCCCCATTTTTCTGCACATTGGACCCAATGCTTTTATTTTAAAGATATCCAATCATGATTGGGCTCAGGCAGAAATCTAAGCAATCAGCCTTTAGATACCGTATTATAATTACACAGAAATATAAATAAAAGGTTTACACTTCTGTGTTATCACTTTACTTGGCCCCTTTTACAGGGGCAATACTGCTGACTCCTGATCCGCGGTGGATCGCTTTGTCAGCAGGAACTGGTCTGCAGTTATTAGATGATCAGACGGCGATATGCAACCTCGCACACTGAAATCACGCTTCATCGTGTCCATAGGATGCAGTTTCAGCACAGTTGCGGTGTGTCCCCAACTACCGCAATAGGGTACATTGGCCGGCAGTGTTGCTTACAAATGTAACATGCCTACCATGACCCCAAGACTTGTGGCCACAACAATGTGTATAGGGCTGCTCAATGTCTATTGCCAGGTTGTGACAGGCGGCTGAGGTGCATTAAAACCACTTGCCCTCTGGAAGGTTTACCCCCCCCCCTTCATGACTAGGCCAAATTTTTGTAATACAGCACTTTACCTGACAATTGTGTGGTCATGCAACACTGTACCCAAATAAAATTGATATAATTTTTTCCCCACAAATAGAGCTTTCTTTTGATGGTATTTGATCACCACTGCATTTCTTTTTTATTGCGCTATAAACCAAAAAAGGCCGACAATTTTGAAAAAAAAATATATATATATTTTTTTGTTTCTGCTGTAATACGTGCCCAATAAAAAAAACTGGAAAAAAATCGAATTTCTTCATAAATTTAGACCAATAGGTATTCTGCTACATATTTTTGGCGAAAAAAAATCCCAATAAGCGTATATCGATTGGTTTGCACAAAAGTTATAATGTCTACAAACTATGATATATACGGTGTATATGTGTGTGTATATGTGTGTGTATATATATATATATATATATATATATATATATATATATATATATATATATTGGAATTTGTATTTATTTATACTAGTAATGACTGCGATCTGCCACTTATTTATTTATACCAGTAATGACTGCGATATTACGGCGAACAGTCGGACACTAACTGACACCTTTTGACACTTTTTGGGGACCAGTGACACTAATACAGTGATCAGTGCTAAAAATATGCACTATCACTATACTAATGACACTGGCTGGGAAGGGGTTAAACATCTAAGACAATCAAAAGGTTAACTGTGTGCCCACACAGTGTTTTTGTGTACTATGGGTGCTGCTTTTACTAAGGGAAGTGATAGATTTTATTCCCTGCTTTGCAGGAACAAAAAATCCACCCCTTCTCTCCTGTCAGAATGGAGCTCTGCCTTATTTATTTTTGTTTGCAAAAGTTTATTGGAAGAAACTCCGTTCTGTGTCTCTGCCCGACGATCGGGAAATGCCGGCAGACAGGGCTACCATCAGGGGGGTACAGGCAGTACACCTGTAAGGGGCCCGAATGGCCCCCCCTTCTTTTTTTTTTGTAAGGTGCCCAGAGGTCCCCAGGGCCCCAGATGGCAACCCCCCTTTACTCTTTCGTCCATGGACCGACACAGCTTCTCTATTGACAAAGTGGGTATTATCCGTTAATTAGGAGTGACTAGGCAGAAAAACTTGTAAAAAGTGTTGCATCACACCTTCTACAGTACCGCCCAGGGGGCGGACCCTCTGGGTATACCCTCTCAGTCTGCACATCGCAGATCAGTTTTTTTCTGTCTAGCAAGGAGTAGGACATGGCTCCCTTCGGGCCCATTGGTCCGGGGAAAAAAGGATATATATATATTTATTTATTTATTGCTACATTTGTTGTTTCCTGCGATCTTCGATCAACTGCCGACTGGGTGACAGGCTGGATCCTTGATCCTTGTAGTCTCCCCAGTTTCGGCCATCGAGCGTGTGCCGACCCTAGCTACGCGCTGGGTTTTCCACGACATGCCCGTCGCTCCACGGGTGGCCGGTGAGCCTACGCTCCAGGGCCTGCATCGGACCGCTCAGCTTCGGCTGACCTTACGGCCGAGTCGCAGCAGCCTGGCCGGTGAGCTTACGCTCCAAGGCTTGCATCGGACCGCTCAGCTTCGGCTGACCTTACGGCCGAGTCGCAGCAGCCTGTCCGGTGAGCGTCATGCTCCAGGGCATACATATGATCGTCCCTTCTGGGTCCAATCACAGCATGCCTGGCCAACAGTCACCTTCCGTGCGCGGACGATGATCTGTTTGGAATGTCTTCCAGCAGAATACATGCAGGATAGGTAAGTAAAACTCCCCTGCCTCGGCTGGGTGATTTAGCTGGACATTCCTGGAGAGATCAAGTAAGTGGTTGTGGCCCCTTTCTTCCCTCTCTCCCTGCCTTTCCCTCCTCCCTGGGCTTCTAGCTAAAGGTTGCTGGGTGCTGGGGGTCACCTAGGGGGTCCCACTGGAGCGGGGCTGGCTGTAACTAACATTTAAAAGAAATGTCATTTTTGCTTACCTGTGTTTGTGTCTCCATGCTGTCGGCGGCCATTTTGAGGTGGTCCATGCCAAGTTTGGCCTCTTGTAACTGCCTGGCGGCCATCTTCCTGTGGTTCGGCCACACCCACTGGCCCCTATCAGGTGATCGGCGGCCATGTTGGTCCACCCTGTATGCAGATATTGCCGTTCGGCGGCCATCTTTTTGTGGGCTATGGCTGCCTGACCTCTATCTTCTGTCGGCGGCCATTTTCTTAGAGCCCACATTATCTTCCATACAGAAGTTTTTGGCAACCATTTTGCGAGAGCCTCCGGCCTCTAGGGTGCATTACACTGGCGCGAAAATTCGCACAGGAAGTGCTGATAAAAGAAGCAGACTGACACAGCAGCAGTGGAACAGCATCACAGGCGCAGCATAGCAGTACCTATCCAGGGTGGTGAGTCCTCTGGGTGACCCGGCATCTCTGCAGCGCAGGAGGGTGGCCTATTGATATCTTGCCTGGAGCCCTGTGAGTGTCAGCGTGTGGTCAGCATGGCATCTGAGCCAGATGTCTTCTCCCCTGAAACACCAGATTTAGCAGCTGGTGTCCCTGAGGTGTCTATGGACGCTATGTCGGCAATCCTAGAGGCGTTTGCTGCCAGGGTGGAAGCAGCACACGGGAATACAGGGGGTAATAAACGCCCCATCCCCTGCAAGCTTCTGGGGATATTTCTGATGCAGAACCAGGTCCAGCTACGGCTCATGGCCCAGATTCTGATGCATCAGAGACTGCAGACCGTGACCGATCGGACAGTGAGGAGGACTCCAAGTCCAGGTCAGTACGCGAGACGGCTTTGGTATCTGACCTTATTACTGCAGTGCGGGATACGCTAAAGTTGGAAAGGACTGAAGAAGTAGCAGATACTCCAGTCCCCTTTGGGTTTCGTAAACCTGCCCGCACTGCTAAGGTGTTCCCTTGTGTGTCTTATTTTGACAAACTCTTATACAAGGAATGGGAGAACCCACTGAGGGTCTTTACAGCCCCAAAGAGGTTTGCAGTACGGTACCCCTTTGAGGAGAGTTTTCTGAAGATATGGACCTCTCCCCCTATAGTGGACCCTTCGGTGTCCAGACTTAATAGAGCCACCACTATTCCAGTAGAAGGGGCTCCTGTTTTCAAGGACCCTGTGGATAAGAAGGCTGAAGCACTTGCTCGCTACCTATACTCAGTGGTAGGCTCGGCAGTACGCCCGGCATTGGCGGGGGCCCTAGTGTCTCAGACACTTACTGAATGGGCAAAATTGCTACTCCAGGGGTTAAAGGAGCGAGATGCTCCTCCTAATGAGATAACTTTGGCCGACCAGTTGGTCCAGGGCCTTAAGTTTGTCTGCGAGTCAGACATGGATACTATTCCCCTGCTGTCAAGAGCTTCGGTTTATGCAGTAGCAATACGCCGCCTGATCTGGCTAAAGGGCTGGTCTGCGGACCAGACTTCTAAGAAAGCCCTATTGGATCTGCCTTTTAAGGGCGACAGACTTTTTGGGGCTTCTCTGGATGACATCATCAAGGATGCCACAGGAGGTAAAAGCACTTTGCTTCCCCAAACTAGCAAGGGTAGGGGACCACGCCAAGGGCAAGGGCCCTCCTTTACTGCACGTAAGCGTTTTTTTCGCCCCCTTAAGGCGACAGGGAAAAGACCCCAGGCCGATAAAGCGCCTGCCCAAGGACAAAAGCGTCCTTGGTCCCGCAGACCCAACAAGCCTGCGGACAAATCTGCGTCCACATGAAGGTCCGCCCCCACCCAGCTCTCGGGTGGGGGGACGTCTTCGCAAAATTCGCGACTCAGTGGACTGCTCTAGTCTCCGACAGGTGGGTTTGCGAAGTAATCTCCTCAGGCTGCAAGATAGAATTTCTCTCTTGTCCACCAGACAGATTCATCACCTCCAATCTCCAGCTACTACCGACCCGTCGGGAGGCCCTGTATGGGGCGGTCCAGGGTCTACTGGAACGCGGGGTAGTTATTCCAGTTCCAGAACAGGAACGGGGTCAGGGTTTTTACTCAAATCTGTTCATTGTGCCAAAGAAGGAGGGGGTTCATCCAATCTTGGATCTCAGAGCCCTCAATTGCTTTGTGAAGGTACAAAGATTTCTGATGGTGTCGGTTCGATCCGTAGTCACGGCTCTCCATCCGGGGGACTTTCTGGCCTCCTTGGACATCAAGGACGCATACCTGCATGTCCCCATATACTCCAGACACCAGAGGTTTCTGCGATTTGCTATCGGGTAGAACCACTACCAGTTTGTGGCCCTCCCGTTTGGCCTTGCCTCAGCACCCAGGACGTTCACCAAGGTGCTCGCTCCGATTCTGGCACTTCTAAGACAGCGGGGTATCGCTATCACAGGTTACTTGGACGACCTTCTGCTGAAGGCCCCTTCAAGCTCAGAATTAGAGGTAAGCGTGTCCATTACCTGTCAGACTCTTCGAGACTGTGGTTGGATACTAAACACGCAAAAGTCAGTATTGGTGCCCACTCAACGCCTAGTGTACCTGGGGTTGATTCTGGATTCCTCAGAGGCAAAGGTATTCCTCCCTGTGGAGAAGTTGCAGATCCTCCGGGCTGCAGTACGGCAGCTGACTTCCAGGAATTGGTCGTCACTCCGTTTTTGCATGCGAGTGTTGGGCCTCATGGTAGCCTCCTTCGAGGCGGTCCCATATGCTCAATACCACACTCGAGTGTTACAGAAGGAAGTTCTGTCCAGATGGAACAGATGCCCTTCATCTCTGGATTATCAAATCCGAGTGAGCCACCTAGTCAGGAGATCCCTGGTATGGTGGCTGACAGCACCGGCTCTAATGGTCGGGAAGTCATTTCGTCTGGTTTACTGGATAGTGATCACGACGGACGCCAGCCTTACAGGTTGGGGGGGAGTCTGGGGTGTCCAGTCGGCGCAAGGTCGCTGGACCCCAGAGGAAGCCCTCCTGCCGATCAATGTCCTGGAGATCCGGGCGATCAAGCTGTGCCTCTTCAAATGGTCTCAGAGACTGCAAGGGCGTCCAGTCAGGATCCAGTCAGACAACGCCACAGCAGTGGCATATGTCAATCATCAAGGAGGAACAAGAAGCTCAGCTGCAGCATCGGAGATCGCTCGCATCCTGAAGTGGGCAGAGAGGAGCGTACCGGCACTGTCGGCCGTGTACATTCCGGGTGTGGAAAACTGGCAGGTGGACTACCTGAGCCGCCAGATGCTGGACCAGGGAGAATGGTCCTTACACCCGGAGGTGTTCCAACTCCTCTGCCAAAGATGGGGCACACCAGACGTAGATCTTCTGGCTTCCCGACTCAATCGGAAGGTACTGAGGTTTGTGGCCCGGTCAAGAGACCCATGGGCAGACGCAACGGACGCGTTGGTAGCATCGTGGGGTCAGTATCGGCTAATCTATGCCTTCCCTCCCTTAAGGCTTCTTCCTCTTCTGCTCCGCAGAGTGGAGGCAGAGGGAATTCCAATGATCCTAATCGCTCCAGATTGGCCTCAGCGTCCTTGGTACGCCGATCTAGTACGTCTGGTAGCAGACGTCCCCTGGCGCCTACCACTACGGAAGGACCTGCTATCGCAAGGTCCCATATTCCATCCTGCTTTACAGTCATTGGCTTTAACGGCATGGCTGTTGAGAACCAGGTACTGAGAGATCGGGGCCTGTCAGACTCAGTAATCTCTACTATGAGAAGTGCTCGGAAACCGTCCTCTAGGAAGGTCTATCACCGCACTTGGAGGGCCTACATCTCCATGTGTGAGGAAATGAAATGGCATCCACGTACCTATTTGGTTTCCAGAATCCTGCTGTTTTTACAGCATTGGGTAGACCAAAGGCTTGCCCTAAGTACGATTTAAGGGACAGATATCTGCCCTGGCTGTCTTTTTTCAGCGACCCCTGGCGACTCACTCTCTCGTGAGTACATTTGTGCAGGGGGTTCGACATGTGGCCCCTCCGGTCCGCCCCCCGTTACCTCCGTGGGACTTGAACCTGGTCCTCTCGGTGCTTCAGAGGGCACCGTTTGAGAATATTAGAGATATTCCCCTGTTGACACTTTCTCAGAAGGTGGTCTTTTTGGTGGCTGTTACGTCAGTTAGACGAGTCTCTGAGCTGGCAGCCCTGTCCTGCAAGGCTCCCTATTTGATTTTCCACAAGGATAAGGTGGTGCTGTGGCCGCAGCCTTCCTTTCTTCCGAAAGTCGTTTCGGCTTTTCATCTCAACGAAGACATTGTACTTCCATCCTTGTGTCCTCAGCCGTCGAATCCTAAGGAGTCGGCGTTGCATTCCTTGGACGTTGTCCGAGCTTTGAGAGTATACATATCTGCTACTTCCCTGTTCCGGAAGTCAGACTCACTGTTTGTTTCGGTGGCTGGTCCCAAGAAGGGCCAAGCAGTCTCATCGGCCACCATCTCTAGGTGGATCCGACAGATAGTAATCCAGGCTTACGCCTTAAAGGGTCAGGCGCCCCCCTTTCCTGTCACGGCGCATTCGACCAGGGCAATAGGTGCCTCTTGGGCTTTCCGACATCAAGCGTCTGTTTCCCAACCATGTAAAGCGGCGACTTGGTCGTCCGCTCACACTTTCACAAAATTCTACAAAGTTGATGTAGGTGCATCTTCGGATGCCTCTTTAGGCCGCAAGGTTTTGCAAGCGGCTGTTTAGAGTTGCAACTCCTCCGTTGGAGGAGTGCTGTTTTGTGTTTTGGGGTGAAGTTTGTTTTTATGCTGTTACCACCCCTCGTTTTTTCTCTGACACTGCTTTGGGACGTCCCACTTTGTCAATAGAGAAGCTGTGTCGGTCCATGGACGAAAGAGTAAATAGGATTTTTTACTCACCGTAAAATCCTTTTCTCTGAGTCCATGGACCGACACAGCACCCACCCCTCCTTTTAAGTTTGTACTGCTTTTTGACGAACTGATCTGCGATGTGCAGACTGAGAGGGTATACCCAGAGGGTCCGCCCCCTGGGCGGTACTGTAGAAGGTGTGATGCAACACTTTTTTACAAGTTTTTCTGCCTAGTCACTCCTAATTAACGGATAATACCCACTTTGTCAATAGAGAAGCTGTGTCGGTCCATGGACTCAGAGAAAAGGATTTTACGGTGAGTAAAAAATCCTATTTTTTTTATATATTTTTTTGATATATTTTTTTTTATTTTTTTTTATTATTTTTTTTTTTTGTAAGGGGCCCAGAGGTCCCCAGAAGCCTGGAGGTCCCCTGGGCCCCGGATGGCAACCCCCCTTTTTTATTTTTTATAAAAATATATCTTTTTTTATAATTTATTTTGTATTTATTTTTTTGTAAGGGGCCCAGAGGTCCCCAGGGCCCTGGATGGCAACCTTCCTCTTTCTTTTTTTTTTTTTGTACATAACACCCAGGAGTTCTATCTAAGAAAGATGCCTCTTCATAGTGTAAAAAATGTGGGTATTTATTTCCATAAAAAAGTCCCTTACAGCCAAGTTAACCCGCTGGCCCCAGCCACTCCATCACTTCGCCTTTGTATTTGAATTTTATATTTTTTTGGATGTTTTTATTTTTTGATTTGTATTTGGCTGTAAGGGACTTTTTAATGGAAATAAATACCCACATTTTTTACGCTATGAAGAGGCATCTTTCTTCCTTTTTCTATTTATAATACACCATTGTCGGTGAGGTGGGAAAAAAACGTTTTGGATCTTCCCCATTAAAATCGTGCCCGGGATTGATTGCTGCATGTATTGGATAGTGTGTGGAATACACCATCAATCCATCAAGGAGGCATCTAAACAATCCATTGGGATTTCCACTGAAGCACTGGTTGGCTTCCCATGCTCATAAGACCCACCGGCGTACGGTGAGTTGGATCCACGCTGTCCGGTAAGAGTACCCATCTTTTATTTCCCGTTCGGAAGGTGAAGGCACTCCCGGGTGTTATGTCAACTCACGCTTTTTTTATATCACGTTGAGAGACTATTGAAACATTCACAGTTATTATAGGTGTAGCACACGGACCTTTTTCTCACCTGGCTCACTTGTAAGACAAGGCACACCGTGCTATATGCCCGTACCCTTCTGTTTGAAGAGGTTAAGCAGGGTTCACAAATTGTTGGGTTCCGCAGCGAGTTACCTCTTCTGAGCTGGTTCCTTTCTCTAGAGTGTAGGGAAAAGTCTGTTGTTTGTGTATCAATAAGGCCAATATCCAGACAAGGTTAAACCTCAATGAATGAAGGTTTATTTTCTTTATGCTTGAAATCAGACAGGAAAGTTGAAAATGAAGAATAGAATAACAAGGAGGCAGGTTCAGGCACGCGGCGGCGGCACTTAATATCACTACTCAATCCTAAGTGGATTCTGCTCACCCAGATAGTTCCCCCTCGCGGTCCTAGCAGCCGGAGTGATGCACGAACCGTTCCGCCACACTATCCCCTTATGAGACGGGTGTTAGAAATCCTTTAACCTCTGTAGACTTTACGAACAGGATGATGCCAATGGGCACTCTACAGGTTAGTTTCCCCAAGTAACAAATCCTTCCTTCTGACAGGTCACCAGGCCTCTCCCGAGACAGCAATCTTCCATTACTCATCTCCTCAATGGGACCGATCCTCCCCTGGCTTCCTCTTGGTCAGAGCGGGTACCCTTCCCCGGGTATCCTGGGACTCTTCTCTCGGGGATAGGCCCTAGCTAAAGGTGCTAGGCCCAGTTGCAAAGTTGCATGCCCCAGGCTAAAGGTGCCTGGGCCCAATCACATCCACACGTACCCCTGGCCATGAGGGCCACCGGAAGTGGGGTACGTGTCTACTCCTGACAGGGGACCACGGGAACCGACCACCCACTATGGCGTCTGCCCCTTAAGTACCCTCTCCCGGCATGCACAGCGGGCCGACCACGCCCCCCGTACAGCTGCCTGGAGAGGACACCCAAAGGTACAGCAATGTTACTAGCGGTTCAACCCTGACCTGTTATGGCAGCGCCACCCACAGGCCACAGGGAACTGTACACCAGCAACACCACTTGGCAAAAGCAGAAGAACAAAACCTAACAATTGAAGCGGTCTGGGTCTGGCTACTAACCCAGACCAACCCCTAAATTTAGGTTCCTAGCTCCCCTGAAAGTAAAGGGGCGCTACATAGGTTTATCCCTATAAGCTGTGAGGATATCCAATATCCATTTTATGGACAATCATATTGCCTATTATTGTTTGATGTTTCACAGTCACATGTGGTTTGCATACAATACTATTGTTTGAAGTTTTACGTTTGCACATATCTTTTTTGATTTTCATATTATCTTTGTTGAACATAAGTTTTGTGTTGTGTAGGAATACTTCAGTGTTCCCTTTATAAGATATTACATATCTGTATTGGGTCTTTTATATCGTTGTAAGAAAAAGCATTATCACACATTGCTTTTTAATTTCAATCACAGTAGAAGCGCCACATTTTTATTATATATTCTTGCACAAATTTGTCTTGTTGTTGTGTTGGCAGCTATTTTTTCACATATTTCGAGGGTTGGCGCAATATTTTAACCTTTTTATCTAGTCTAGGCCTGATACATTAGCTGGAGTGTCAAGGGTTAAAGGACTTTTATATTCCACCATTATTTTGCTTTACTTGCCTAGTCTAGGCCTGATAGTCATTAGCTGGAGTGTCAAGGGTCTGAGGTCATTTATACCTGGTCTAGACCTGACACTTCAGCTGGTGTGACAAGAGTCGAAGGTCATTAAATGTATGACAGTTGCTGCCAACGTCTTGACTTTGCACCTCAGAAACACTTGTGGAATCTTGCAGTTCTCTCTGCTGCTGATTACATGGTCAGTGGTGAGGTATTGGCCACATGTTTAGAAAACTGGACAATTAGCCCTATCCCAGAGTTCTATCTCCAGGACATACAACCACAATATCGCTCCCCTGCCCAGAAATCCCTCCACGGATACTTGATTAATGCAGGGTGAGCAGTAAATAACAGACATTAGACAACCACACATATGCCAACTATAAAGAAATGAATTCACCAGGTTAATTACATCTGTGAAATGGAGGAATTAATGTTTTTGTAAGCAAGATTGGCTAGAAAAAATCAATATAATGTGGTGCTTCTAGAAATATTTCACACTCCTTTAAGAATATAAGAGACTAATGTCTTGATTATGCCAATTATGTTTTTTTAACATCATCTATTTGGTTCTTGGTAACTCTGGCACCTCCTCTGTGAGAACATTGCGTTAATGTAAAGATCATGCCCAATTGATATCCCTACCCTATTAAGGGGACCCCTCCCACCGCCTTTTTTTTTTTTCATTCTATCCCCTCTTCACCTACCCATCTTATTACAAACGTCTACCCTAGGTCTGGCCTCCTATAGTACGGTGACCAGACGTCCCCGATTTCCGGGGACAGTTCCCGGATTGACTAGACTGTCCCCGGAGCGCATCCGTCCCCGCTTTTGCAGGGCTGATCCTGGGCGAGCAGTTCCCTGGTGGGCGGGGGCCGCGTTGGCTGCTAGAGGACGGAGCCAGCTTTGTGGTTACTAGTGGTGCAGTAAGACGCTGACAGATTAGCTAGAGAGAGGAGCTGGAGTGGCTCCAGCCTGGCTGTGCGCTGCTTGTAGCCGCCACTTCTCCTCCGCATTTGTCAGGAAGAACCGGCTGGTGGGGACGCATGACCGCCCTCTCCCAGCATCCCGCCCCTCTCCTCCCATCACTCTCCCGACAGCGGCAGTACATAGGAAATGGAGACGAGCACAGCTTTCCTCCCTCCCCCTCCCTCCTGTCCTGCAAAGTATTATGGGCAATGTAGTCCAGGGGGTGGTATTGCCTGCAGCTACAGACTGAGTTTAATGTCGAGTTTCTGTAATTACATTTTATAAAGTATTTTTTCTCCTGCACTGATAGGCACTCATGATATGGCACTGATGACAGCCTGCACTGATTGGCACTGATAGGTGGCACTGATGATAGCCTGCACTGATATTAGCCTGCACTGATTGTCACGGATAGGTGGCACTTATGATGGCCTGGACTGATTGGCACTGGTGATAGTCTGCGCTGATGGGCACTCATGAGATGGCACTGATAGATGGCAATGATGATCCTGCACTGATGGGCACTCATGAGATGGCACTGATAGATGGCACTGATAGCCTGCAATGATGGGCACTTGTGAGATGACACTGATAGATGGCGCTGATGGGCACTCATGAGATGGCACTGATGATAGCCTGTACTGATGGGCACTCATGAGATGGTACTGATAGGTGGCACTGATGATAGCCTGCACTGATTGGCACTGATAGATGGCACTGGTAATAGCCTGCGCTGATGGGCACTAATGAGATGGTACTGATAGATGGCACTGATGATAGCCTGCACTGATGGGTACTCATGAGATTGTACTGATAGGTGGCACTGATGATAGCCTGCACTGATGGGTACTCATGAGATTGTACTGATAGGTGACACTGATGATAGCCGGCACTGATGGGCACTCATGAGATGGTACTGATAGGTGGCACTGATGATAGCCTACACTGATTGGCACTGATAGCCTGCGCTGATGGGCACTCATAAGATGGTACTGATAGGTGGTACTGATGATAGTCTGCACTGATGGGCACTCATGAGATGGTACTGACTGATAGGTGGCACTGATTGGCACTAATAGCCTGCACTGGTGGGCACTCATGAGATGACACTGATAGACGGCACTGATGATAGCCTGCACTCATGAGATGGTACTGATAGGTGGCACTGATGATAGCCTGCACTGATAGATGGCACTGATAATAGCCTGCGCTGATGGGCACTCATGAGATGGCACTGATAGATGGCACTGATGATAGTCTGCACTGATGGGCACTCAAGAGATGGTACTGATAGGTGGCAACGATGATAGCCTGCACTGATGGGCACTCATGAGATGTACTTATAGATGGCCCTGATGATGGGCTGCACTGATGAGGTGGCACTGATGGACACTGATAGGTGACAGTGGCACTGATGAGGAGGCACTTAGGAGGCATTGATTGGCACTGATAGGCAAGACTAATGGGCACTGATAGGCAAGACTAATGGGCACTGATAAGCAAGACAAATGGGCCTGCATTAATCACAGGCTGTGACAGCACGTGAGCAAAGTTCTGCCGATAACCAGCAAGTCTATTTACATTTGATCAGCTGTGATTGGACACGGCTGATCACATGGTAAAGGGCCACTGTGATTGGCACTTTACCATGCTCTGTGGGCACAGGGGTCACTGAGCGCACCTGATGTGCACCCCAGTGGGCGCTTGAGGGGCGTGGTTCCGGGAGGACGTCCATGGATGCCCTCCTGGAACAACAAAGCTGCGCTGTAGCCGTCTTTTGGCTATCGTGCGATTATAAAGTGGTTAAAGGAGCAGTTTGCCACACGATCCTGTCACGTCACATTAAATGGGTTGTAAAGGTTCGTTTTTTATTTTCTAAATATGTTCCTTTAAGCAAGTGCATTGTTGGTTCACTTACATTTTCCTTTGATTTCCCTTCTAAATGTTTTTTTTCTTTGTCTGAATTTCTCACTTCCTGTTCCTCCTCAGTAAGCTTGCCCCCATCATCCGAGCCGTTCTGGGGGTTAGTCAGCCAGAACAGCTTACTGAGGAGGAACAGGAAGTGAGAAATTCAGACAAAGAAAAAAAAACATTTAGAAGGGAAATCGAAGGAAAAGGTAAGTGAACCAACAATGCACTAGCTTAAAAGAACCTATTTAGAAAATATAAAACAAACCTTTACAACCCCTTTAACATTTGTAATCTTACAACAGTTAGCTATTAACCACTTCCATACAGGGCTTTTTATACCACTTCAATACCGGGCCTATTCTGGCACTTCTTTCCTACATGTACAAATCATCATTCTTTTGCTAGAAAATTACTCAGAACCCCGAAACATTATATATGTTTTTTTAGCAGACACCCTAGGGAATAAAATGACGGTCGTTGCAACTTTTTATCTTGCACGGTATTTGCGCAATAATTTTTCAAACGCCTTTTTTTGGGGAAAAAAATTGTTTAATGAATTAAAAAATAACAAAACAGTAAAGTTAGCCCAATTTTTTTGTAAAATATGAAAGCTTATGTTACGCAGAGTAAAAAGATACCTAACATGTCACGCTTTAAAATTGCGCACACTCATGGAATGGCGCCAAACTTCGGTACTTAAAAATCTTCATAGGCGACGCTTTGAAAATTTTTACAGGTTACCAGGTTAGAGTTACAGAGGAGGTCTAGTGCTAGAATTGCTGCACGTGCTCTAACGCACGCGGCGATACCTCACATGTGTGGTTTGAGCGGCATTTACATATGCGAGCGGGACTTGCGTGTGTGTTCGCTTCTAAGCGCGAGCTATTGGGGACGGGCGTTTTAAAAAATGTATTTATTTTTTTGACTTTTTTTTTTTTACACTTTTTTTTTTTTTTGATCACTTTTATTCCTATTACAAGGAATGTAAACATCCCTTGTAATAGGAATGTCTGTGACAGGTTCTCTTTATTGAGAGATGCGGGGTCAATAAGACCCCACATCTCTCCTCCAGGCTGGAAAGCATGAGATCAGTGAATTTTTTTTCACGATCTCATACTTACAGCCGCAATGGCGGCTTTGTTTACATTTGAGGACCCGGGCGTGACGTCATCACATCGCGCCCGGGCCTCCGACGATCATAGAGATGACTGGTGACCATTTAACCCTTTCTCGGCCGCCAGATGGTAAAGTGCTGCTAAAAATAGCGGCGTTTTACCACCGACACTCGGGGCGTCATAGTGTGAAAGCACTCTTAGGAGGGAATAGTTCAGGTAAATTTTAAACTGATAGATATATACTGTGTGTGTGTGTGTATGTATGTGTATATATATATATATATATATATATATGTATGTGTATATATATGTGTGTGTGTGTGTATATATATATACATACATACACACACACACACACACACACACACACACACACACACACACACACACACACACACACATATATATATATATATATATATATATATATATATATATATATACGCATATACATGTGTAGCGGGGTATTGCCCTTTAATCCCTCAGAGACTACATTACCCAGTACACTTTAAGGCACCCAGGGTGCATTGCCCCGTGCAAGGACTGCTGGGTAGTGATGAGCCGAACACCCCCGGGTTCGGTTCGCACCAGAACCCGCGAACGGACCGAAAGTTCGTACGAACATTAGAACCCTATTAAATACAATGGATGCGAACGTTCGAATTCTAAAGTGCTAATTATAACAACTATTATGCATGTTATTGTCCTAAAAAGGGTTTGGGAACCCGGGTTCTGCACCAGGGGACATGTATCAATGCAAAAAGAAGTTTTAAAAACGGTCGTTTTTCGGGAGCAGTCATTTTAATGATGCATAAAGTGAAAAAAAAAAAGTCAAATATTCCTTTAAATATCGTACCTGGGGGGTGTCTAAAGTATGCCTGTGAAGTGCCACGTGTTTCCCGTGTTTAGAACTGTCCCTGCACAAAATGACACTTCTAAAGGAAAAAAAAGCCATTTAAAACTTCTTGCGGCTTTAATGTAATGTCTGGTCCCGGTAATATGGATGAAAATCTTTAAGAAAAATGGCATAGCTACCCCATGACCCCCCCCCCCCCCCTACCCCAGCCCATTACCAGCCCCTTTGGGTCTTGTATGGATATTAAGGGGAACCCCGCACATAAAATAAAAAAGGCCCTATATACTCTGAACAGCCGTATACAGGCGGTGCATACAAGACAGGGACTGTAGGTTTGTTCTTATGTAGAATGTGTTTGTAATTTTGAACAGGTACATTGTTGAAGTGTAGCTCCAGCCCAAAAATCTATTTTTAAACTTTTTGGGAAACATAGGTAAGGGTTATCACCCCTGTAACATTTGTTTTGCTGTCTGTGCCCCTGTTCAGAACATTTCACCTCACTTTCCGTCCCAATGACAACTGTTTTTGAAATGTGGTGTTTTTCTTGAAACAAGGATTGCTGATAAAGCATCAGTACAGAGGAGACACCTTTCTCCCATATTTATTCTTACAGGAGAGAATTTTCCTTCCTAGGGGTAGATTTCCTCTCACTTCCTGTTGTCTTCTTTCGTTTGCAAGTAGGAGTCGTTTGTAAGTTGGATGTTTGAAAGTAGGGACCTGCCGTATATACTCTGCAGAAATAGGCCCCTTAGTTGTTGGTGTTGGCACAACACTGTAAGCACTCACAGTTACTCTTGGTTGGTGCTGGAACGCCCTGCTGTCAACTATTATATCATGAATTTTAATTACATATAATTCTTGAACAGTGGTAGTAAAAATTGGGGCTTTGATGGTGGTGCTGGTGCCACAACACTGTAAGCCCTGACAGTTACTCTTGGTGGGTGCAGCAATGGGCCCTGCTGTGAATTATTAGATCAAGAATTGTAATTGCATGCCCCTGTTGAACAGGGGCTGAAAAATTGGGCTTTTCGTGGTGGTGGTGGTGGTGGTGGTGTTGCCACAACACTGTAAGCCCTCAGAGTTACTCTTGGTGGGTGCAGGAATGGGCCCTGCTGTGAATTATTAGATCAAGAATTGTAATTACATGCCCCTTTTGAACAGGGGCTGAAAAATTGGGCCTTTCGTGGTGGTGGTGGTGGTGGCGTTGCCACAACACTGTAAGCCCTCAGACTTACTCTTGGTGGGTGCAGGAATGGGCCCCGCTGTGAATTATTACATCAAGAATTGTAATTGCATGCCCCTGTTGAACAGGGGCTGAAAAATTGGGCCTTAGGCACTGGTGGCACAACACTACAACCCCTCACAGATACTGTACTTGGAGCACAGCAATGAGCCCTATGGCAAATTATTTCTAAAAAAATTGTAAGTACACGCCCCTGTAAAACAGGGGCTGAAAAATTGGGCCTTAGCCACTGGTGGCGGCACCCATAAACAAAAATGATCTTCCAAGCTATCATCATCAATCGTATCATTGAGGACTCGGAGGAGGAGGATAGCCAGTCAACATAACAGCACAGGCACTCAGCATCAGCATCAGTCTTGAAGGGACGTGACATGTTAAAATCAATTAGTCTGTTATATCAGCATCAGGTGTGTGGTAGCTGGTGGTGATCCAAGACTGGTTCATCTTGATGAAAGTCAGTCGATCAACCGAGTCGGTGGACAGGCGCACCCTGTGATCCGTGACAAATCCTCCAGCAGCACTGAATGTGCGTTCCGAAAGAACGCTGGATGCAGGACAGGCCAGTAGCTCAATTGCATACTGTGCAAGCTCTGGCCAGTGATCCATCCTCAAGACCCAGTAAGCCAGAGGATTTTCGGTGGGGAAGGTGTCCAAGTCTGACCTTGCCCCTAGATATTCGTGCACCATGTTTATCAGACGCTGGCGATGGTTGCTGGAACCAATCATACTTTGGGGCTGCGGACTAAAGAATTGTCTGAACGCATCGGTCAGACGGCCACCTTCCCCACCGCTCCTTCTTTGACTGGCCGAAGCCTCAGCAACTCGTTGTCCTGGACCAGGAGTTTGTAACCTCCCAGTCTCTGGGAATGCGTTGCACAGACCTTTCTGCAAGGCCTCCCGGAGTTGTCTCATCCTCTGCTCCCTCTGCGACGGTAACATAAGGTCCGCAACCTTACCCTTGTACCGTGGATCAAGGAGAGTGGCCAGCCAGTAATGGTCCCTCTCCTTGATCCGAAGAATACGAGGATCCTTCCGCAGACTTTGCAGGATCAGGGAGGCCATGCAGCGTAGGTTTGCTGAGGCATTCGCTCCGGAGTCCTCTGGGTCACTAAGGACGACATGATCCGCAGTCACCTCCTCCCAGCCACGTACAAGTCCACTGGTTTCTTGGGACTGTAAATCATCCCTAAAAGACTGCTGCTGATGATGCTGAGTGCCAGCCTCCACCTCCATGCTGACACAATCCTCCTCCTCCTCCTCCTCCTCCTCCTCCTCTTCCTCTTCCTGTGCGATGGGTGGGACAGAAGGAACACTGTCTGGGTAAAGGGGGCCTTGAGAGGCAAGGAAGTCCTCCTCTTCCTGCCTCTGTTCTGCCTCAAGTGCCCTGTCCATTATTCCACGCAGCGTGTGCTCCAACAGGTGGACAAGAGGTACAGTGTCACTGATGCATGCACTGTCACTGCTCACCATCCTCGTGGCCTCCTCAAATGGTGCCAGGACAGTGCATGCATCCCTGATCATGCCCCACTGGCGTGGAGAAAAAAAACCAAGCTCCCCTGACCCTGTCCTGGTGCCGTAGTCGCACAGGTACTCATTGATGGCCCTCTGCTGCGTGTGCAGCCGCTGCAGCATGGCCAACGTTGAGTTCCACCTGGTGGGCATGTCACATATAAGGCGGTTCTTGGGCAGGTTCAACTCCTTTTGCAGCTCAGCCAGGCGAGCACTGGCATTATAAGATCTGCGGAAATGCACACAGACTTTCCTGGCCTGCCTCAGGACATCCTGTAAGCCCGGGTACCTGCCCAAGAACCGCTGCACCACCAGGTTAAGGACGTGAGCCACACAGGGCACATGGGTCAGTTGTCCCTGTCGGAGGGCGGAGAGGAGGTTGGTGCCATTGTCGCAAACCACCATTCCTGGCTTAAGCTGGCGTGGCGTCAACCACCTCTCGGCCTGGCCCTGCAGAGCAGACAGGACCTCTGCCCCAGTGTGGCTTCTGTCCCCCAAACACACCAGCGCAAGCACGGCATGGCATCTTTTTGCCTGCGTACTTGCGTAGCCCCGTGAACGGCTACGGAGCACCGCTGGTTCATAGGACAAACCACAGGAAGAGGCCATGGAGGAAGAAGAAGAGGAGGGGGTGGAGGAGAGAGGTGTGTCACAACCAGTAGTAGCATTTTGGAGGCGTGGCGGTGGGACAACCTCCAACACTACTGCACCTTGTCCTGCATCCTTCCCAGCTGCCAAAAGAGTGACCCAATGGGCCGTGAAAGAAAGGTAACGTCCCTGTCCATGCCTGCTGGACCATGAGTCAGCGGTAATATGCACCTTACCGCTGACCGCCCTGTCCAGCGAGGCCAAGACATTGCCTTCCACATGCCGGTAGAGAGCCGGAATAGCCTTCCGTGAGAAAAAGTGGCGTTTGGGAACCTGCCACTGAGGAACCGCACATTGCACAAACTCACGGAAGGGGGCCGAGTCTACCAACTGAAAAGGCAGCAGTTGAAGCGCTAGCAATTTAGCCAAGCTAGCATTCAACCGCTGGGCATGTGGATGGCTGGGAGTGAACTTCTTTTGACGGTCCAGCAGCTGGGGCAGGGAAATTTGCCTGCTAGAATCGGACGTCGGTGTACTGCTAGCAGAGTGGCCGCAAGTACTTGGCTGTGACACGCCTAATTCTACACCTTCATTCCTCTCAGTGCATGTTTCAGAGAGGACTGAAGTTATAGTGGGGTTGGAGATCCCAGCTGATGCGGTGCAAGGAGAGGTCCGCTTTGTTCTTTGGTGTGGGTCTTTGAGGTAGGCTTGCCAACGAGCTGCATGGCAGGTCAACATATGTCTGGTCAGGCATGTGGTACCCAAGCGGCTGATGTTTTGGCCACGCGATATACGCTTGAGACATATGTTGCAAACAGCAGCTGTGCGATCTGATGCACTAGCCTCAAAAAAGGCCCACACCAAGGAACTTTTTGAATGACGGGCAGAGGCAGCGCCCTGCACAGGCGGAGCTCTGCGGTGTGATTCCGTCGGTGTACTGCCCTTACGCTGGCCACCAAAGGGCATCCTGTCTCGTTGGAGATGTGCCTCCTCCTCATCCTCCTCCTCCTCTCTCCTATTAGGCACCCACGTGGAGTCAGTGACCTCATCATCCCCTCCCTCCTCATCACTGGAGCCAATCTGGCAGTATGCTGCAGCTGCTGGAACATGACTGCCAGATTGGTGTCCTTCTTGAGCATCCCCTCTGTCTGCTCTCACCGTACTGCCTTCCTGTAGCTGGGTTTCATCATCAGACCCTTCGAAACGCTGGGCATCCTCCTGGAGCATGTACCCAACACTGTGCTCAAACAGTTCGGGGGACTCCTCAGGAGGAGGACATGGTGGGTCTAGGGAAGGAGTGACTGATGATGAGTCTGACATTGATACCAGGGAAGAGGACGCTTTGGCAGCTGCTTTGCCAGTACCCTGAGCCTGGGTGAGAGAGGATGAGGAGGAGGAGGAGGGCTTGGTCATCCACTCTACCAAGTCTTCGGCATGATGTGGCTCAACATGTCCAGCTGCCGAAAAGAAGGACAAGCGTGTCCCATGGCCATGTGCTGATGACAATGCACCGCGTCCACGACCAGCACTGTTGCCCCCAGACACAGAGCCTGCTTGCCCTCTTTTATTGCCTCCTGACTGTCTGCCTCTCCTTGTTTGCCTTCCAGACATTCTAATAGATGGCCTGCAGGGAGATGGGAAAAAAGCAATAAGGGCTACCTTCAGGTGTCCTTCTCTGTTCCTTGAAACAAGGACTTGCACAGTGAAAGAAACTGACACTCTCCCTACCTACAGTTTTCTGTCCCTAGAAAAAATGTTTTTTTTAAGCACAATATAGCACAAGGAGAATTCACTCACTGTCCTTCCAGGTCCCTGGAAACAAGGACTTACTTGCACAGTGAAAGAAACTGACACTCTCCCTACCTACAGTTTTCTGTCCCTAGAAAAAATGTTTTTTTAAGCACAATATAGCACAAGGAGAATTCACTCACTGTCCTTCCAGGTCCCTGGAAACAAGGACTTACTTGCACAGTGAAAGAAACTGACACTCTCCCTACCTACAGTTTGCTGTCCCTAGAAAAAATGTTTTTTTTAAGCACAATATAGCACAAGGAGAATTCACTCACTGTCCTTCCAGGTCCCTGGAAACAAGGACTTGCACAGTGAAAGAAACTGACACTCTCCCTACCTACAGTTTTCTGTCCCTAGAAAAAATGTTTTTTTTAAGCACAATATAGCACAAGGAGAATTCACTCACTGTCCTTCCAGGTCCCTGGAAACAAGGACTTGCACAGTGAAAGAAACTGACACTCTCCCTACCTACAGTTTTCTGTCCCTAGAAAAAATGTTTTTTTTAAGCACAATATAGCACAAGGAGAATTCACTCACTGTCCTTCCAGGTCCCTGGAAACAAGGACTTACTTGCACAGTGAAAGAAACTGACACTCTCCCTACCTACAGTTTTCTGTCCCTAGAAAAAATGTTTTTTTAAGCACAATATAGCACAAGGAGAATTCACTCACTGTCCTTCCAGGTCCCTGGAAACAAGGACTTACTTGCACAGTGAAAGAAACTGACACTCTCCCTACCTACAGTTTGCTGTCCCTAGAAAAAATGTTTTTTTTAAGCACAATATAGCACAAGGAGAATTCACTCACTGTCCTTCCAGGTCCCTGGAAACAAGGACTTGCACAGTGAAAGAAACTGACACTCTCCCTACCTACAGTTTTCTGTCCCTAGAAAAAATGTTTTTTTTAAGCACAATATAGCACAAGGAGAATTCACTCACTGTCCTTCCAGGTCCCTGGAAACAAGGACTTGCACAGTGAAAGAAACTGACACTCTCCCTACCTACAGTTTTCTGTCCCTAGAAAAAATGTTTTTTTAAGCACAATATAGCACAAGGAGAATTCACTCACTGTCCTTCCAGGTCCCTGGAAACAAGGACTTGCACAGTGAAAGAAACTGACACTCTCCCTACCTACAGTTTTCTGTCCCTAGAAAAAATGTTTTTTTTAAGCACAATATAGCACAAGGAGAATTCACTCACTGTCCTTCCAGGTCCCTAGAAACAAGGACTTGCACAGTGAAAGAAACTGACACTCTCCCTACCTACAGTTTTCTGTCCCTAGAAAAAATGTTTTTTTTAAGCACACTATAGCACAAGCACAAAACACACTGACACTCTCCCTACCTATCCTTCTCTTTCCCTAAACTAAAGGAATCCAGGTTAAGCAAGAAAGAAATAAAAGTCACTGTCCCTGCCTATGCTGCTCTATCCCTGCTCCGGAACACACTACACTAGGCCGCCGTGCTGGCGGCCTTTTATAGTGTGGGGCGTGTACTAAACACCCTCAGCAATAATTGGCCACAGGCATCCTGCCTGTGGCCAATCATTGCTCTCCTCGCTGCCGGCGCTGTGATTGGCCAAGCATGCGGGGGTCACAGTGCATGCTTGGCCAATCACAGCGCCTGGATGACACTGCGATGGCGTAGTGCATTGTGGGCCGTTCGCGTCACTCGAATTTGGCGCGAACGGCCCAAATCGTTCGATCTTCGTCGAACGATCGAACAGCCGATGTTCGAGTCGAACGTATGTTCGACTCGAACATGAAGCTCATCCCTACTGCTGGGGTAGACTTTATAGGGGAGAGGCAGAGCCCGGTCTTTCTCTTTTGGACACCGCCTGCCCAGCAAGTTGAACAGCTGCTTGAGCTCCTGTGACTTTAGGCCAGAAGCCTGGCCTTTTCTCCAAAGAGCCTTCCGCCCGCACCGAGGAACCTGAGGGATGTCTCTCCTTTGATACTGCACCTTTGTCAGGAGGACCAAAGACCTGGATGTCGAGGGATCGGTGTACTTAGACACTGCAGCGGAAGAAAACGGACGCGGACTGGTCCGGTTGGGTGAGAGAGCACCTGCTCATAGACAGACACAGTATCCCTGTTACATTGGTGGATTACAAATTCTATTCTTCAAGTGCACCATCGTTGCTAGCCAAGATTTCCCTACAGAACTTCTCTTTAGTTCAGTCAGGCCTGACTGTGTAGCGTAGACATTCCTGGGCGCCATTTTGCCCACGAGGGGAAATAGCTGAAAAAGGGACTGTTAAGCCATGTACACACGAT
This sequence comes from Rana muscosa, assembly GCA_029206835.1. Lineage (NCBI taxonomy): Eukaryota > Metazoa > Chordata > Amphibia > Anura > Ranidae > Rana > Rana muscosa. Next base: position 34,323,516 of record CM055128.1, read on the forward strand.
TGGTTTGACTGATGAAAACCGTCCGATGGATGGTTTTCATCAGACCAACCGATCGTGTATGGTACCCATCGGTCCTTTTTCCATCGGTTGTAAAAAATAGAACTTGTTTTAAAATTTTCTGATGGATAAAAAACCGATGGGAATTTCCGATCGTCTATGGGCAAGTCCATCGGTTAAAAAACCCACGCATGCTCAGAATCAAGTCGACGCATGCTCAGAAGCATTAAACTTCATTTTTCTCGGCTCATCGGAGTGTTTTACGTCACCGCGTTTGGAACGGTCGGTTTTTTGACTGATGGTGTGTGGCCAAGACTGATGAAAAACAGTTTCATCAGATTTCCGATCGACAAATCCATAGGTTATCCGATCGTGTGTACGGGGCTTTAGAGTTGCATAGCATATTATACTTGTCTGCTCATTTGAACACTGTTTATTGCAGGGCTCTGCACACGACATGTACACTACTGTTTTATTACTTACCTACTAATCGAAGTAAACGTACCAGGGTCCTTGAGTATATTGGTGTCTGTGTCCTTTACTTTACAGAAGAGACAGGTGAAGAAAGTTTTAATATATTGCTGTGTGTTCTTGTCATAGGACTGTGCTGCTGTGAGTTACAGGCCTCACAGTCCTATCACCCCCCTCCCCTACTAACTGTGCCAAGGGAGGTTAGAGCCGATTGCCAGGGGTTGACAACGGTGCACTACAGGGCCCAAAAATCATACAGGCAATCCTCAACTGGGGGTATCGCTACACATATACACACACAATGCCTTGAAAAAGTATTCATACCCCTTGATATTTTCCACATTCTGTCATGTTACAATCAAAAACGTAAATGTATTTTATGTGATAGACCAACACAAAGTGGCACATAATTGTAAAGTGGAAGGAAAATGATAAATGGTTTTAATTTTTTTTTACAAATAAATATCTGAAATATGTGTGGTGGTTTTGGAGGGTCTATTGATGCTGGTTGCTGGGAGATCTCTTGCTGCTGCTGGGGATTTATGGCTGCTGGGGTGAATCCATTGTTGCTGGGGGGTCTATTGTTGTGTAGGGGATCTATTTTACTGCATTTCTTGTTATCATTAACACATTCCATACAAATTACCTGGCACCACAAAATTATATTTGGTTCTTTATTCTCTAAAGGGGGTGGTCCTGGGAGGTGGGTAGGGGTGGAACCAAGGGGCAGTGTTTGGAGGCGGGTAGGGGGCAGAGACAAGGGGTGGCTCAAAAGGTGGGGAGTTGCTGCACCTATTCTCTGAGGGAAAAAAAAGCCCTGCATATAACTCTTTTCCCACAATTCTCAACTAGGGTCCCTCCATAAGATGTTGGAGGTTCCTTTAATTGTCGCTGACTAAGAGTGGCATTCCGACTATTGTAAAGGGCTGCCAAACTGATCATCAATGTAAGGGGAAAATTTCTACTGACCCCCAATGAATTTATTTTAGCAGGGTTTTCTCAAGGCCTGAAAATTATTTCAATGGTTCCTCTGGGGCAAAAAAACTCTGAACCTATGCTGCATGAAGATGCCACCCCAGGGGGCATGCCAATGAGAGCCAGGACGCTGAATAAAGTAGACCCCCATTCAACCTGGAAGACTAAGTACGTCTAGCTGGGGACAACTTCAGATTTATTTTTTTAGTGTTCTGCATTTATCAGAAAAAGGTTGACAATGATAGCCCCCTTATTCTAGAGGCAGCGGTTGTACTTTTTATGTCAGATTTCTACATAGCCAAGGAATGGTGTAGGGCAGAAAGACTGCCAGGGGGGCACATAACCACTCATCAGCCAGCTGTCAGTTTCAAAATCCCATGTATAAAATGTGATATACTGTAGGGTTGGGTGTGTGTTTCCTTCATCCTCTACACCCCGTGAGCCGAATCTGACCCCCCAGGCCTTTTCATCCGGTCCTCGCACCCAGTTTTGCAGCTGGAACGTGGCGGAATTTTATTCCGCCGACTACGGCTCTCACCCTTAGCTCCTTCTCCCCGCTGCTACTTGTAAACACAGAAGCCTCCTGTGTTTACAAGGGACAGCTTTGCTCTCAGCGGCTCTCAGAACTAACAGATCCCTGCAAGGTCTCATGGCAGGGACAGATATCCAGAATCTGAGAGAGAAAACGATCTCCCTGCAAGGCGACGCAGTACCGCCTATACTGGGAGGTACAACAGCCGTGCCAGGAAGGAGTGAGCAATGTGAGGAAGCTTGGGGGGAGGGGGGCTTTTCGTGCACTGTGCACCCCTAAACTCTGCCCTCTGTACATAAGGCACTCCTGAACTCTGCACTTTGTACATAGCACACTCCTGAACACTCTGTACGCTGTGTAATCCTGAACTCTGCACTCTGTACATAGCACACTCCTGAACTCTGCACTCTGTACAAAGCACACCCCTGAACACTCGGTACGCTGCACAATCCTGAACTCTGCACTCTGTATCAAAGGCACTCCTGAACTCTGCACTATGTACATAGCGCACTCCTGAACACTCTGCGCTCTGTACACTGTGTAATGCACTCCTGAACCCTGCACTCTGTATGTAATGCACTCCTGAACCCTGCACCCTGTATGTAGCACACCCCAGATACAACTGGCCCTTACTGCTGATGCAGCCTGCGATGAAATTGAGTTTGAAACCCCTGCTCTGCACCCTCCGACTCAGCATGCTTTGTGTGGCTGTGTTCACAAATTAGCCAGCACCAGCCACAAACCAATATGGACAAACGTTACCATGTTCAGGATCACTGACTAATCAACTTTTATTTAGAATAATTGACTGTTAAACCCAACTGGTTTTGTGCATAAAAACAAGCCCACATTTAAGCACGGGGCATCCAAGGGTCATCCAAGGGTCATCCAAGGGTCATCCCTATAAGGCAGTATTTCCTTTCAGTTTTTGTATGACTAGGGTGTCAGATCCTATTAGTGTGATATTTGGACCAGTGATTCTACTGAGAGAGGAAAGGGGCAGCACAGGACTGTTGGCCTAGAGGGGCATGAATAATACATTCATCCCTGCCTGCATTGCCACAGAGGAATCTCATTTCCTCAGCCTATACTTCCAGTCTCATTCTTTAAGCCCATGACTATAGGCAGAGATAGGGACACAAAGCAGGTTTTCAATCTTCAAAGCTTCAAAAAATAGTTTTTACAAAATTGCAGCCACTGAGTCTTTAACTTATCAGGCTTTTGCTTCTTCTTAAAGTCAATTTATTATGATTTTTTTCTTAACATTTGTTAAGGTCAGGACTTAAGTTACAAATATTTTCTATTAGTCTGGTGAATTTGTAATATTACAGATGATTATTTTCTTTTAAGCAGGTGGAACTTTAGGCTTCTTTTCATATATTTTCCACCTTCATCTTACCTCTTGTAAAAACGAATTCTGTTGTTTATAGAGCTGAATAGCTCAAGCCGAAATTTACACACAGCTGTTTGTGGGATTTCGGCAACAGACATCGTGCCTGAAAGGAGGAAACTACTGCTATGATTTCTCCTGTAATATTAAAGCGGTAGTAACCTGCAGTTACTAACCTGCAGATACCTGCAGTAAAAAAAATCCCCTGCAAGATAATGTCATAATGTGCTAGTATGCTTTGAGGTATATTTTGAGAGACATACCTTTAGCTGCTTGCCGACCAGCCGCCGCGTGCGCCCACGGCTCGCTGCCGATGCGAGTGCCTGCTAGGCGCGATGACTGCCGGGCACCCGCGATCGCTCATGACAGAGCGAGAACCGGGATCTGTGTGTGTAAAAACACAGATCCCGGTTCTTTCAGGGGAGAGGAGACTGATCTTGTGTTCATACAATGTATGAACACCGATCTCTCTCTTCCCGTAGTTAGTCCCATCCCCCTACAGTTAGAACACAGTGAGGGAACACAGTTAACCCCTTGATCGCCCCCTAGTTTTAACCCCTTCCCTGCCAGTGACATTTATACAGTAATCGTGCATTTTTATAGCACTAATCGCTGTATAATTGTCAATGGTCCGAAAAATGTGTCAAAAGTGTCCGCCGCAATATCACAGTCCCGATTAAAATCGCAGATCGCTGCCATTACTAGTAAAAAAATAAATAATAAAAATGCCATAAATCTATCCCCTATTTTGTAGACGCTATAACTTTTGCGCAAACCAATCAATATACGCTTATTGCGATTTTTTTCTTTTTACCAAAAATATGTAGAAGAATACATATTGGCCTAATCTGAGGAAAAAATTTGCTTTTTTTAAAAAAAAATGGGGATATTTATTATAGCAAAAAGTACAAAATATTGTTGTTTTTTTTTCCATTTATAGCGCAAAAAATAAAACCGCAGAGGTGATCAAATACCACCAAAAGAAAGCTCTATTTGTGGGAAAAAAGGACATCAATTTTGTTTGGGTACAGCGTCGCATGACCGCGCAATTGTCAGTTAAAGCGACGCAGTGCCGAATCGCAAAAAATTGCCTGGTCATTGAGCAGCCAAATCTTCCGGGGCTGAAGTGGTTAAACAAAGCCCGCCACAGCTAAAGGCACTTCCATCTTCACCCGGTTTTCCTTCCGGGTACGTGACCTCCGGCTACAAGAGTGGCCGGGAGCCCAATAATGTCACTCTTGCACATGCGCGCGGAAGCCACCGTTTACACCACGGTAGGCCGGACCTTCAGAGCACATGCGTCGGGGACGTCACCGGCTACATGCACTCTAAATATCAAGTGCAAGTTTAGGAGATATTCACAGTACCTACAGATAAGCCTTATTATAGGCTTACCTGTAGGTATAAGTGGTAAAACAGAGTTTACTACCATTTTAAAGTGACTGTAAATGATCACCTTGTAAATTAACCCAATTTTTTTTTATTCAAATGAAAGGCAAAACTGTTTTGTATACTTAATAAATAAAAAATAAATAAAATACATAAATATTGTTTTTTCCCTTTTTTATAAGTGATCACATTCCCTCTTTTCTCAGCTACATAAGAGCAGTGGGGAGGAGAAGCAGCAGTACACTGAGCTTCCCAGTGAATGGCTGTGCAGCGGGGGGGGGGGGTGTTATGACAAGTCTGATCATTGGAGGAGAGTACACTGAGTTCTCAGCATAGCTAGAGAACTGACTATGGTGTGCTCTCCTGCTTAGTGTGGTCAGTTTTTAATAGGAAATCAGGGGGACTGGCATAAACTCCATGGATTTCACACAAAGGAAGCAATAGAAAGAGAACAGGATACTTTCTCATACAAGTACATAGTACAGCAGCCACATATAAGGAATATGAAGTGTTGGGGTAACAAATGTTTTTATTTTTAAAAGTGTTTTCGGTGCACTCTACTTTTTCTCCACCATGTTCTGAACCCATCATCAAGCGAGATGGTGTACACTTCTAGTGAATTTTGTCCTACAGCAGTACTCTGTAAACACAGAATTGCAGGTGACAGTCCTGCCACTTCAGAAAAATAAATTGTTATAAGAGATCCAAGACCTCCACTGCAGCTAATTAAAGGAGAAGTCCAGCCTGAGCTCGTTTGGCTTGGCTTCTCCTATGGATTACAGGAGTGCAATTCGTTTTGCACTCCTGTGACCCGTTTTCAGGCTCCGGTGGCAATGGCGGGCTTCGCCCGGCTGCGGGCTTCATGGCAGCGGTGGGCCTCGTGGCTTGCAGGCTCCGACGGGTTGCAGGCTCCGGTGGCAGTGGGCTTCTATGGACAGCGGGCGGGCTCCTCTGTCTTCTGTGATGCTTCTCCTAGGCGTCCAATAGGATCGCCTGTCCTTTCAGCAAATCGGGTGATGGGTATCAGACCAGGAGGAGAATATTGCAACAGCTTCAAAAAACACACCCCGCCAATCCCCGTTATAGGAATTCATGCGCCCAGCATCCTGAAAGGGCCAGGCGCATGGATAGGTAGGGCGCGTGGCCTGGATAGGGGGGCGGCGCCCATGCACCCACAATGAACAGGCTGCCCCTGACTGACGGTCTACAGCTCTCTGCTCATGGAGCTCTAAAAACCGAGCAATTGGCAGTGTTCGATCGCTCGGTTGGTTCTTAGTGCAGAGGGGACATCGGACTGATGCTGCATCCACCTAGGCAAGTATTATTCTGCAAAAAAATAAATAAAAAAATCCTCTACTTCTTTTTTAAGGACAGATCGTAATTGATTAGCTGCCTCCCTGGCTACAGTAGCTGGGAAATGACAGCAGTAACCCGACCCAAAGATGATGTAATACATGTCACTTCTGGCTTCTTTCATTGTAGAGGAGATCTGGAAATGGATGTTCCTTGATCTCCTCCTGAGCAATGGGTTGGGGCATATTGCTCCAATCCCTTGCTAATCAGAGGGACAGCCGAGCCCAGGAACCAGAAGGCTAGGGAGCAGCACTTTATTTGTACTGTAAAAGTGATCAGGTGGCTCTATAACCACCCAGGTCACTATTGCATAAAAGCCAATCACTGGCTTAAAAAAAACAATATGCTAAAATATATATAAATCAGTGCGCAACCTATTAAGTAAGCCTACACAGTGCTTATGATCGTACAATTAAAAAATGAAAGTAAAGTAAAGTAACGAGGGAATCCCTTGCAAGATCTCCTTGCTCTGAGGGCCCCTGGAGGATCGGGATATCGGACGACTGGAGGTAAAAGACCTGCGGCATGTCGGTGGATGTTTCTATTCATGCATGAGCCCCATATGATCTCTGTAATCGGGATCCACCTGAGCTGGTAAGCCTCCATTGCCTTTATCAGTTATTCCAGCAAGTTGAAACAGTCTCGCCTTATCTGCACCACAGGATCGGGTTTTGTTTGTTTTGTTTGATGGAAATCGTTTGATGTCAACATCCCATTTATACGAACTTTAAACATACTTGAACTGTGTACCCCGGAGTATATTAGTTTCAGGGGACAATATTCATTGTTGTGGTTTTTGATTTTTGTTTTTTCCCTTTTTTTCCACCTTTTTTCACTTGCTAATCATGTGGCACTATAGGACATTTGTTTAAGTGTCTATTTATTCACATGTTTACTTTCATTTTTTAATTGTACGATCATAAGCACTGTGTAGGCTTACTTAATAGGTTGCGCACTGATTTATATATATTTTAGCATACACGTTTACAGCTGTTATTCCGGCTGTTTATAAGTTTGCAGCACCTGTCACATTCAACTGCAAAGTTTTTTTCATTTTTTAACATTTTTTATGGTTTATCCCATTGGTTTAGATAGGTTAGCGCGGATTATTCACCTCTTTTAAAAAAAACAATATCAAGCTCATGACTGCATTAGCATGTTGTAAGTAACCCCTTGAATACGAGGACACAGTTTTTTTATAAACCTACCCTGGTACACAAGAGGTTATTACTATGAATTCCTAATCTTCTCACTGGCTGTAATTCTTTAAGGATCTGTGGAAACAAGAGCAACAGGTTTTTAATGTGGCAGTCCTAAGAACTACCTGAATTCTGAGCAGGTCGTTTTGAAGGGAACTACTCCAAAAAATGTACATAAATGCGTTGATTTCCCCAGTCTGCCCCACCATACAACGTAGTTACTATACTATGTATTCCATTTAAACAAAATCTTTCTGAGAACAATTGATAACTCCATAGAATGAGGGTGTAAAATTAACCTGTAATGTCTAGGCACCAGTCCAGAATATAAACTTTAGAAAACCACATGGTAAACGTTGGAGAGAAATGGACCCAACCTATTCGGGTTACCTGGCTACCTGTAACAAATGTGTCGGGTTGGGCTGTAAACATGCAAGCATGCCACGGGACTCTCAGTCTGTTTATCTGTCTGTTTACAGTACAGGAACAGGGAAACCCAGGAACAGTACAATCAGGTTTGTCCTGCATTTCTATTAAAGTGGTTCTAAACAATAAAACTTTTTTTTAACAAGTTAAGCTCCGGAAGATTTTACCCCCTTCATGACCAGGTCATTTCTTGCTATTCAGCACTGCGCTAACTGGCAATTGAGCGTTCATGCAATGCTGTACCCAAATGAAATTTTTATAATTTTTCACACAAATAGAGCTTTCTTCTGGTGCTATTTTAAGCGGAGTTCCACCCATATAAAAGTCAGCAGCTAAAAAAAGTGTAGCTGCTGACTTAAAAATTTGGACACTCACCTGTCCCTCGGTCCAGCGATGCGGGCGAACGAAGCCCCGCTCCTGTCCCCCTCCTCTTTGCGGCGCCGGCGTCCTGACTGTGGACGCCTGGCTGTGGCTTCACAGCCGGGCACGCACTGCGCATGCGCGAGTTGCGCTGCACGCTGTGATTGGCCTTGCAATCTTCTGGGACCTGTGACGTGTCCCAGAAGTTCGCACGGAGGGAAGGGGGAGAGGTGAACTTCTCTGCAGAGCCCTTGGAGGAAGTGGGAGCTGGATGCCTCTAAAAAGAGGGCATCCGCTCCCCCCCCCCAAACAAATGACATGCCAAATGTTGCATTTCAGGGGGTCACCTTCACTTAAAGCGGAAGTTCCATTTTTGGGATATAAACAAAAAAAGACCGAAAATTGTTTCTAAAACATATCAAATAAAATCAAATGTTGTCAGAAACTTAGGCCAAAATGTATTTGGTAAAAAAAAAAAATCTTATTAAGTATACTTTATATTAATTGGTGTGTGTGAAAGTTATAGCATCCACAAACTACAGTATACAGTATATATTTTAAAATTGATCAATTCTGATGTATTGACACCCGAAAATGCCAGGACAGTACAAATTCCCCCAAATGACCCCTTTTTGGAAAGTAGACAGTCTGAGGATTTTATTAAGCGGCATGCATGGTGAGCTTTTTAAAGTTGTCATTTTTTGTCACAATTTTTTTGAAATTGAAGTAGTTGAATATTTTTTTTTTTAACATACTATTGCCAGTGCCATCATCATATGACTGGTGTGGCTGTGATCAGGGACACTGACATTTATTTTTATTTTTTTTTACTTTTTTTTTTTCTACATACTTTTATAATGCCGCGTACACACGACCATTTTTCTCGTCGGGAAAACTGTCATTTTTTTCACTTGGATGAGAAAAACGGCCGTTTGTAGGCTCTCCAGCAGTTTTCCAGACGACAAAACCGCCGAGAATCACGCCGAGAAAAATTAGAACATGCACTAATTTTTCTTGTCGCAAATCGCGGCATTTTTTTCCTCTGCAGTTTTCCCATAGGGAAACACTGCTAGGGAGCCTACACATAGCCGGTTTTCTCGACCAAGAGAAAACATGTCGTAAAAAACGGCCGTGTGTAGACTGGGAAAAGGGGACCAAGCCGGTCCTCGTTTTTCCCGTCGGGTTTCACGGCAGTGTTTTCACCGCCAAAAAAACTTGGTCGTGTGTACGCGGCATCAGAGTAGTTCAGTGTCACCACAGTAACACTGTACTGCTCTGAGGGGGTGATCTGGAATTTTTTTTTGTACACTTTGCTTTTACAATTAGGATCATTGTAACAATCAGTGGCAGAACTACCAGGGTCGCAACAGTCACGCTTGCGACTGGGCTCTGGTGTTCCGCCGCTGGTGGGGGGGCCCAGCAGGGTTGCTAGTCGCAGGGCTCTGAGCTGAGAGCGTCTCTCTCATAGAGCTCAGAGCCGGCATTGACGATTCCCCCGCCTTCCTTTTTCCCTCGCACGTATGGGAGAGGAGACAGCCGATCTGCTCTTTCTTCTCCCGCCTCTCTCCTCCTCCTTCTCCCGCCTCTCTCCTCCTGTGTGCACCGTGGGAATTGTGAGCTCATTAGCTTCACACTTCATGAAGTGCACACAGGAGAGAGGTGGGAGAAGAAGGAGCAGATCTGCTGTCTCCTCTCCCATCCGTGCGAGGGAAGAGGGGGAACCGTCAATGCAGGCTCTGAGCTATATGAAAGAGACGCTCTCAGCTCAGAGCCCTACTGAGGAGGCAGGCGGCATTGATGAGCACTGATAGGTGGCACTAATAGGCAGGGCTGAAAGGAGGTACTAATGAGCACTGGTAGCTGGGATTGATGTGCACTGATAGGCTGCACTGATGGGCACTGATAGGCAGCATTGGTGAGCACTGATGGGCGGAATTGATGAGCACGGATGGGCATTGATGAACACTGATAGGCGACATTGATGAGTACTGATAGGTGGCACTGATGGGCATTGAGCACTGATAATCAGCACTGATAGGTGGCATTGATGAGTACTAAAAGGTGGCACTGATGGGCAGCATTGATGAGCACTGACAGGTGGCATTGATGGGCAGCATTGAGGAGCACTGATAGGTGGCACTGATGGGCACTGATGATCAGGGCACTGATTATCAGTGTAAACAATGCACTGACATTCTTGCCGTTTATTGGCTCACCACAGACACAGTGTGAGAGGAAAGGGCTGCCGATAAATGGCAAGTCTGTTTACATGTGATCAGCTGATCACATGGTAAAGGGCTGCTGTGATTGACCCTTTACTGTGATCTGTGATCATCCAAAGGACACAGCAGTCAGAGTGCGCTGGGTGCACGCCCCATGGGGCACACGGGAAACAGGGTTGTGGTAGGAATTATTGTCAGAGTCGCCGCTAGAGATCCGGAGCAGCATTAGGGACTTTGTCTACACCGCCATTTTACAGAAGACAAGCTCTTGTGGGGAAGAAACAAGAGGCGAGTGTGGCAATGAAAGCGGCTGCCAATAAAAATGGAGCTGCCGCCAACCCCCTGCCCCACAGCCTGCTTCTCGTCCATGACCTGTTGTAGGCCAGGCCATAGGGCAGGGGGTTGGCAGCAGCCTCTTCTAGCGGCAGCTCTGGAAGTATAGCAGCAAGCATAGAGGTCTCATAATGCATCTAGTGGCAAGTGACACAAGCTGCATCTGGTGGCAAGTGACGCATGCTGCATCTGGTGGCAAGTGAGCACTGCATCTGGTGACAAGTGACGTGGCAGGTGACACGCTGCATTTGGTGGCAAGTCACGTGGCAAGTGACACGCTGCATCGGGTGGCAGGTAACACGCTGCATCTGGTGGCAGGCGATGTGGCAAGTGACAAGCTGCATCTGGTGGCAGGCAATGTGGCAAGTGACACGCTGCATCTGGTGGCAAGTGAGCACTGCATCTGGTGACAAGTGACGTGGCAGGTGACATGCTGCATTTGGTGGCAAGTCACGTGGCAAGTGACACGCTGCATCTGGTGGCAAGTGACGTGGCAGGTGACACGCTGCATCTGGTGGCAGGCGATGTGGCAAGTGACAAGCTGCATCTGGTAGCAGGCGACGTTGCAAGTGACAGGCTACATCTGGTGGCAGGTGACGGGGCAAGTCACAGGCTGCATCTGGTGGCAGGCGACATGGCAAGTGACTGGCTTCATCTGGTGGAAGGCGACATGGCAAGTGACAGGCTGCATCTGGTGGCAGGCGACATGGCAAGTGACAGGCTCCATCTGGTGGCAAGTGACAGGCTCCATCTGGTGGCAAGTGACAGGCTCCATCTGGTGGCAAGTGACAGGCTCCATCTGGTGGCAAGTGACAAGCTGCATCTGGTGGAAGGCGACGTGGCAAGTGACAGGCTGCATCTGGTGGCAAGTGACAAGCTGCATCTGGTGACAGGTGACAAGGCAAGTGACAGGCTGCATCTGGTGGCAGGCGACTGTGGCAAGTGACATGTTCAGGGCTCCCACTTATTCTGCATTATTGTGTAGTATATTTCATTTTATACTACAATGTAGTTTAAGAAATAATGCGTGTGACGGATCTCGGATACCCCAGGTGGGCACATCCGCCAGACCTGTGTCTCCTGTCCTCCGAGTCTGCAGGCGCACCCGCAGCCTGCAGACTCGCTATAACCAGCCCTTAACCCCTCAATCACGAGACAAGCCACACAGCTGTTGAGGGTTAAACATGCAGAGCATCAACTGTTTATTAAATACAAAACATACACTTTTACACACAGTTAGGGACACTCCCCTTAGCCTTGTCATAGAGGGGGGGTAGGGGACAAGGAAGAACCAATGGGAACTGAACACTTGTACATTGAAACAGAGACTACAGTTAAACATAAAGGGATTATGGTAAGCAGGCAGCCCCTCAATACACATCCCCTGCGGAGAGATGTCTACAGTCCAGACCATTGTCTACGTGCCATGAACTAACACAGTTAAACACAGCAACAAGAGGGGGGATGGGGGAGAAGGGATGTAGCATTACATTACATTATCTCAATGCCAGCTTGTCCCCAAGTCTCTCAGTCTCTTCTGGGCCATAATCTGTGGGTAAGAGGCCAGCCCACAGTCCCTTCCAAAACACACAGTGACAGTGGGTTCTGTCACATTTCTCCCCTTTTAAAAACAGACTAACCAGGTCCCTGACCCTCAACTGGTCTGGACCTGCGTTAGTCACAAACTTCCACCCCAGGCAAACAGGAAAAGTACGACTCTGGCACTGGGGAGCAGATATTGGGGGGAGCTGAATAATCCTCTGCCCCGATGCCAGCGCTTCAGCTGGTAGGGAACGTAGGCTGGTAGTGCTATGCATTTAGGGAGGAAAAGGTACTTGCTTTAGTTACCAGCCTCTGAGGAGGTATCTTGCAGGGACTATCTCCCGGACTCTCCATCTCTTTTTCTGATGCTGGGCAGAGGCCAACAGTGCTTTGCCCCGTAGCCAGCGCTTCTGCTAGGGGGACATATACAACGGTAGATTTCAGCTGCTGGAGAGGGGAAAGGGTTTTCTCCCCTCCTGGTTCTGTGACCAGCTGCTGAGGCGACTTCTAACAGGGGCTGTCTCCCAAACCCTCCAAAAACATACTGAGGGCTGGGCCGGGGCCAGCGGCACTCTGCCATGCAGCCAGCGCCTCTGCTGGGGGGATAAACCCTGGGGTAGTGTCCAAGTGCTGGGCAACCAGCTCACTGAGTTTATCCCTCGGACTCCCTGGATCCAACTCTGAGGGTGGGCAGAGGCCAGCGGCACTCTGCCCCATAGCCAGCACTTCTGCTGGGGGGATAAACACTGGGGTAGTGTCCAAGTGCTGGGGAAACAGCTCACTGAGGTCATCCCTCGGACTCCCTGGATCCAACTCTGAGGGTGGGCAGAGGCCAGCGGCACTGTGCCCCATAGCCAGCGCTTCTGCTAGGGGGATGAACATTGGGGTAGTGTCCAATTGCTGGGAGGGGGAATTGCTTCCTCCACTTCCGGTGGGGATATCTGATGGTGGGGAAACAGCTCACGAAGATCATCTCTCAGACTCTTCGGATCCAACTATTTTTCTGATGCTGGGCAGAGGCCAGCGGCACTCTGCCCTGTAGCCAGCGCTTCTGCTGGGGCACCGGATGCGATACTCTGGCCTTGCTGCTGATAACCATTTACCAGCCTTCCAGTGCCCATCTCAACTCCCCCTTCTGAGACCTTTATCCTATTAGCTTGTCTCCCTGCCTGGGGAATCTCTGGTGCGTTCCGGCATTCTAGCACTCGCAGTGCCCTCTGTATCATCGTTGCTTCTTCCATTGCGGTTAGGATGGAAAAACGTAGGGGCACCCCTGGCCCCATTTGCTCCGCATCTTCGTGACTGTCCGCTATTTCTCCCGGACAGTCCCAAGCAACGGGAGCCATGCCAGGCTGCTGATCACCGTCAAACATCCGCTTGTAGGCAATCTCGAGCTCCCATTCCTGCTCAACCAGGAACTCCAATTCCTCCAGGTCACACGCCTCTTCGGGGAGATCCAGCACCTCATCTCGGTAGTCCAGAATGTTTTCCAGCCGCCACTCCTCGTCGCTCCCAAAGTCTGGGTCTCCGTACATTTTTTGATGAAGCAGTCCCACGCCGCCGTAGCCAACGCCTTTGGTCGGGCTGCCATCTGCTGTACCTGGCCACAGTTGAGCCGCGAACCATCTCCTCCTGGACCAATCTCCCGAGCTCTGTCTTCCACTCATCTCGCGGTTGTTCCCTCAGGAACACCTCTCGCGCACGGTACTGCGTCCAGAACATCTCTGTGGAGGAGGGAAGGATCTTCCCCTGATGGTGCCGCTCGTGGCTTAGCGTTTCATGCCAGAGTTGCCGGCGGATCACATCCCCCCAGCCGAGCATGGTGTGCTCCATCGCTGGTCCCCGATGTTGCTTCTGCATGCCTTGCAGCCTCCTCCCAAACTCCGCTCTCATGCTGGCCGGTCCCCGTATCGCTCCTCGGCGGCTGCCCGGATCTTGAATCCTGGTGGTGGTTTGGATGTCCCGGACTGCAGGAGACATCCCACTGCTGCCACCACTGTGACGGATCTCGGATACCCCAGGTGGGCACATCTGCCAGACCTGTGTCTCCTGTCCTCCAAACTCCCTCTTCTTGCGCTTCAATCATCCTGACACCATATCAACCATGGTGCCGTGATGATTCAAGCGATAACACAAGGTGTTTGGACTATCTTTATCTGCTGATTGATAAAACTTTCTGGAATACACATATTGATATTGTAGTGTAGAATCTCGGCCTGCTGTCCCTCCATCCCTCTTTCTTTCCTTGCTTCTTTCTCTCTCCTTCCCTCCCTATCTCTCTCCTTTCTCTCTTTCTTTCGCTCTCCCCCTCTCTTTCTCCCTCCATCCCTCCTTTCATCTCAGACTCTAACCACACCCCGTTTAAGCCACGCCCAATATTTTGTTGGGTGCGACACATTTTTCGACCCCGCTACACCACACCTACAAACAGAATTCTATCTATCTACCATGACTTGACACGTTTATAATGGTTTTCCTGTAGCTGAATGCCCAAAGCCCCAGATGCCTCTCAAGCAGTAACTGGCACTGGAAACATTCTGTTCTCACAGTCTGGAATCTAGGATTATTTGGAAAATGTAATTGTGTGTATATATCATTATACCACCAGATGACTCCTGACCCCCGCAGCAATCCCATGGTCTATGGTTATACACTCATATGCGGTGCTGTTATTTACATATGATGTGCTCTCTTAGCGACACCAGCTAAGAAGCAATGTGTCTATGGAAATATATATTGGATGATTACATATCCACATGGTACCACAATCAAAACTATAAAATCTCATTTGCACATTGGCAGTTTGTGTCGTTGAATGGCACAGTATCTGCATCCACACAATGTGATTGTCTTTCCTCTCCTTGCTGTAATTGGATGTGATAACAGCGTGGTCATGGATCTGCCCCCCTTTGCCCAGGGGGGACAAGTCATATGCACCACAGGTCACATGATCTCATTCATCACATCACTTGTATCGATTTAGATGTGTCATTTCCTTTCTCAAGCACCTGGTAGAACTAAAATAAGTGTATATGTGTTCTTATAAATGCTCTTTTCGATGCCAACCCTTTCATTTAAAATTTAAGTCAACAAAGCATTTAAAGAGGACCTGTGGTTAAATTCACATAAATTAGTAAGGCATTTAAATATCAATGAAGTCCCATTATTATTAGGTCATGTGACCTCTGGCTGGTAATCATTACTGCAGAGACTCTTTTGTCTTTGGTCAACAATGAGATAAGAGCGGTTTACATGAGCCTAGATAATTACAGGCTATTTATAGAGAAAGGGGATTGAATATATCAGTTCAAATATCAGTCAGCTCACCCAAAACTAATATGTCATTTTTCGGTGGGATGCAGGTAGTAAATCCTGCTTGGTCATTTTTGGCTTCCTATGGGTCACAGGAGTACAATTCGTTTTGCACTTCTATGACCCATTTTCAGCAAAGACCAGACTGAAGTCCGCTCTCTGCTGACGTCACCAAGATCAGTACAGGCACTGCGTCATCCCGACTTCGGAAATCCGGATCTGCCAGGTGCCTGGACTGATGGCAGTCTCAGCCTCTCAGTGAGCACCGCTCCCCACCCCTCCACAGCTCAGTGCTCCAATGAGCGTGAAGGAGCAGAGAGGAGAGATTCTGACTAACAGTCAACAGCTCTATGCTCAGAAAGGTGAGAGAACCAAGCCATCGGCGGTGTTCGGCAGCTTGGTTCTCAGTGAAGAGGCGGCGGGGGACAGATGCAGCATCGGACTGATGCTGAATCCACCTAGGTAGGTATGATTCTGGAAAAAAAGAGAAACCCATACTTCTCTTTTAAGTTTAAATTGCCATGCTTTTGAAAAGTGATCCACATTCAAATCACTTTTCAGAGGCATTTAACATTTGTTTCTATTATTATTAACCACTTAACGACCGCCCACCGCCGATTTACGTCGGCAGAATGGCACGGACAGGCAGAATCACGTAGATCTACGTGATCGCCTTTGTGCAGTTGGGGGGTCCATCCGGACCCCCCTTCACTGCAGTGAGCGGCCGTTAAGTGTTAGGGAGCGATCAGGCATGAGGGGGGGCGCTCGATTCCGCCCCCCCCTCGCGATCGCTCCCGGCCAATGAAAATGCTTCCTCCGCCATGTGATGTAAACAAGGCTGGAGGAAGTGATGTCATCTCCCTCGCCGCGGTCTTTCCGTTCCCGGCGCCGAGCAGAGAAGAAGCAGGTTA
Organism: Rana muscosa; assembly: GCA_029206835.1. Lineage (NCBI taxonomy): Eukaryota > Metazoa > Chordata > Amphibia > Anura > Ranidae > Rana > Rana muscosa. The sequence continues at coordinate 34,339,928 of CM055128.1, forward strand.
GTGCACCAACAGTCCACTGACACGTAGGTACACATAGGCACACAAATCACCCCCCAGTCACCCCCAGATCACCCCCCAGGTCACCCCAAAGCCCCCAATCACAGTGTCACTGATTGCAGTGATCATTTATTTTACTGATCACTGCATTTAGTGTCATCTGTGATTGTAAAAAGTTGCAGGGCAGTTAGGATTAGGCCCCTTTAGGTCCAGGGTAGCCCCCTAACCCCCCCTAATAAAGGTTTAACCCCTTGATCACCCCCCAGGTAACCCTTTCACCCCCTAACTTCAGCGTCACTAAGCGATTGTTTTTCCGATCGCTGTATTCGTGTCGCTGGTGTTTTAGATAGGCAGTTATTTTTTTTTTAGGTTCGCCGCAGGTTTTTATTAGTGTCAGGTACCCCCATATATTATTTTAACCCCCTGATTGCCCCTAGAGTTAACCCTTTCACCAGTGATCGCCGTATAAGCGTCACTGGTGTCACTGGTTAGCCAGTAAGTTATTTAGTTATTTAGGTTACCCGTCAGGTTTTTATATAGTGTCAGGTACCCCCATATTTAACCTAATAAAGGTTTTAACCCCCTGATTGCCCCTAGTTAACCCTTTCACCAGTGATCACCATATAAAGGTTACGGGTGACGCTGGTTGATTAGTTTGCTTTTTATAGCATCAGGGCACCCGCCGTATATAACCCAATAAAGGTTTAACCCCCCTGATCGCCCGGCGGGTGAGATCAATTAGGTTTTAGCGCCAGAGAGGGTCTGCGTCGCCCCAGGCAGTGTTAGGTTAGTGACAGTAACGCTAACACCCACGCGCAAAGCATACACCCCCCTTAGTGGTATAGTATCTGATCAGATCTGATCAGATCTATACTAGCATCCCCAGCGGTTTAGGGTTCCCAAAAACGCAGTGTTAGCGGGATCAGCCCAGATACCTGCTAGCGCCTGCGTTTAGCCCCTCCGCCCAGCCCAGCCCAGCCCACCCAAGTGCAGTATCGATCGATCACTGTCACTTACCAAACACAACACACATAACTGCAGCATTCGCAGTGCTTGGTTTTTGGGGCCCTGTACGCGGCTAGGCTCCCAAAAAGTCCCACACATGTGGTATCCCCATACTCAGGAAAAGCAGCAGAATGTATTTTGGGGTGCAATTCCACATATAACCATGGCATGTGTGAGCAATATATCATTTAGTGACAACTTTTTGTACATTTTTTTTTTCTTTTTGTCATTATTCAATCATTTGGGACAAAAAAAAAAAATATTCAATGGGGTCAACATGCCTCTCAGCAAATAGCTTGGGGTGTCTACTTTCCAAAATGGGGTCATTTGGGGGGGTTTTGTGCCATCTTGGCATTTTATGGCCTTCAAAACTGTGATAGGTAGTGAGGAGTGAAATCAAAAATTTATGCCCTTAGAAACCTTGAAGGCGGTGCTTGGTTTTTGGGGTCCCGTACGCGGCTAGGCTCCCAAAAAGTCCCACACATGTGGTATCCGCGTACTCAGGAGAAGCAGCAGAATGTATTTTGGGGTGTAATTTCACATATGCCCATGGCATGTGTGAGCAATATATCATTTAGTGACAACTTTGTGCAAAAAAAAAAAAGTTTGTCATATTCCCGCAACTTGTGGCAAAATATAAAATATTCCATGGACTGAACATGCCTCTCAGTAAATAGCTTGGGGTGTCTACTTTCCAAAATGGGGTCATTTGGGGGGGTTTTGTGCTATTTTGGCATTTTATGGCCTTCGAAACTGTGATAGGTAGTGAGGAGTGAAATCAAAAATTTGCGCCCTTAGAAATCCTGAAGGCGGTGCTTGGTTTCCGGGGTCCCGTACGTGGCTAGGCTCCTAAAAAGTCCCACACATGTGGTATCCCCGTACTCAGGAGAAGCAGCAGAATGTATTTTGGGGTGCAATTCCACATATAACCATGGCATGTGTGAGCAATATATCATTTAGTGACAACTTTTTGTAATTTTTTTTTTTTTTTGTCATTATTCAATCACTTGGGACAAAAAAAAAAAATATTCAATGGGCTCAACATGCCTCTCAGCAATTTCCTTGGGGTGTCTACTTTCCAAAATGGGGTCATTTGGGGGGGTTTTGTACTGCCCTGCCATTTTAGCACCTCAAGAAATGAGATAGGCAGTCATAAATTTAAAGCTGTGTAAATTTCAGAAAATGTACCCTAGTTTGTAAACGCTATAACTTTTGCGCAAACCAATAAATATACGCTTATTGACATTTTTTTTACTAAAGACATGTGGCTGAATACATTTTGGCCTAAATGTATGACTAAAATTGAGTTTATTCGATTTTTCTTATAACAAAAAGTAGAAAATATCTTTTTTTTTCAAAATTTTCGTTCTTTTTCCATTTATATCGCAAAAAATAAAAATCGCAGAGGCAATCAAATACCATTAAAAGAAAGCTCTATTTGTGGGAAGAAAAGGACGCAAATTTCATTTGGGTACAACATTGCATGTCCGCACAATCCCAAAAACAGGCTTGGTCCTAATGGCCCGAAATGGTCCGGGGCTTAAGTGGTTAATAGTAGTAGTTCCATTACTATTATTGATAATAGAATTTCCATTATGATTATTAGTAGTATCGGTAGTAGTTATTTTATTATTAATATTATTATTAATAATAATAATAATAGTAGTTCCATTACTATTTCAAGTAATAGCAGTTCCAAAATTATTAATATTAATAATTGTAGTAGTAGTTCTATTATTATTATTATTAATAATAATAATAATAGTAGTTCTATTATTATTTTTTTTAATTGCTGTTTTGTTTTGTTTTTGCTTTTTATTACTCAGTCATCAGTATGCATTACAGAGCATTCTGAATGGCAAACCCTATTATGTCCTCCATATGTTCACACTGACACTACTAGGAATTCTGCACATTTCTTGCTACTTGTCAGTATTACAGAGCATTACAGCAGCCTGACATATCACAGTGGGCGTGACCATGACTTGACAACAACCCCCCCCAATCCAGCTTTACCTAGATCTTTGCCTACACAATGCACCCAAAATATGGACCACCCACACCAACAGCTGATTACATCCCCCCCCCCTCCCCCCACCTATAATCCTGCTTTATAAATCCTGATGTGTGATCACAGGGTTCCCCCTCACCCACCCTGATTTTTTCCTCCCTCCCCCCCCCCCCCCCCTCTATGGGTGATGCTGTATATCCCACCAGTACAGAGGAGGATGCTGCTGCTGCTCAGTGACCTTCAGCTTCCCCTCTAAGTGACACTAGTCGGTGCTGTCTTCCGTGACGTCACCAGAGGACGTGCCGAGTTAAAGCTCCGAGAGAGAGAGAGAGAGAGAGGAGAGAGGCTGCAGCAGCTGGAGGGAGGCAGAGGGATCGGAGGAGGAAGGCTGATCACAGGCAGGACCGGCTACAGGTGCCCGGGGAAGGGGGCTGGAGGGGTGATCGGGGGGGGATGACCTGTGCTGGGTGCTGATGATGGAATATAGGGGGGCACAGAGACCTGCGATCTATGAGTGAGGGGGTGTGACAGGTCCCCGGTGTGCACCTTCCTATCCGCTGTCATATTTCTGTATGGGAACTGCAGAGGATGTCTTGTAGCCAATAACTTCCATTCTGATACTTTGTATCCAAATAATGACATAATCTCCTATGTTACTTCTTTTAGTGGTGATCATCACTTGTGTGTGTTACATATATATATATATATATATATATATATATATATATATATATTTATCAGATCAATAGACGCAGCTCATCAGATCTCAGCTCTGTTTTATTATCTGTAGTATAGATAGTAACAATATACTAATATTAATACAATATATTGCTAATAACTATATGTATTAGCTCAATATTTAGTATTGTAGATGTAGCTCATCAGATCTCAGCTCTGTTTTATTTTCTGTATAATAGATGGTAACAATTAATATTACCACAATTTAGTGCTTGCTAATAACTACTGTTTATATGTAGAAGTTCAATATTTAGTATTTTAGATGTAGTTCATCGGATCACACTCTCAGCTCTTTATTATTATATGTAGTATAGATAGGAACAAAATACTAATATTACCACAATATTTTGCTAATAACTACTGTATACTATATATATATAAGCATTTTTTTTTAACATAAGGATCAATATTTAGCATTTTAGATGTATCAGATCTCAGCTCTGTTTTATTATCTGTATAATAGATAGTAACAATTAATATTACCACAATATATTGCTAATAACTGCTGTATATATATATGCATTTGTTCAATATTTTTAGTATTTTAGATGTAGCTCATCAGATCTCAGCTCTGTTTTATTTTCTGTATTTATATTCATTCAGTAATAATTAGTTGGTTGCAATTTACTATCACCTATTCTGTGTTGTAATATCAGATTGTTCTATTACCTAAAAGCTGAGCTCTGTGATTGTAGAAAAATCTACCCTAGCAGTGACCCCCCACCCCCTTCCCAAAACTGTAGATGCATGGCAAAATTGCAGCTTCTCTAAAAAGTGATCCACTTACAGATTTACTTTTTTAGAGGCATTTTACGGGAGAGTTGAAGCTTCCTCGCCACCTATTTTAACCCTATAAATGCTGCCCCCAAGCATTGCACGCAGTTGCGGTGCATCCCCCCTTTGCTTGATACTGCCTGCCAAACGTGACGAGGGGAGAGAATTCAATGCCAAGCATCGCAAGTGTGCAACATGTGAACAACCCCCCCCCCCCCCACACACAGACACACACACACACAGACACATTTTAGAGGCATTTGACATAAGGCAGAATTATGCCTCCTCACCTCACTTTGCATTAGATGCAGTTATGGCACATCCCATGTAAATGGGTCGTGTTCAGTGGCAGTACTTTCCACTAAATGCAACAGAAGGGATAATTTCTTTTTCGTACATCACGGGACACAGAGCGACATAGTCATTACTAATGGGTTATATAGATACCGTCAGGTGCTGGCACTGGCAACTTCCAAAACCGGAAGTACCCTCCCCTATATAAGCCCCTCCCATCCGGGAGCACCTCAGTTTTTTGCCAGTGTCTAAGGTGTTGGCCAAGAAGAAACATGTGTTTTTCACTGAGCTTGCGTACAGGTTCTTTTGGGCCTCAGTAAGCTATTCCGGATCCGACCAAAAAAGCTTCATAGCTAAACGGTCGGTACCCGGGCCTTGCAGAGAAGAGCAAGGTTTTGCCTGTAATGCTTCTCTTAGGAGAGCTGGACCCTGGGATCCAGAGCTCTGGTCATACCCACGACCAAGATGTTTTCTGTGCAGGGTGCTATACAGGTCCAGGGGAGTGGAATCCTTGGGAACCCGGTCCCTGAAGGTTTGATTACAATGCCTGCCGTGATAGGTGAAGTTTGGGCTTTTGTGGACCAAACAAAGTCCTGCGGCGGGGAACAGGTAAGTGGGGGCCCCCAGGAACTTGGTTCTATTGGGGGACCCCCAAGCCTAATTTGTCTTTCTGTCTGCAATGGTATTCCCGCAAAATTCTGTGCATGCCTGTAACTACTAAAAAAATGTAATAATTTTTAATGGTGGTCAAGAAAAAAAAAAAAAAATGTTTTTATATATATTTAATATATTAGACTGCGGTACCTGTGTTTGTCCACTAGAGGCCGCTGTGGAATGTTTTCTTGTCATGTGGACTAGCTTCTTCTCAGCAGAGCAAAGTCCAGGCAGATGGTGAGTTCTCTTATAGGAGACTGCTTCCTCTGCCATGTTGCAGTGTTTGTCCATCCCCCGGCCTGCGGCAAAGAGGGGCCCTGGCTCCTGTCCCTTGTTACCATATTTGAAATTAGCGCCGAAGGCGCGCGTGCGCATGCACGCGCCTCTATATATAGAGGTGAGCCGGGAAAGGGGGCGGAGCCTGGGGGATGACGCTCTGTGCGCGCCGCAGCGCTTCTGCGCATGTGCGGGCGTCCCAGCAGTTTTAAAAAAAAACACAATATTGTAGTGAGCTGGCTATGAAGTACAGAGACAGAGCTGGCAACATTTAAAGGCATACAGCAAGCGGTTGATACAGGCATCCCCTAGAAAGGCACATTAGTAGACACCAACTGTGATATAGCAGCAATTGTGCTAGACTATTCTCAGTAAAAGTGGTGTATTACGACTGGAATACCTCAGCTTTAGGCTTAGGAATATGCCGTCCAGAAGCTCCGGAACTGAATCTTCCAGGAAGCGAAGGGGGTCTCATCGGGCTCTGAGGATCTTGGGCATACTTCTGCTGCACCAGTCTCCCCTGAAGTTCAGAGGTAAGTGACCGTAGAGACCCCGCAGGGGTACTTGGTACTGCGGCTGTCCTCAGTCACCTGCTCCTGTGTATGTAACAGAGGAGGTTTTTTTCCTCAGCTCTGGGAGGATTAGAGAGAGATTGTCAACATTTATCGCTGCCTCCCTGTCAGGGAAAGCACGCCCGATCTCCGTCTCCTCCTTCAGAGTGCCTGTTAGCAGAGCAACAGTCCCATACAGGGATCGACCTGCCTGAAGGGGATCAGGATGAGGTTGATCTGTTATAGAGGAATCAACAGTGGGGGAACCTTTTCTCAGCATCTCAAGCTGAAAGATTATGGGTTCAGTCTCTGACTAACATGGTCCGATCAGCATTTAAAAATGCACCTTGCGGAACCATCAACCACTACTGTATCCTCGTTGGGGTCGCTAGAAGCCCCCAGACTGTTTGTTCTTTTTCACTTCACCCTTTACTGAAAGGGCTCATTTTCCAGGATTGGGAACGTCCTGAGAAAACATTTATTCCCCCAAGAGATTTCCGGTGGTCTATCCCATGGAGGATAAGTTCATCAAAAAAAAAAAAAAAAAATGGAAGGTCCCTACAGTGGACGCAGCCATCTCTTGTATGTATAAATCACTGACATGTCCAGTGGATAATGTCCAAATGTTCAAGAACCCAATAAATAAAAGATTGGAGTCCTTATGAAAATCTGCTTGGTGATACAACCAGCAGTAGCAGCTATTGGGGTCTGCTAAGCAGTGAAGGATCAGTTGAAACAGGTCTTGAGGGACTTGACAGATCAGCAGGCTTTGCCCTAGCTGATCTACCTAGAGCCTTAGGCTTTGCGGTTGACGCCATAGAGGATTCAGTCCATCAGGCCTCCCGCCTTACGCTGTCTATAGTACATACGCGTAGGCTCCTATGGCTCAAAAACTGGTCTGCTGAAGCTCCCTGTAAAGAATGGCTGGTTAGCGTCCCATTTCATGGTGAACGCTTATTCAGGGAAAACCTGGACAAATATATCCAGAAAATTTCCAGCGGTAAAAATACGCTCTTGCCGGTTAAAAGCAGAGTTAGAGGTCCCTCTTTAAGAGGCCTGCTTCTCCAGTCCCTGGGGCATCGGCTGTGTAACAGTTCCGACGGCCTCCTCGGTCAAATCCCGGGGGTAAAAAACAGGGACAGTAGCAGGGTAATGAGAAACCCTGGGTCAGGGGAGGTACAAAACCTCCCCCAAAGTTAAATTCATTGAAGCCCCCACTCAGTCGGGTGGGGGGAGGACTCCAGTTGTTCGCAAGAGACCTGGCGGGACACGATCAAGACAGATAGGTGCTCTCCGCAGTAGGTTTGGGATACAGTTTGGAGTTAAAAGACTCTCCTCCTTCCCATTTTTTGAGGTCAAACGTGCCAAGGGATCCCCGGAAGAGAGAGTCCCTCCTGTTGGCACTAGAACAACTATTGCTCCAAGGAGTAATTATGGAGGTCCCCTGGAAGAATGAGGGTTCGGGTTTTACTCAAACCTCTTTACAGTCCAGAAGCAAACGCGGACGGGAGGCCCATATTAATTCTAAAAGGGCTATACAAATTCCTGTATATCAGGTCTTTCCGATGGAGTCGATCCGATCGGTGGCCACTGCCCTACAAGGGGAGGGTTGGTTAGCCACGATCGACATCAAAGATGCTTATTTGCACATTCCCATCTTTCCAGTCCACCAAAAATGTCTACGCTTTGCAGTAGAAGGGCGCCATTTTCAGTTCAGAGCCTTACCCTTCGGTTTGGCCACAGCACCACGAGTGTTTACAAAAATTCTGGCCCTTTATTGGCCAATCTAAGAACACAAGGTGTAATGATAATGGCATATCTGGATGACTTGTTGCTGATAGACCACTCAGTGAAAAAACTAGATGTGGTCGTTCACAAGACGATCAAGTATCTGGAATCTCACGGTTGGATTATCAACCGAGACAAGTCAGCCCTAAAAACCAGTCAAAAGTCTGGAATACTTGGGGCTAGGGTTGGATTCAGGCCAGAGAAAAATATTCTTGCCTCGAGGAAAGGTGTTGTCTTTGAAAGATTTGATCCACTTAGTGGGTACAAAAAAGACAGCCGTCCATACGCCTGTATATGAGGCTGCTGGGAAAAATGGTGGCATCATTCGAAGCAGTACCCTACGGTCAATTCCATTCAAGGAATTTGCAAGGGGCCATACTGTCAGCCTGGAACAAAAAAATTCAGGCCTAGACTTACAATGTCCTTGTCCCCTTCCGTTCGCAAGAGCCTCCGTTGGTGGTTGGTTTCCCAGAATCTGGAAAAAAGGAAATCCTTCAGTCCGATTTCTTGGAAGGTGGTCACTACAGATGCCAGCCTTATAGGCTGGGGAGCAGTACTGGAGCAATAGTCTCTCCAGGGCAGATGGTCGGATGCAGAAAAGGCCCTGCCCATCAATCTCTTAGAGATACGAGCAGCCCGGTATGCCCTAGTAGCATGGACATCCAAACTCCAAGGGTCCCCTGTCAGAATTCAATCAGACAATGCCACAGCAGTGGCATATATCAATCATCAGGGGGGCACCAGGAGTCGTGCAGCCCAGAGGGAAGTAAATTACATCCTGAAATGGGCAGAAAAAATATGTCCCAGCCATATCTGCGGTATTCATTCCAGGAGTGGAGAATTGGAAGGCGGACTTTCTAAGTCGCCAGCAATTAGGCCCAGAGGAAGGGTCCCTTCACCCCGAGGTTTTCTGGACAATATGTCAGCGGTGGAGAACATCGGATGTAGATCTTCTAGCATCCAGATTCAACGCAAAGGGGGACAGGTTTGTCTCTCGGACAAGGGATCCCCTAGCTTGCGGCTCGGATGCCCTAGTGTTCCCTTGGGATCAGTTCAAGCTGATATATGCATTCACACCGCCACAATGGTTACCTCGATTACTCCGCAGAATCAGGGTAGAAAAGAAACCAGTGATTCTGGTGACTCCAGCGTGGCCCCGAAGAGCGTGGTACGTGGAGATTGTAAAATGTCAGTGGGGAGTCCTTGGACTCTCCCACATCGTCCGGACCTGCTTTCGCAAGGACCGATATACCACCCTTCCTTACCAGCCCTAGGTTTGACGGCCTGGCTATTGAAGCCCACATTCTAGAAAAGAGAGGGCTCTCTAATTCTGTGGTATCTACCATGATCAATGCCAGGAAGCCGGTATCCAGGCAGATCTACTATAGAATCTGGAAGGCGTACATCGCCTGGTGTGAAGCCAAGAAATGGCATCCACGTAAGTACGTAATAGGTAGGAGTCTGGACTTCCTACAATGGGCTGTAGATAGGAAGCTTGCCTTGAGTACTATCAAGGGTCAGATTTCGGCCTTGTCAATATTTTTTCAAAGGCCCTTGGCTTCGCATTCACTAGTCAAAGCCTTTATACAAAGAGTGATGCGTATTAGTCCTCCGGTTAATATTCCCATATGTCCATGGGATCTAAACTTGGTTCTGTCGGTTCTACAGAAACAACCATTTGAACCATTACAGCATATTTCCTTGGTGCTTCTCACCAGGAAATTGATTTTTCTAGTAGCCATTTGTTCGGCTAAAAGAGTATCGGAATTAGCAGCTATGTCCTGTAAGGAGCCATATCTGGTTATCCATAAGGACAGAGTAGTGTTACGTCCTCATCCAGCCTTTCTTCCTAAGGTGGTATCGAGGTTTCATTTGAACCAAGATGTGGTTCTTCCTTCTTTTTTCCCCAAACCTACTTCGGTAGAGGAAAAGTTATTGCATTCTTTGGATGTAGTAAGAGCAGTTAAAGCTTATCTAAAAGCCACTGCTCAGATTCGCAGAACGGATACTTTGTTTATTCTGCCGGAAGGCCCCAGAAGGGGTCAGGCAGCGTCAAAATCTACTTTAGCCAAGTGGATTCGACAGGTCATAATACAAGCCTATGGCTTGAGAAATAGACCGCCTCCGTTCAAAGTTAGGGCGCACTCCACGAGAGCAGTTGGAACTTCATGGGCAGTGCATCACCAGGCCTCCCTGGCTCAAATCTGTAAGGCCGCAACATGGTCTTCAGTACACACGTTTACTAGGTTCTACCAGGTGGACGTTAGAAGTCAGGAGGATGTCGCCTTTGGGCGCAGTGTGTTGCAGGCCGCAAAAGATCCTCATGTCTGATAGCGCTCAACTTATATATGGTGTATCCCCCCCCTCATTTGGCATTGCTTTAGGACATCCCATTAGTAATGACTATGTCGCTCTGTGTCCCGTGATGTACGAAAAAGAAAATAGGATTTTTATAACAGCTTACCTGTAAAATCCTTTTCTTGGAGTACATCACGGGACACAGAGCTCCCACCCCTCTTTGGGGACACTTATTGCTTTGCTACAAAACTGAGGTGCTCCCGGATGGGAGGGGCTTATATAGGGGAGGGTACTTCCGGTTTTGGAAGTTGCCAGTGCCAGCACCTGACGGTATCTATATAACCCATTAGTAATGACTATGTCGCTCTGTGTCCCGTGATGTACTCCAAGAAAAGGATTTTACAGGTAAGCTGTTATAAAAATCCTATTTTTTTTTACCATGGGCATAAAGCAATGCATCATGGCCACATCATGTGAACACCCCTATCCGCTACCTTTACAGCTTAAGCGAGGGTGGTAAACATTTGCTTCAACAATGTGTTTTTAATGCTTCCCCCGCCCCCCCCCACTGCAAATTTAAATGTTACCTTACACCAGTGGTCTCCAAACTGTGGCCTGTGGGCCAGGTGTGGCTTTTTGCTTGCCTTTATCTGGCCACTTGGGACAATTTTTCTCCCACTGAAACCATCGATGGGTCACCATTCCTCCAAGGGACTCCAATGATGATGCCACCATTACTCCCACTGACACCAATGAAGGGTCACCATTCCTCCAAAGGACTCCAATGATGGGTCACCATTCCTTCCACTGACACCAATGATGGGGCACTGTTCCTCCCACTGACACCAATGATGGGGCACTATTCCTCCCACGGTCCCACCGACATCAATGATGGGACACTATTCCTCCTACTGACACCAATGCTGAAGCACTATTCCTTCCACTGATACCAATTATGGGGCACTATTCCTCCCATTGACACCAATGATGGAGCACTATTCCTCCCACTGACACCAATGATGGGACACTATTCCTCCTACTTATACCAATGATGGGGCACTATTTCTCCCACTGACACCAATGATGGGGGCACTATTCCTCCCACTGATGCCAATGATGGGGGCACTATTCCTCCCACTGATGCCAATGATGGGGGCACTATTCCTCCCACTGATGCCAATGCTGGGGCACTATTCCTCCCACTGATGCCAATGCTGGGGCACTATTCCTCCCACTGATGCCAATGCTGGGGCACTATTCCTCCCACTGATGCCAATGCTGGGGCACTATTCCTCCCACTGATGCCAATGCTGGGGCACTATTCCTCCCACTGATGCCAATGCTGGGGCACTATTCCTCCCACTGATACCAATGATGGGGCACTATTCCTCCCACTGATACCAATGATGGGGCACTATTTCTCCCACTGACACCAATGATGGGGGCACTATTCTTCACTGACCCCGGGGGAAACTCTACGCTCACTGGCAAACATCCCCCCCCCCCCAGGCCTGAAGGACAGTAAACTAGTCCTTTGTTTAGAAAGCTTGAAGACCCCTGCCATACAGTAAACAACGTGGTTGTACAATCTCCTTTAGATCTACCATCAACTACAGTGCAAGGGCCTGCCTGATTTGATTTAAAGCAGACCTTCACTTTTAAATCACATCTTTAGCTGTCCTGCCCCCCCCCCCCCCTCTCTTACCAGTGGACATTTTTTTTTTCTTTTAATACAGTGCCTTGCAAAAGTATTCGGCCCCCTTGAACTTTTCATCCTTTTGCCACATTTCAGGCTTCAAACATAAAGATATAAAATTTTAATTTTTTGTGAAGAATCACCAAGTGGGACACAATTGTGAAGTGGAACGAAAGCTATTGTTTTTTTGAAACTTTTTTTAATTAAGAAAAAAATGAAAAGTGGGGCGTGCAAAATTATTCGGCCCCCTTGCGTTAATACTTTGTAGAGCCACCTTTTGCTGCGATTACAGCTGCAAGTCGCTTGGGGTATGTCTCTATCAGTTTTGCACATCGAGAGACTGAAATTCTTGCCCATTCTTCCTTGCAGAACAGCTCGAGCTCAGTGAGGTTGGATGGAGAGCGTTTGTGAACAGCAGTTTTCAGCTCTTTCCACAGATTCTCGATTGGATTCAGGTCTGGACTTTGACTTGGCCATTCTAACACCTGGTTACTTTATTTGTGACACACAAACAATCTCCTGCGCTTGGAAGTTTGGTCTCTTAGTGACACAACCAGAGTGTTCCGTAGGGAAGGAAATGACCAGGGATCTTGCTGCCCTCTTCAGAATAATTGGTATTCTTTAAGACTAAAAAGTAAAAGGAAAAAAAGAGGGCGCACCGACCTAGTGCATAACCAGTGGCTAGGTTTATTAAAAATATATAAAAGGATTACAAATACTCACATAGCAAGTATGAAAATAGGCACGTATAACATTCCATCAATGGGAATTGCCTCCTGCTGGAACCAGACACCAGAGAGTCCAGATGACAGGTGTAACAGCTACGGCTGACGCGTTGCGAAGGCGAACCCTCTTCCTCAGAGCCAAAAAGTGATAGTATCTGGACCCTTCTCTGGACTCTTAAAGCCATGTGTAAGTGGGTGTGAGTGGTCATCAATCTAGAGCTCCACCCACCACAGGTCACTCCTCCTCTCACCCAAAAGGCATGCCCATATGAAGTTAACCCCTCACTGCCCACACTGATGTACCCATCAATACATCAGATAGTATATGCATACACCATGTGATAATGTGTATATGTGCTTCAACTGGCGGAGGATGTATGGCATATATACATATATATATATGGTGGGACTTACCCCTATCGCACAGGCCGTCAAGGACAGTCAATCAATGCTGCCACCCATCTGAATATCGCCACAGTTGCTTCCCGTGGTGCTGAGCTATGGTCCCACCACTCGATGGGACGTGCATTGGCCGAAGACCCGGAAGTGGCGGTGGATGTGCGTTCCACCCGCCACTTCCGGTAACTGAATGCGTCACGTCCGCCCTCAGATGGGCTGGACAGGCTTCAGAGGTTGTCCCGGATACGGAGGCGGGCTTCACACTCCGCATCCGGTATCAACAACCTCCCTATACAAACGCCAGTACCAGCCAGAAACAATGTCCCCGAGTAATAGATCCGCGCGCAGCACAACGTGCACCGCGCAGACCAAAAAAACCGGAAGACCTACATAGCCACCAACACAGCCTCCAATCCATATGGGGTCCTACAGCCACCATAGTAGCAGTAAGCCTCCGCCCCTCTATGGATAAGGAAGTCAGGGTGTGCACAAGGGGGCCAATATACATATCAAAAACGGGGGGGGGACTGGGGAAGATGGAAGGGGGGGGTCCCCAGGAGCCAATTGATGACCAACGCTAATTGGTGACACCCCACATCCTCCAACCCATGGCAACTCAAACCATAAGAGGGAACCAAAAATAATTGAAGAAGGACAATACTATTTTAGGTGACCTGTGAGGGCTGTCGCTCCAGCATGTGACCCCTCTCCTATACATAGACAGGGCAAATATACACCAAATTGATAGTGTATGCGCCCGTAGTTTCATAATTAGTACTTGCCCAAATACACATGGAATCCAGATGCCAGATACACTGGGTAAAAGGAACACACAGTTCCTTGATTGTTCCAGGAGAAGTCCAATCCCACACTTTGGTCCATACATATATCATAATATGGCACCAAATATTACAAACCAAAGCAATTTAAATAACATGTATGTGTTCGCATGCCACCCACTCGGAACGCACACTCGCCCCACCGCTTCCCCATACCATTTGAGCCAGCGGCAGGCACATATGTGCACCGAGTCAACCAACCCTCTGGGTACATATGCATGCGCCCACACACATGTACAAACTCTCGAACAGTGTACCCAATCTATGCAGGAGCATTAAAAACATCTAAAATAACCCACCCACAGTCTAAATCCAAAATTAATGAAAGACCATTACAATTAGTGGGAATATACTCTAAAATATGATGGCCTAACAATTAACTCTGGGCTATATGGCTGGCCCACCACGAGCCCCACTACCACAATGTAAAATCTATATAGAACCTATTGTATGGTTACCTAATTAAAATTGGTGATTGATAGCTAAAATTATTAAAATATTAAAATTATAACTAGTGTATATAATGTAATGCACTCCCTATGATTTGAGAAATCCTAAACCACTATAAAAAATAAAATAAAAAAAAATAAAAAATAATTTTTTTTTTAAAAATTAGGACCCAAGGTACTACTACACTAGAAGACCAATGGGTCTGACCAAAGTATATGGAATCGCTACATGACGGAGAAGAAAGCCCCACTAACTTAAGAACGTGAGATTCAACTATCTCTACAGTACAGAAATTAAATGTAACGCCACATGACCCAAACGAAACAGGAGGGGATCTATACTACATTATGTAACTCGATCCCTTCGTTTAGGCCATGAGGGACTAAAGAGCCCAAGGTAAATATCCAATAGGCCTCTCTAGTACACAGAATCTGATGTTTTTTGCCACTGTCAAAATCATTCGATATAGCCTCAATCCCAAAAACTTTGAGGCCACTTACTGAACTATCATGAGCCTCTTTGAAATGTCTGGGTACCGAATAGTTATCTTTTTCCGTCAGGATACTACTCCTATGCTCTCCCATTCTCGTTCTCATTGGTCGTGAAGTGCGACCAACATACAAGAGGCCACATGGACAGAGAAGACCATAAATCACAAATGAGGTCCCACAGTTAATGAACTGCTTGACTTTATGGTACTTTCCGTCTATTCCCTGTACTTCCTTTTTGCGATGGCTCATGTATAGACAGTTACCGCAGTTTCCAACCCCACATTTGTAACTGCCTTTTTGGTCAAAAAGTGTGGTCCAGGGTTTGTTTAGGCCTGTATTTCTGATCTTCTTAACTCTACTCGGGGCCACCATACTTCTCAAATCTCTTGGTCTTCTAAAAACTAGGTTTGGATATAAAGGCAGGCTAGTTCGCAGGATAGGGTCAGATCTTAAAACTTTCCAGTTTTTCCTAAAGATCTTCTGAATCATTGGCACTTTGTTATTGTACCTAGTACAGAATCTCACCTGCGGTTTCTCATCATTGGCCTCCAACTTAGCCACATTGTCCAAGTCATTCACCAGATTGTTATCATATAATTTAAGGTACTTCTGGAATGCTTCGTCCACATGCTTGTCCTCATATCCTTTCTCACTGAATTTGTTTTTGTTTTATATATATATATGTATATATGCCATACATCCTCCACCAGTTGAAGCACATATACACATTATCACATGGTGTATGCATATACTATCTGATGTATTGATGGGTACATCAGTGTGGGCAGTGAGGGGTTAACTTCATATGGGCATGCCTTTTGGGTGAGAGGAGGAGTGACCTGTGGTGGGTGGAGCTCTAGATTGATGACCACTCACACCCACTTACACATGGCTTTAAGAGTCCAGAGAGGGGTCCAGATACTATCACTTTTTGGCTCTGAGGAAGAGGGTTCGCCTTCGCAACGCGTCAGCCGTAGCTGTTACACCTGTCATCTGGACTCTCTGGTGTCTGGTTCCAGCAGGAGGCAATTCCCATTGATGGAATGTTATACGTGCCTATTTTCATACTTGCTTTGTGAGTATTTGTAATCCTTTTATATATTTTTAATAAACCTAGCCACTGGTTATGCACTAGGTCGGTGCGCCCTCTTTTTTTCCTTTTACTTTATTTGTGAACCATTCCTTTGTAGATTTTGCTGTATGTTTGGGATCATTGTCTTGTTGGAAGATAAATCTCCGTCCCAGTCTCAGGTCTTTTGCAGACTCCAACAGGTTTTCATCCAGAATGGTCCTCTATTTGGCTGCATCCATCTTCCCCTCAATTTTAACCATCTTCCCTGTCCCTGCTGAAGAAAAGCAGGCCCAAACCATGATGCTGCCACCACCATGTTTGACAGTGGGGATGGTGTGTTGAGGGTGATGAGCTGTGTTGCTTTTACGCCAAACATATCGTTTTGCATTGTGGCCAAAAAGTTCGATTTTGATTTCATCGGACCAGAGCACCTTCTTCCACATGTTTGGTGTGTCTCCCAGGTGGCTTGTGGCAAACTTTAGATGAGACTTTTTATGGATATCTTTGAGAAATGGCTTTCTTCTTGCCACTCTTCCATAAAGGGCAGATTTGTGCAGTGTACGACTGATTGTTGTCCTGTGGACAGACTCTCCCACCTCAGCTGTAGTTCTCTGCAGTTCATCCAGAGTGATCATGGGCCTCTTGGCTGCATCTCTGATCAGTCTTCTCCTTGTCTGAGCTGAAAGTTTAGAGGGACAGTCAGGTCTTGGTAGATTTTCAGTGGTCTGATACTCCTTCCATTTCAAAATGATCGCTTGCACAGTGCTCCTTGGGATGTTTAAAGCTTGGGAAATCTTTTTGTATCCAAATACGGCTTTAAACTTCTCCACAACAGTATTACGGACCTGCCTGGTGTGTTCCTTGGTCTTCATGGTGCTCTCTGCGCTTTCAACAGAACCCTGAGACTATCACAGAGCAGGTGCATTTATACAGAGACTTGATTACACACAGGTGGATTCTATTTATCACCATCAGTCATTTAGGACAACATTGGATCATTAAGAGATCCTCGCTGAACTTCTGGAGTGAGTTTGCTGCACTGAAAGTAAAGGGGCCGAATAATTTTGCACGCACCACTTTTCAGTTTTTTATTTGCTAAAAAAAGTTTAAAATATCCAATAGATTTCGTTCCACTTCACAATTGTGTCCCACTTGTTGGTGATTCTTCACAAAAAAATTAAAATTTTATATCTTTATGTTTGAAGCCTGAAATGTGGCAAAAGGATGAAAAGTTCAAGGGGGCCGAATACTTTCGCAAGGCACTGTATACTTTATTTGTGCTGCAAAGAAGCGCTTCCACTTTTCTCGCCCAGGCAAGAGGTTCTCCGCCTTCCACATATGCGCAGATGTGAGTGCCAGTTTCTTGGCCATCTGCACATGCGTGTATTCCGAAACCTTCCCTGTCTTTGCGCATGCGATGTACTGAGATTGTATAGCGTATGGCCAGCTTAATGGGTTAAATGCTGGTTAACCCTTTCCTGCCCAGCCGGGCATCCCTTTACATCCGAGGGCAGGAAGGTCTGGCTAATCAGGTGACCACTGTAATTGGCTGTCGCAGTGATCACATGTTCGGGAGCCAGCCCCACTGACCCGAGATCATTACTAGAGACCAGGAGCTATCTATGACAGCTCAGTTACTGCACTGGGAGCGTGCAGTGAGCGCACTCTTAGAACCCCAGGCGTCCGTGGACACAATTGTGTGGTGAGTAGGCGTTAAAACCCTCTCTCTTTGCTGCCACACATGGGCGATAAGGGGTGAAGTCTGGTCTGGGTAGAGGAATAAACTGTAATAATTACCTTATTCCTCATTCTGGTGATCTCCTCTTCTTAGTTGTGATTGGGCCCTCGCAGTCCATGCGTACAATGCAGGACTATTGGTGCTGCATTGTAGGTGACGATATATGCTAACATGAATACAGTCAGAGATTTCACAACCTGATATTAATATGTTTATTGATATCAGATTGCACAATCTCCATACGGTGGCCATATGTGGTGGTGCAATAAAACTGCAGGCCGTTCCCAAACATACAGTGCTTGTGTTTGTATGTATTGTAATGGAGAGCCCGAACAATCTGATTGTAAAGTGTGTGGTGTGGTTGTAAACCCTTACAAATACCCAGTGAAGTGACTGGCCTCCGGTGATACACAGAGATGAAACAAATCCTCCTACATAAGTTTCCCCTGTTTATCTACAGTCTTCTCTACATCCATTCAAACTCCAGAAATCATAAAGCTTGTCTGAGGTGTAAGAAAAAATGGGACATGGAGCTTAAATCACACTCTGCAGAGCTCAGTGAGGAGAGCTCTGAGAGCTGATTGGAGGGAAGAAACACCCCCCCTCTCTTCACACAGCATACAGGAACAGAGCTGAAACTCTCAACCACAGGCTGTGTGCTGGAGATCCCTCTCCCTGTCACCTTTTTTACTCTTGGTGTCAGGAAAACTTGTCAGAAGTGATTCATGCTGATAGCAGAGGAAGGAAGCAGCAGACAGAAATAACACTTAGTGCTCTGGATTGAGTACACACTATAGAGGGGTATGCTTTGTTCATATTTCATGTTTGAGGTTTACAACCACTTTAAGGAAGATTGTACATTTAGATTGTAAAGTTTATTGTCAATCTTATATGCCAACTGATTTGCTAAGTTAAAGTGGAAACTTCAGTAATTTTTTCATCTTTCCATATATTCAATCTTCTGCCCTCCTTGTTTTAACTTCGGATAATGAAACTTTTTTTCTGACAGTAAATACCTTATACAGCCCACTTCCTGTTTCTTGTCTGGTAAATAACCTAGGCTTATGACATCATGCACAGCTCTCTCTCTCACTCTCACTCTCTCTGTCAGGGTTGTAGGTACCTGATCAGCGAGTCCGTTAGAGCAGAGGAAGGTCCCCCGTACGGATTCGACTCGCGGGCCCCTGGTAGTGCAGACAGGAGGCACGGGAGTGCGGAAGGGTAAGAGAGCCTGAGAGTGGTTACTGGAAGGCAGCTCCGGATCCTGGGTTCGGGAGAGTAGCTGAGCCGGGCTGGCTGCAGGCAGGCAGGTAGGCAGGCAGGTGTGTAGAGCAGCGCAGCTGGGCAGGCGCAGAGAGAGTGGTCAAGACAAGCAGGGTTCGGCAACGTTCAGGCAGTATGGTACAGCGGGGTAGGTAAGTTCAGGGTCAAAGACAGGCTGAGGTCGGGTGCAGGCGGATAGCAGGAAAAGTCCAGTAACAAGCCGGGTGGTCAGATCAGGTTTCAGGCAATTAACAGGAGCAGGATACACAGGGGACTGTAGATCAGACAGCACCGGTCTGAAGTGTTCCAGGAGTTTAAATGGGCAATTCGGCGTGCATCGGCGCGCGCACGCACGCAACGCGCGCACATGCACCCGCGCGCACAGGCACACCATCGCGCACAGGCGCGCGCCCGCAGTCTGGGAAGTGCACCAGCGCGGACAGGAACATGCCCAACATCAGCGCGCGAACGCACACCAAAGCGACCACCAACATGCCCGGCAAGGTACGTTCTCTGTCACTCTCACTCTCACTCTCTCACACTCTCACTCACAATCTCACACTCTAATGCCGCCTACACACGACCATTTTTATTGTCATTGGAAAAAAACGAAGTTTTTCTCGACGTGATTCTTCTCAAGCCTGCCTTGCCTACACACGATCGTGAAAAAAAATGCTTGAGCAAAGCGCAGTGACGTACAACACGTACGACGGCACTATAAAGGGAAAGGTTCCATTCGGATGGCGCCACCCTTTGGGCTGCTTCTGCTGATCCTCGTGTTAGTAAAGTTTGGTGAGAGACGATTTGCGCTTTTCAGCCTCGTGCTCTTCAGTCCGTTACAGCGTGACGAATGTGATATCTCCATTACGAACGCTAGTTTTACCAGAATGAGCGCTCCCGTCTCATCACTTGCTTCTGAGCATGCGCGTTTTTTTCACGTCGTTAAAGCGTACACACGCCCGTTTTTCATGACGAGAAAAACGACGACGTGAAAAACGAGAAAAATTAGAGCATGTTCCAAATTTTTAATGCCCATTTTTCACGTCGTGAAAAATGCTCTGGAGCCCACACACGGTCGTTTTTAAGGACCAAATAAAAAAAATGGCATTTTTCTCGTCAAACCGGTCGTGTGTACGCGGCATTTCTCTCTCTCTCTCACTCTCTCACACTCTCACTCTCTCACACTCTCACTCTCTCTCTCACTCTTGTGAGAGTTTGCCAGGAAGGGAGGGGGATGAGTCATAAGAGGGCCAATGAGAGCTGCAGAGCTGGAGGTGTGTCTGTAAATCCAGGAAGTGAACAGGCAGCAGCTTCAGCTGTCCACAGTTAAAATTGTTGCAGCCAGTCTCAGTGGAGAGAGAGTTCTGCAGCATATTTGGCAAGTACAGAATCACAGCGTATATAAAACAATATGCAAAGGGGCTGGAGGAAAGCTTCAGAATGGCAAAGAGTTTTTTTTTACAAATTAAGTAAACAGACTGTTCCTCTTTAATTAAAAAATATATATATATATATATATATATATATATATATATATAATTTTAAGGTTGTATATTTTTAAAGGCCCATCTGGGAACACCAGTTACCGATTGCTTTTTGAACATTAATATCAGTAGATCAGTAGATGACAGTTTTGATTGGCTGTTATCTATTACACCACATCGACCTATGAAATACAGCCTGTCACTCTACGAACCTCTTGGCATGTTATCTTGACATTCTGCTCGGTGTATTTTTGGCTGCTCTTACTCCACTCTGTATAAAGTGAAGAGAAGGTTTCCAACGTTCTATATTTATTGCGCAGAGTAAAATGTCCAGCGTCGTAGCAAATATTGTAGTCCATTAATGGTTTCCGTTGCTAGGCCAAGGTTTAATGAACCTGGGGTTTGTTAATCAGTTTGCACTCCATCTAGTGGAAAAGTATCTGGCAGTACACCTGTAGTGCCTGTACCTGTACCAGCTTCTGCATAGACCAGGCCAACCAGATATCTCACTTCTATAGTACCTGGCACGCCTGTGGCTAGGCCCATGCCAGCGTTGTGCCTTTAAATAACAGCTTGTGTGTTAGACCAGGTCAACCAGACATCCTACTTCTATGGTATCTAACAGTATACCTGTGGCTAGACCCACGCAGGTGTTGCACCTTTGAATGACAGCTTGTGTGTAGCCTGGTCCAACCAGACATCTCACTTCTGAAGTACCTGGCAGTACAACTGTGACTAGGCCCTTGCCAGAGTTGTACTTTTATCCACTCCTGGACCGCCAGGCACCCACCGTAGATATACCATGGCATGGCGGCCCCGGCTGCATGAATTCACGTACCTGTACGTGATTTCGGGCACTCGGTTTAGGGGGCGAGCGCTTGCCGCTCCCGCTGTGATTGGACACAGCGGGAGCCAATCAGCGGGTCCAGTGGCCACAGGATAGACGGATCAGCCGTCTGCCTGTGTAAACTAGGCACAAGGCGGATCTGTCAGGAAGGGAAAGTGAGACTTTGGCAGCCATCTTGAGTCAGGCAGAGCCTATTAAAGGCCCTGGCTCCCAGGCTTGGCACGTTTTTTTTTTTGTGAGTTGGTAGAGTAAGGACAGGCACCCCGCCTGTTGGGGACAGTATTAGCGGTAGGGAAAGGTTCCTGATGAGGAGGAAAACCATAGGGTCACAACTCCTTGGACATTTTCCCACTTGGCCACCAGATGGCCAGGCTGCATTCCGCTGTCCACCTGGCTGATACCTGTCATCTTTACATCGTTGGAATCTGTGAGCGTACCCGGCTGGGCAGTAGTCCCTCTGAATTGTTGTGAGCTGTCGTTGCGTTACTTCAATACAAGTTTTTCACTGCACCTGTCTGTGTGAGTTACTGTCGCCGCACTTGCTGCACCCCACCTACAACCCAGCCAGTTGTCTCACTTCTATAGTATTTGGCAGTATACCCGTGGCTAGGCCCATGCCAGCATTGTACCTTTAAATGTGTAGACCAGGCCAGCCAGACATCTCATTTCTATAGAGCATTAAGCGACTCTTCTTAAGGGTTTATAAGTGCTTTATCCTGAACTGTGCCCAGACAGACTAGTCGTAGATGGGAGTACGTCTTGCTCAGTGTAATGGAAAGTGAAATCTGCCCATCCTCGTTGGCATTACTTGAGAGCTGAGATCCAATGGGAAGCTTGAAGGCTTCAATCCATCTTCTCTGCAGATAAGAGAATGTGCAACAAGCTTTTCCAATGTTTTACAGATTCACTATGTCCATTGCCTGGAAGAAATTGTGTTTGCCACTTGTGGCTCTAGATATTCCATAGATTGCCCACTGTTTTCATGGGCAAATCTATTGATATCATGGGCAAGACTTGAGCTACAATTTTAGCTGTGCGATCTCCTGTATCTTCAGGGACAGATTCCTGCATAGCTAGCGTAGGCCGTGACCTAGGGCCACATACTGTGTGTGTGTGTGTGTGTGTGTGTATGTGTATGTGTGTGTATATATATATATATATATATACACACACATATACACACAAGCCCTGTACACACGGCCTAAAATCTCGTCAGGAAAAAACCCGTCGTTTTTCCTGACGAGATTCTTGACAAGAATCTTGTCCCGGCCGAGTGTACACACGTACCTTTCAAAAGAACCGCCGTTCTTTTGAATGGCACGAACGCGGTGACGTCATCGACTACGACGAGCGTGCGCTCGTCACATTCGATGCCATCGCCGCCATCTTGCTACACCCTACCTATGCCTAGGAAGCTACCGCAAATGCGTCAGTCATTTCGAGCATGCGCGGGTTTCCACGGCTACAGGTAAGTGTACACACTCTCGGGTTTCTCGTCGGGAAACAGGCCGACGAGAATCCCGACGAGAAAAAAGAAAGCAGTTCTTTTTTTCTTGTCGAGATTCTGGTCAGTTTCCCTGACGAGAAACCTGAAAGCCTCGTACACACGGCCAAGTTTTCTCGGCAAGAAAGCTCTGCAAGCAGTTTTCTTGTCGGTTCTTGTCGAGAAAACCGGCCGTGTGTACGAGGCTACACAGTATATACACACCTGTATATATCTCTAACTATAAGAAACACATCAGCCCCCAACTGCATGATTCCGGAAGAGAGACAGCGCTATCAAATTATTCTCCACATGCCCATTCACACCAGAGCATTGGGTTGCCTGTTATCAAAAATACATGACCTTCCTTGGGACAGAATCATGTGTTTTTCGTCTCATAGACTTTAATGGAAGTGACTTTAAAGTTACGCGCTTTTTTCAGACATACAGTATTTAAAGCTCTGTGAACCCCAAAAAAAACGAGATTCTGCTTCTATGCTACAAGTTGCGCATCGAAATGTGCAAAAAAATGTGCATATAAAAATGCAACAAAAAGCCTCTAAATCACCTGATTAACCTCACACACAATGCTGAATGGGGCTTATTCTTTACAATAAAATGAGCCAGGCTTCTGCCTTGATTGCCAATGTGATCCAGTTGCTCTGCCGTTAGCGGATGATCACTGGAGTGTTGTAAAGCTGGCAAATGGCAATACATAAGAGAAATTTTCACTAGTTTCTGATTAGAGCTGAACTGAGGCATTATCTGAACTCATCTCTAGCCGACCTTGTGCTTATTTTAATTTTTTTTTACCCTAATGAGCTCTGGGCCAGTTAAACAAAGAAAATGGGCTACAGCTTGCAGCTCATTGGATTTAAAAAAGAAAGCGCACTAGAAATTATGTTCGGTTAGAGATGAGTTTGGGGGATGCCTGGGCTCCTCTCTACTCCTTGTGATGATCTGGACAAAGTTCAAGCTGTAGGTGGCCCTGTTGGCACCCTCCCAACCCAGATTCTTTCATCTAAAAATTGAAAGAGCCGGGTAGAATATTGTCGACTTGAATGCACTGTTGTTCAGGTACTCTGACAGCTGCGGGTGCTGGCTGTCACAATACAATAGCCAGCAGGAGAGATTCCTTCATTCATACTGGATGGGGTAACCAACAGATTTCTCTAGCTCAGACCATTTTACAGTATATGGTCAGCTGGAGCATTCTACTACTTTATTAAAAGTCTCCTGTGATTGAGGTGTGACCTCTGACGCTGAGCCAGTCAGGCCTGCTGCATATTAAAGTGTAAATGAATAAAAGGCTTGGGCCGAAACCCGTTATAATTTTGGATGATGTTACTGTTATGATGCTAAAATAACGTTTTCTATGGAGAAGCTGTCGAGTTGCCTGCTCGTACTTGTTATGGACTCACTGTGAATTAATCAGCCAGAGCACCGACCACTCTGCACTAGGGATGAGCTCAGGCGTGTTCGCATTGAACACGTACAGAGCCTGCCAAGGAAGTCAGCACCGTCTGAACCGCGCTGCGCTAATCACAGGCAGGGAGACATTGTCCCGATGCTCGGCTGCAGAGATCGGGAAATGTCTCCCTGCCTGTGATTAGCGCAGCGCGGTTCAGACGGTGCTGACTACCTTGGCGGGCTCTGCACGTGTTCAATGCGAACACGCCTGAGCTCTCATCCCTACTCTGCACACTAATTTACACTATACAGCGGTAGAGCTTGGGTGAGTTTTCTCTTTGTACGCAATTAATCATTTGTATCTGCTGCCCAAAATTTAATTTGTTTTAGGCCTGCATTATCGCAGCATGTTCCATTAATCACAGAGCTGGGAGGACAAAAATGTATCTTATGGACAGCTAGGTCTCCAAGAAATAAACCAGAAGATGGTTTTCCAATAGTGTCATGCCAACGATAAAATATCTTGGGTGGAGCTGACTTTAAATATCAGGCCAATGCCATGGGAACATGGATGGTGTTTGCATTGCGGGGCTTAGCCACACCACTGCTGCGAAAAGGATGCAATTAACAGGTTTATGTAATGCAATTAGGGCAGACCAACTGGACCATAGGTGTGCAGGCTCCCCCCTCCCCCTACTGTACACATATCACAACACAGACCCTGACCATCCCCCATCCAAACAGGTGGCTGACGGACAATTAGAGGCTAATGTAGGTCTGGCCATTTGCATAAAACTTATTAACGGCTGCTCTGGCAGACATCTGTTGTCATAGGGAAGATGAAGCAAGATAACTGCATATCTCCCCAATCTCTCGGATGCAGCCAGGATAAATAACGGAGCAGAACTGATGTTTTCGGTGTTTTATATTATTAAACTGAAACCGACAGTGTCTGTGTTTGTCTATGAGTCTGCTTTTAGAAGCCCTGATGCTATGGTCTCATGCATACTGAGTGTTTAGTACATACGTGAGATTCCTGCGTTTTTGTGCGGTCAGACGGCATAGGCACACCATCTAGCCCTGCTGCCGAGAGCCTGCAAAGATCTATGAGAGGCTAAAAGCTGCTGTGACTGTACCAAGTGGTACTAATGTTTAGGGCTTCATTTGCCCAAGGCTGATCATTTTTTTTTTACTTTTGTCAAAGGAGCCTGCTGAAAAAAGTTTCAGCCAAACAGTGGCTGCAACCGATCAGCCAGGGGCTCTCAAAGCAGCTTCAGTGGACTGGTCATACAATGCCGCAGACGCCTGCAGGAGTATGGAATAAGGTAGGTATAGCTGCTTTTTTCTTTCTTTTCTTCTAGACCAGTTTTTTTCAACATTTTTTCTTTACAGAGGAACCCTTGAAATTATTTTCATGTCTTGGGGATCCCCTTCTAAGTTATTACATCTTTAGCTCACGGAACGTTTGCATGGATGCCAATGGTGAAAATGAAAATTGTAGTTTCCCTTACACTGGTTGGCAGTGGAAACAAGCCTTTTTATATGGATAGTTGGTGTAGTGGTCCCATACATTGGTGGCCGATAGGAGAAGGACCCCTTATATTAATAGTCAGTGGGGGGGGGGGACACTCTTACATTGTTGACCAGTGGAAAAATGCACCCCCCATTACACACAGCTAAAAAGATAATTGGTATCAGTGGTTATTGGGAGCTAGGATCTCTGGTTGAGACTTCCTGCCGTGGACAAAACAAGTATTTAGAAGCCAAGTCCACCTTTCTTAGCATGTTTTAATGTTACAGCCATATTAGGGTATAACTTGAAACATGGATAGAGTCGGTAGCCCCATACCCCAAAACCTCTTCCCAACCTTACCTATTATTGGAGGTTCTTTCTTCTTATTTTTCTGTCTCTTTCGTCTTCCTCTTTCGTCTTCCTCTTTCGTCTTCCTCTTTCGTCTTCCTCTTTCGTCTTCCTCTTTCGTCTTCCTCTTTCGTCTTCCTCTTTCGTCTTCCTCTTTCGTCTTTCTCTTTCGTCTTTCTCTTTCGTCTTTCTCTTTCGTCTTTCTCTTTCGTCTTTCTCTTTCGTCTTCCTCTTTCGTCTTCCTCTTTCGTCTTCCTCTTTCGTCTTCCTCTTTCGTCTTCCTCTTCCGTCTTCCTCTTCCGTCTTCCTCTTCCGTCTTCCTCTTCCGTCTTCCTCTTCCGTCTTCCTCTTCCGTCTTCCTCTTCCGTCTTCCTCTTCCGTCTTCTTCTTCCGTCTTCTTCTTCCGTCTTCCTCTTCCATCTTCTGTTTTCTGTCTTCTTTTTACGTCTTCTTCTTCTTTCGCCGTTGTCTTCCGTTTTCTTCTTCCGTCTTCATCGTCTTTTTCTTTTGTCGTTTTCTACTTCGAAATTGAATTTTTGTATTTGAAGATTAGAAAAGCAGGTCCGAAAATAACGAGATTTACATTTCAAAACAGTATGGTCTCCACTTGACCAGTCATCACCCTATCTCAACCATATATGGGGTACCAATGGGACAATTTTTCAATTTACATCATAACTGCTCAGATAATGGTGAATTTAAAAAAAAAGTTCCAGGACTTGAAAAAAAAGGTTTCAAAGGGAAGGTTATGGTTAAAAATGTATTTGGGTGGGAATAAATAGGGCTAAGAGGACTCCAATGAAAGATTTGTTAGGTAAAAAGAGTGAGTGGAAGGGGAAGGAGAACTATAACAGGATAATTACAAGGTTTGGATCGCATTGGGACCAGTTGCAAAATGGAAATGCATTTTAAGCATGTTTATTATGTAACCTTGCACTTTAAGTGGGGAGATATTGTTATACAAATTAGTTCACATACTAGTACATTTTTATTTTCAGTTAGAGTGACATCATGAATTTATTACATTTGTATATTGCTAGCTCTTAATTAGGAATGAGCTTTGAGTTTGAGTCAAACTCATGTTCGACTCGAACATTGCCTGTTCGCCCGTTCGCCGAACAGCGAACAATTTGGGGTGTTCGCGGCAAATTCTAAAAGTCTTTGGGAGAAATCTAAAGTGATAATTTTAAAGGCTTATATGCAAGTTATTGTAATAAAAAATGTTTGGGGAACCGGGTCCTGCCCCAGGGGACAGGTATCAATCAGTGGCGGTGCGTCCATAGAGGGCGCCGGAGCGCCGCCCCCTCTCGCTCCCGCACGGCCACTGAAAGACAATACACATATTCATGCATTGCATGAATCTGTGTATTGTCATCGCTGCCGCGCTGCCCACTATACATATGGCCGGCCTCCTGGTGAGCGCCTGCCATATGAATTAGAGCGGCGGCCGGCGGTGGGTGTAACTTGGAAGTGCCTATCAGAGCCAGCGGCTCTGATAGGCTTTCCGAATACAGCTCTCACGCTGTATTCGTCTTCCAAAAACTCCTCCCAGGTACGCACGGGGGTGCGTTCCTGGGAGGAGACTGTGTGGAGGTTTCAGCCAATCAGGTTCACCGGATTTGGTTACCGGTAACCTGATTGGCTGAAGCGACATCGAGGGCGGGAGAACACATTGAGGACGGCGCCGAGGAAGGTAAGTGCAGGGCTGGGGGGGGGAGCAGGCTGCATTTGGGGGACAAACTGGCTGAATATGGGGGACAAACTGGCTGAATATCGGGGACAAACTGGCTGAATATGGGGGGAACTGGCTGTATATGGGGGACACGCTGGCTGAATATGGGGGACAAACTGGCTGAATATGGGGGACAAACTGGCTGAATATGGGGGACAAACAGGCTGCATTTGGGGGGAACTGGCTGTATATGGGGGACAAACTGGCTGAATATGGGGGACAAACTGGCTGCCTTTGGGGGGAACTGGCTGAATATGGGGGACAAACTGGCTGAATATGGGGGACAAACTGGCTGAATATGGGGGACAAACTGGCTGAATATGGGGGACAAACTGGCTGCATTTGGGGACAAACTGGCTGCATTTGGGGACAAACTGGCTGTATATGGGGGCACACTGGCTATATATATGGGGGCACACTGGCTATATATATGGGGACAAACTGGCTGTATATGGGGGCACACTGGCTATATATATATATGGGGGCACACTGGCTGTATATGGGGGCACACTGGCTGTATATGGGGGCACACTGGCTGTATATATGGGGGCACACTGGTTATATATATATGGGGGCACACTGGCTGTATATGGAAACAAACTGGCTGTATTTGAGGGGGAAAACTGGTGGCGTTTGGGCACAGTGGCTGCGTTTAATGGGCACAGTGGCGGCAATTGATTTTTTTTTTTTTCAGTTTGTTTGCGCCCCCCCAAAAATTTTGAGCACCAGTCGCCACTGGTATCAATACAAAAAAAAGTTTTTAAAACGGTTTTTTCGGGAGTAGTGATTTTAATAATGCTTAAAGTGAAACAATAAAAGTGAAATATTCCTTTAAATTTCTTACCTGGGGTGTGTGTAGAGTATGCCTGTAAAGTCACGCTTGTTTCCCGTGCTTAGAACTGTCCCTGCACAAAGTGTCATTTCTGAAGGAAAAAAAGTCATTTAAAACTCACTCGCGGCTATAATGAATTGTCGGCTCCCCAGCAATACATAGAAAAGTCATTGATAAAAATAAAAAAAAATGCGTGGGGGTCCCCCCAAATTCAATTACCAGGCCCTTTAGGTCTGGTATGGATATTAAGGGGAACCTTGCCGCAAATTAAAAAAAAAATGCGTGGGTTTCCCCCCAAATATCCATACCAAGCCCTTCAGGTCTGGTATGGATTTTAAGGGGAACTCCACCCCAAATTTAAAAAAAAATGGCGTGGAGTGCCCCCAAAAATCCATACCAGACCCTTTATACGAGCACGCAACCTGGCAGGCCGCAGGAAAAGAGGGGGGACGAGAGAGCGCCCCCCCTCCTGAACCGTACCAGGCCACATGCCCTCAACATGGGGAGGTTGTCCCCATGTTGATGGGGACAAGGGCCTCATCCCCACAACCCTTGCCCGGTGGTTGTGGGGGTCTGTGGGTGGGGGGCTTATCGGAATAAGGAAGACCCCTTCAACAAAGGGGGACCCCCAGATCCCGCCCCCCCCTATGTGAATTGGTAAGGGGTACATTGTACCCCTACCATTTCACAAAGAAAGTATAACAAATTGTAAAAAAAAACACAGACACCGTTGGGAAAGTCCTTTATTAAAAAAAAAAACATTCCAGCGATGAAATCCAGTGTCCCGCGGTGATCTGATGTCCAGCGCTGTCCACACGAAACGTCATTGGCTGAGCCTGAGCGGACCTGATGGGGAACTTCCTCCGCAGTGTATTAAATGAATAGACCCGCCCCTTCTAAAGTTCCCCATCAGGTCCGCTCAGCCAATGGCGTAGGTGTAAGGCTAAGCGGACCAAATGACTTTTTTTCCTTCAGAAATCACACTTTGTGCGGGGACAGTTCTAAGCACGGGAAACAAGCGCGACTTTACAGGCATACAAAAGCAAAAACTGCTCAGGTGTAGATGTCCTCTAGGTGGTGGACTCCTCCCAACAGCCAAGGGTGCAGGCAATGCAATTTCAGGCAAAACAAAAGATCGAGTCTTCTGGACAGCAGCACTCCAATAAAAAGCCTTTATTATGTAAAATCTTAAAAAATCCAAATGATATCATATGATTAAACACTAAGAAAGTGTGAAACTAGTCAGCTTAACCAGAATTTTGTGACTTGCTGTGCTGTATTTGGATTTTTTAAGATTTTACATATTAAAGGCTTTTTATTGGAGTGCTGCTGTCCAGAAGACTCGATCGTTTGTTTTGCCTGACTTTACAGGCATACTATACACCCCCACTAGGTACGAAATTTAAAGGAATATTTCACTTTTATTGTTTCACTTTAAGCATTATTAAAATCACTGCTCCCAAAAAAACGACCGTTTTTTAAAACTTTTTTTTGCATTGATACATGTCCCCTGGGGCAGGACCCGGGTCCCCAAACACTTTTTAGGACAATAACTTGCATATTAGCCTTTAAAATTAGCACTTTTGATTTTGAACGTTCGAGTCCATTGTATTTAATAGGGTTATAACGTTCGCGCAAACTTTCTGTCTGTTCGCAGGTTCTGGTGCGAACCGAACAGGGGGGTGTTCGGCTCATCCCTACTCTTAATCAGTGGTTGGTCTATTTCTGTGGATAATATGGCAGTCTTGGAAAACTTGGTCAGAGTCTGCAACCCCCACCCCCTTTCTCTTACTGAATCTTGGGGTTCTTCTCCCTGCTGAATCCTGTCATTTGTTTTTAATTTGTTGTGGCTGTATGTGGCTCCGCCTGCACAGCCATGTCATCCTAGTCACAACATTTTTTGAATGGAGAGGCTACAAGTTCCATCGCCAACATGGCAGAGGGACGCATGGCTCTCACTGGAGCACAAGAGTAGTGACATCAGCACTCTAGATTCAAGATGGCCATATGCTGTTTTCTTTTTATTTAGCCTGTAGGCTGATTACGAAAAAATCTAACATTCCTCCGTCTACACAATACAGGAGTTTGCCGGATCAGTGCTGGTGGCTGTCAGAATACCTGAACAGCGGCTGCCTCTGATTGGATGCAGCTGTTTTTTGACTATTTTTTCCTGCTAAGCTCCTTCGACTTTTCAATGGTAGAATGTTAGTTGGGCGGGGGGCCGACAGGACCACCCATGCAACAAATTTCGGCCCGTTCATCAGAAACCAAACGAAATTCAGTTTCATGGGCAGCTTCGGTTAGACCAGTCATATTTCAGCAAACAATGACCATTTCATGCTGAAATGTTTCAATTTATGAACAAAGTCCAAAGCAAGAATAAATCCTAAATCAGGAAAGAGGTTTATTGTAACACTCGGCCATAAACCACTATGCGGAGTATACAGAGGCATTATACTGATCCAGGCACCCTTCCAGCCTAAAGAGCACGGGCCCAAAAATAGGGCAGCTGTTGGCGTTGCAGAGTTCAGGATATTTCTGGGCTACGTGTGAGAAACTATTTCTTTGGAGGTGTAAATGTCAGAGTAAGGATAGACACGGTGACCCAGAAACCATCCTGGGCTGCGGGCAGGGGGCATTCCAATATCGGCAGATCTGAGGTGAGTTAAGAATAGCCGGTGGTGCACACTTGGGCCCCCCATGATGAGTACATGGGGTTTTTTTTTTCCTCTCATAGAATCACCTCTCCTTTAGCACAGCTCCCAACTGTCCCTGATTTCGAGGGACTGCCCCTGATTTCGAGGGACTGTCCCTGATTTGGAGCAATGTCCCTCTGTCCCTCATTCCTCTTCATTTTGCCCCACATTTTGGTCTGATCTATATAGTTGTATATAAAATGCACTTTTTATCTTTCAAAAAGTGTTTCCCCAGTGCTAAAACTTCCATCCAAATTCTAAATTGCTGCATTTGTAAATTTTAAAAGCCAATATAAAGGAATAGTAGTGGTAAAAAAAAAGTCCTTGTGGATTTAATTAACCTTTTTTTTGGTTAATTCTCCTTTCAGAGGGTGTTTCGGGGGGTGTGTCCTATGCCTACATACCTTTGCAAGTAGGTGTCCCTCATTCCCATCTCAAAATGTTGGGAAATTTGCCTTTAGCCTTTCCTGCAAGTTTGGTAAAGCCGAAAGGTAAAGGTGTGATAAGACCTACCATCAGAAGTAATGTGCCAAGTGTAAACTTTTCTGGAGGGGGGATTATGGGGATTATGGTTTGGGGGTTGTTTTTCAGGGGTTTGGTCTGGCCCCTTAGTTCCAGTGAAGGGAACTCTTAAGGCGTCAACATACCAAGACATTTTGGACAATTTCATGCTCCCAACTCGGTGGGAACAGTTTGGGGTTGGTCCCTTCCTGTTCCAACATGACTGCGCACCAGTGCACAAAGCAAGGTCCATAAAGACATGGCTGAGCGAGTTTGGGGTGAAGGAACTTGACTGGCCTGCACAGAGTCCTGACCTCAACCCCATAGAACACCATTGGGATGAATTAGAGCAGAGCCAGGCCTTCTCGTCCACATTAGTGCTTAACCTCACAAATACGCTTCTGGAAGAATGGTCAAACATTCCCAAAGACACACTCCTAAACCTTGTGGATAGCCTTCCCAGAAGAGTTGAAGCTGTTATAGGTGCCAAGGGTGGGCCGACTCAGTATTGAACCCTATGACCTAAGACTGGGATGTCATTAATGTTCATGTGTGTGTAAAGGCAGGCGTCCAAATGTTTTTGGCAACATAGTGTGTATCAAATCTCAATATTATATCCCAACCAAGTGATGCTCACCTTAGGGCAGCCTTTTTCAACCAGGGTGCCTTCAGCTTCCTTCAGCCATTGGCTCCCGCTGCTGTTAATCAAATCCAATGACGCGGGGGGCGGGGCCGAGTCCGGCATTCTGTGTTTATAGACGCAAATGCTGGACTCGGGAGCGTGCCTGCACAGTAACCCCTCAGGGAGAGCGCTTCTCCCAGGGGATTTACCGATGCGGGGAGGAGCCGCGAGCACCGATGGGGGACCCCAGAAGACGATGATCGGGGCCACTCTGTGCAAAACGAACTGCACAGCGGAGGTAAGTATGATATATTTATTATATAAAAATAAAAAAAAGAGGGTTTACAACACCTTTTTTAAGCCTGTGTTTGGTATGCGTATAAATATCTGACCCCCCTGCGTGGGAATGTCATGAGCCTGTTGTTTTTGTTTCTTTTGCTTGAAAACAATAAATATGATTTGAAACAGAAAAATTGCAAATGTTAATTAAGAGAGTGAAGTTCCGCTTTAAATATGCCCCATAGGCAGTTTTTATTATTTATGTAGAAACAGCAAATCACAAATACACAGCTGGCTACAACTAAAGAGATTTTTGCTATTGCTTTTGTGCCAGCAAATACGGAAGAGAGGCGCATGGCAAGTTTATTTACATGTCATGAGACATATCAAGCTGATTTTTGCACTTTGCAGGTTCAGTATTGCAGGCTGGGGAGAAAAAAAGCTAGAAGATGCCAGATGGGCTCCAGCCAGGAAATGAGGCGGGTTCTATCTGACTTGCTGCAGCTTCTAATGCACATTGTGAGAAGTTCACAGCGTGCAGTAATACCAGAGTAAGCACTTTTTAGTCCAGGAGAGGAGCCTGTACAACGGTGCAAGACTGAAGGGAAAGCTGGAGATCAGATTTAATCATTCATGCAGCTGAATTAATTTGTGTTTTTTATATCTGCCTGGAGTTCATCCTTAAATAATTCAGTGATCAATACTCCAATTAGGTTCCAATAACACCAAGTGGTAAGGATAATATCACCAAGTTAGGAACCCCCGATGTACAGTTCCTTGAAATTTTCCACTTTTTGTCATGTTACAACCAAAAATGTAAATGAGTTTTATTGGGATTTTATGTGATAGACCAACACAAAGTGGCACATAATTGTGAAGTGGAAGGAAAATTATAAATGTTTTTTCAAATTTTTTTTAACAAATAAATATGTTAAAAGTGTGGGGTACATTTGTATGGCGCCCCCCCCCCCCGAGTCAATACTTTGTAGAACTACCTTTCCCTACAATTACAGTTGCAAGTCTTTTTGGGGATGTCTCTACAGCCTCGTACACACGGCGAGAAAACTGCTGGGAGAGCTTTTCGCAGAGAAAACCGGCCGTGTGTATGGTTTCTCGTCGGGAAAACTGCCGGGAATCTCGACGAGAAAAATAGAGAACCTGCTCTCTATTTTCTCGTCGGGATTCTCGTTGGCCTGTTTTACGTGTGTGTGTATGCTTACCTGTCTCCAGGTAAACCCGCGCATGCTCGATGAGACTTTGACGCATGCGCGGTAGCTTACAAAGGGTAGTGTAGGGTGAAGCAAGATGGCGGCGACGGCATCGAATGTGACGAGCGCATGCTCGTCGTAGTCGATGACATCACCGCGTTCTTGCCATTCAAAAGAATGGCGGTTCTTTTGAATGTGCCGTGTGTACTCTCGGCGAGCAAGAAAAGCTTGCCAGGAATCCTGTCAGGAAAACCGACAGTTTTTTCCTGACGGGATTCCCGGCCGTGTGTACAGGGCTTACCAGCTTTGCACATCTAGAGAGTGACATCTTTGCCCATTCTTCTTTGCAAAATAGCTCAAGCTCTGTCAGATTGGATGGAGAGCGTCTGTAAACAGCAATTTTCAAGTCTTGCCACAGATTCTCAATGTGATTTAGGTCTGGACTTTGACTGGGCCATTCTAACACATGAATATTCTTTGATCTAAACCATTCCATTGTAGCTCTGGCTGTATGTTTAGGGTCGTTGTCCTGCTGGAAGGTGAACCTCCGTCTCAGTCTCAAGTCTTATGCAGACTCTAAGGGCCCTTTCACACATGCGGACCGTATGTCCGTTTTTCATCCATCCGTTTTCGGATGAAAAACGGACATACATGTATCCCTATGGGATTGCGGATGTCAGTGGATGAACATCCGCTGACATCCGATCTCATCAGTCCCCGCAATGGTCGGTTTCTCCAGACGGAGGAAAATCCTATTTTTCCATCCGTCATCGGTTCGGGTGAACACAGACAGACGGTCCGTGTTCATCCGATCCCCCCCATAAAGGACAGGGACTGCCTTGTCATCTGTTGGCTCAGCGGGGATCAACGGAGCGATCCCCACTGAGCAAGCGGATGTTGGATGTTAAAGGAACGGAAACCAACAGGATCCGTACGTGTGAAAGGGCCCTAACAGGTTTTCTTCTAATGCCGCGTACACACGATCGGAAAATCCAACAAGAAAACCGTGTATTTTTTTCCGACGGAATGTTGGCTCAAACTTGTGTTGCATACACACGGTCACACAAAATTCCGACCGTCAAGAACGCGGTGACGTACAACACTACAACGAGCCGAGAAAAATTTACTTCAATGATTCCGAGCATGCGTCAAATTGATTCAGAGGATGCATGTATTTTTGCGCATCGGAATTGCATACAGACGATCAGAATTTCCGACAAGAACTTTTCTTGTCGGAAAAATTGAGAACCAGTTGTCAAATTTTTACTGTCGGACATTCCGACAGAACAAGTCCGATGGAACCTACACACGGTCGGAATTTCTGACCAAAAGCTCACATCGAACTTTTCTTGTCGGAAATTCCGATCGTGTGTACGCGGCATAAGATTGCCCTGCATTTGGCTCCATCCATCTTCCCATCAACTCTGACCAGCTTCCCTGTCTGCTGAAGAAAATCAGCCCCACAGCATGATGCTGCCACCACCATATTTCACGGTGAGGATGGTGAGGACATGTTTGCTGTGTCCCCCACATGGCTTCTCAAAAACTGCAAACGGGACTTCCTATGGCTTTCTTCTTGCAACTCTTCCATAAAGGCTAGATTTGTGGAGTGCACGACTAATAATTGTCCTGTGGACAGATTCTCCCACCTGAGCTGTAGATCTTTGCAGCTCCTCCAGAGTTACCGAGTTACCGAGTTACCATGGGCCTCTTGGCTGCTTCTCTGATTAATGCTCTCCTTGCCCAGCCTGTCATTTTAGGTGGACGGCCATGTTTTGGTAGGTTTGCAGTTGTGCCATACTCTTTCCATTTTCAGATTATGGATTGGACAGTGCTCCGTGGGATCTTCAAAGCTTGGGATATGTTGTTTTTATAATGAGGAAAGGAAGGTGCGCCAAACTAAGTGCAGTAATGAAGTTTTAATGGCAAATAAAAAACAGCCAAATGGCTTCTTACAAGTAGATGAAATATATAAAGCATGTATATGTAATGGGTGGTCCGGTGTCATCAATGGCAGTCCGCGGGGAAGGTGTAGATCCCAAATGGAGAAGAAGCTGAAGGCAGGTCTGCAGTGTCAGCAGGGAACGTCCTGGGCATCAAGGCGCTGTAGCCGAGCGAGTTGTATCCCTTCTATGGAACAAGAAGGACCAGGAAGATGCGTTTCAGCATGCGCTTCAGCGTGGAGCGCAGCGTGCCGTCGGACCGGAAGTGACGTGGTACAGGGAACGGACCAATGGGATGAAGCGTTTCTCAGCATCCGCTGTTTCATCAGATCCATCCGTGTTGTTTTTATAACCTAACCCTGCTTTAATCTTCTCCACAACTTTATCCCTGACCTGTCTGGTGTGTTCCTTGGCCTTCATGGTGCTGTTTGTTAATTAAGGTTCTCTAACAAACCTCTGAGTGCTTCACAGAACAGCTGTATTTATACTGAGATTAAATTACACACAGGTGGGCTCTATTTACTGATTAGGTGGCTTCTGAAGGCAATTGGTTCCAATAGATTTTAGTAAGGGGTATCAGAGTAAAGGGGGCTGAATACAAATGCACGCCACAATTTTACCATATTTATTTGTAAAAAAAAAAATTGAAAACCATTTATCATTGTCCTTCCAATTATGTGCCACTTTGTGTTGGTCTATCACATAAAATCCCAATAAAATACATTTATGTTTTTGGTTGTAACATGACAAAATGTGGAACATTTCAAGGGGAATGAATACTTTTTTAAGGCACTGTAAACTCTCAGATACTATATTTCCTATCCGTGGGCTTCTTACTGCTGATATACTGCATAGCTTAATATACTGTTTTGTTTATCATTGCCAATATTCATCTTTGTTGGTTTAGTATTAGACTTTACCTAGCCTTGTC
The DNA here is from genome assembly GCA_029206835.1 of Rana muscosa. NCBI lineage: Eukaryota > Metazoa > Chordata > Amphibia > Anura > Ranidae > Rana > Rana muscosa. The sequence continues at coordinate 34,376,816 of CM055128.1, forward strand.
TTAAAATAAAACAATCTGTCCAATATGAAGGGCCTACAAATCCATCCTCTCCTTATATGGCTCATAAAGCCTCTAAATATTTTATCCACTTCTGATACAAGTAATTATCATCCTTCATCCCCATCAACCACAGAAGTGAGACAGAGCAGAGCACTCTGAATTATTAATACGCATTCGCCACTGTTTACAAATGTGACCAGATCACATGATGGCGACTAGACGGCAGAGACGTGTTTTAAACAATCAGCCTCTGATTCCATATAAATCTGTTCGGGTGCTTGTGGATTAACATAAACCGTCTTTATAGTAAACATTACCCGCGTGCTGTAATACTCCAGCTCCGTTCTGGATAGAACAAGCAAGGATAGAGCTCCTGCACACAGTCGTATGAGACTATGGCTGGCAGCAAGATCCTTCATAAAAAGTGCCCTGTACGCTCTAAAGCCCTGTTCATACCGACATTAAAAACAAGTGTTTGCCGCATTTGAACAAACCTGTTGAGCAGGGGAGCCTCTGCGACATTGTTTGTCGCACCTCTATGCTTCCCTGACTGCATTGGAAGCACCACAGGACCTTTTCTACAATCATGGGAAAGAGATCTAAAGGCGGAACTCCCTTTCTTGTTAAAAAATAAATAAATGGAACTCCCACTTCCGCTCTGATTGCCCCCTCCCTCCCTGCAGACTTCTGGGAAACATCACAGGTCCCAGAAGACTGCAAGACCAATCACAATGCACAGCATGGAGGCCCCCCGGCGCGGAGAGCAAAATGTCACAGTCGGGTGCCCACAGTTAAGATGGTCCCCGTCACCCCCTCGGGTGAGCACAGCGCTGTACACTGTACCTATACGACATTTTTTATCTTTTTTTTTTTTTTTAGACAGACAGAGCTTACTTTTGGTGGTATTTAATCACCACTGTTTTTTTTTATTTTTTGCTAAACAAACGAAATTAAAAAAAAAAACTATTTTTTTTAGTCTCTGTTATAAAATTTAGCAAATAAGTAAATTTTCTCCTTGGCTGATGTGCGCTGATGAGGCAGCACTGATGGGCACTGATAGTCTGCACTGATAGGCTGCACCGATAGTTGGCACTGATGGGCTGCACCGATAGTTGGCACTGATGGGCTGCACCGATAGTTGGCACTGATGGGCTGCACCGATAGTTGGCACTGATGGGCTGCACCGATAGTTGGCACTGATGGGCTGCACCGATAGTTGGCACTGATGGGCTGCACCGATAGTTGGCACTGATGGGCTGCACCGAAGGGCACTGATAGGCTGCACTGATGGGCACGGATAGGCTGCACTGATGATCAGGACACTGGTCATCAGTGCCCTGATTATCAATGTAAAAGTCTCCTGTCACAATTGCCAGTTACTGGCTCTCCTGTGACGTGCGTGAGGAGAGGAATATAACAGATAACCAGCAATTGGATTTACATGTGATGAGCTGTAATTGCACACAGCTGATCAGATGGTAAAGGGCCGCTGTGATTGGCAATTTATCCCCATCTGTGACACAGCGATCACATAGTGTGCGCCAGCTGTGGGCGCGCTGGTGGGGGGGGTGGATTCAGGGAGGATGCCCACGGACACCCTCCCTGAACTGGATGACCGCGCTGTAGCCATATTTTGGCTTTAGTGCAGTCGGGAAGCGGTTAAGGTGCTGTTCTCTCAGTCCCAGAAGGGTAGAATCCTACCTTTTGCTCACAAGGCATCCCTGGTGAGTAAGTATCTGGAAGGAGGTTATAAACTCCTCACTGGGTGGTACCGGATGTTCCCCCATGTATCAAATACAGAGTTAAAGAGTTAATGCAGCCTATTGGCTGCTAGGATGCAGGCAGCTATTCCCACCTTGAGCCCTCCGTTGCTAGGATGCAGGCAGCTATTTCAACCTGGTTTCTTTCATTGCTAGGATGCAGGCAGCTATTCCCACCTAGAGCCCTCCATTGCTAGGCTGCAGGCAACTATTCCCACTTAGTGTCCTCTATTGGTAGGATGTGGCAGCTACTCCCATCTAGCATCCTCCTCTGTTGCTATGATTTAGAGTTTATTCCCCCTTATGTTAAGGAGATAAGAGGGGGGGGGTTCTGTAGTTCTAACACACTTCCTGTCTTGAGTGACAACGCTGTTCCTTTAGGCCCGGTTCACACTGATGCGAGTTCATAACAAATGTGATGCGTCAAAAACATTCTAAATTCGCATGTCATCCATAAAGTCATTGTTTACAATGGCGGTCGTTCACATACATGCGTTGCGATTCCTCTACGAATGCGATGCGATTAAAAAAAGGGTCTTGTGCGAGTTTACAGCATTGTATTGCGAATTTAGTCTCCAAAGACATGCTGGTAGGTTAATTGGCTTCTATCTAAATTGGCCCTAGTATATGAATGTGAGTTAGGGACCTTAGATTGTAAGCTCCTTGAGGGTATGGACTAATGTGAATGTATAATGTAAAGCGCTGCGTAAATTGACGGCGCTACATAAGTACCTAAATAATAATAATAGACATGAATGTAAATCATTCTGGAATCGCATTGATGGTTCACATATGTGCGAATTCCACCACGCGATTCTCCACAAAAAACAGGAAGTACACAGGAAGTTAACACCTTCTTTCTTTTTTTTTTTACAATATGATTCCATTGGCTAGAACATCAATCACAGCTATGTCCAACTCCTGAAATTCGCGGTAAATTCGCACCTCACACAGGACAAAAAACGGAACAAATTCACAGCGCAGCAGTGTGAACCGAGCCTAATAGATACAGTAAAGTAGTGAATGTTGTCATCCTGTGTGTTATTGGCAGGATCACCAGGTGTAAATAAAGGAAAATAAATCCTTTTTGTTTTTGAGTTTAGTTACACTTAAAGTGGATGTAAAGCCACTCTCATCCTTTCTAAACTACTGCCATAGTGCTGATCTATAAAGATATAGATGCCTCCTGCATGTATCCTTACCTGTCAAATGTCTCCCCTCTGTCTGTTATAAGAACTGAAAAACTGCAGATTCTGTGGGTGGATCTGTTGTCTGGAGCTCGGTGGGTGGAGTCGTGATGTCAGTAGACTCCCCGCCCACCTCTACACTCCCCTTGTCAACATGCATTTTCTCCTGTGTATTCCTTCTGCTATGATCACTAACATCCAGTCAAAATCCAGGAAAGTAACCACATGACTTCAGAAAAAGAGCGGGGGTGGGAATTAAAAAATAATGTCTGTCTAAAGCTGAGATATGTAAATAACCTGTCACTCAAAGCAAGGGGGCGGAACGGACAAAGGTTTTTCTCTGTTTGTCTGTTTTATCTCACTGAACAATAAAAGAGGTTTGCTCAGAGCTGGATTAACTCTTTGTGGCAAGACCTGGCACAAATGATAGGAAATCTTATACTCTACATTGTGACCGCAAAAAATAAATAAAAAAATTCCGGTTTACATCCACTTTAATGCTATCCAGTAAAACTGCAACTTTTGAAAGTTGCACGATTCACTCTGTTTAACCCAAATGTTCTTATGTCACTGAGAGCAACACCTGATTAAATATTCCAACATATATTTATTGATTTTCAAAATTTCAAAAAGAACCTGATTAAGTATGATGACTAATAGTGTCATACAAGATTTGATTGTATTATCTGATCGATGTGGATTTTGATAAAAACTATTTTGCAAACAATCAAATAGGCATAACTTCTCTTCCGCACTTTGCATTGCGCTGAGATACTTTGTTTATTATTATGATTTGTATTTCAATCAAATGACGAGATTATATGGTGAAAACAGATTGATTCAAATTTTTTTTTTATCTAAGCGTGTATGTATGGCTGCCATTACACAGTAAATTATAAAATCTCATGGCACACAACCAGGGAGATTTATTTGCAAAATAGATTTTGTCACGGGATATTTTGGCGCAGTATAAATCGTCATCACTTTTTCAGATGAATTTTCAACTTGATTGTGTTTTGACTGTTATGCCCTGTACACACGATCGGATGTGCCCCATTTGACTCTTATCCATCGGAGTAAAAAAACAGAACATGTTTTAAATTTTTCCGATGGAAGAAAATTTGATGGGAAATTCTGATCGTCTGTGTGGAATTCCATCAGAGAAAAATCCACGCATGCTCAGAATCAAGTTGACACATGCTCGGAAGCATAGAACTTAATTTTTCTCGGCTCGTCGTAGTGTTTTACGTCACCGCGTTGTGGACGGTCGGAATTTAGTCTGAAGCCGCGTACACACGGCCGGTTTTCTCTGCAAGAACCGACAAGAAAACTGCTTGCAGAGCTTTCTTGCCGAGAAAACCAGCCGTGTGTACGCGGCTTTCAGGTTTCTCGTCAGGAAAACTGACCAGAATCTCGACGAGTAAAAAAGAAGACCTGCTTTCTTTTTTCTCGTCGGCCTGTTTCCCGATGAGAAACCCGAATGTGTGTACACTTACCTGTCGCCGTGGAAACCCGCGCATGCTCGAAATTACTTTGACGCATGCGCTGTAGCTTCCTAGGCATAGGTAGGGTGTAGCAAGATGGCAGCGACGGCATCGAATGTGACGAGCGCACGCTCGTCGTAGTCGATGACGTCACCGCGTTCGTGCCAGTCAAAAGAATGGCGGTTCTTTTGAAAGGTACGTGTGTCCACTCGGCCGGGACAAGATTCTTGTCAAGAATCTGGTCAGGAAAAACAACGGGTTTTTCCCTGACGAGATTCTCGGCTGTGTGTACAGGGCTTGACAGTGTGTAGGCAAGACTGATGGAAGTCCGCTTCATTGGAATTCAGACGGAAAATTCTATCGGATTTTATTCCATCGGAAATCCGATCGTGTGTACAGGGCATTAGTATTTCTGTGGTGTATAGAGTATATTGCTCAGATGATATAGTATTCATTTCTTAGTATGCTATTTTTGTTTAAAAGTATATCTGAAGGCAAAATTCTTCTCTTTTTTTTGTTTTGGATGAAGCAGCAAAGGATTAGAATTAGAAGCCCTGCCAGGTTTTTATTGCTGGGGAGATTCACCTTCTCTATTTGTCCCCTATGACCAATGTCACTGGAACAGAAAGGGGAAATCCAAACGGTGACACCCGTCACTTGTACAGGAATAGAAAGAACATCTTCCCATGGGGACGTGACAATATACCCTAACCTTGGAGAATAGTATTCCTGGTGTGTCCCCAGAACGGGCATCAAGGGAAATCTCCTCAAATAAAACAACACAAATCTGATGGGCTTACTTCATTCCTTATCCTTTCCAATATTGACAGTAAGGGCTCTTTCACACTGGTGGTAATGCTTACCGCCCTCTGAAAAACGGTCTCTGGTGGATCACTTTTTGGTATAAAGGGTGGTATAGCAACACCTGACAGGCATTCAGGAGGTATTGACTTTTTGTTTTGTTAAACACTTCCCCCAGCCTATTGTAATAGTTCAATGTGTGTGTTATCCCGGGTGGACGTCCTATGATGTCCCCCTGCTTGTGTGCCCTAGGAGCCTGATCTGTGACCCGCTGTGTCCAATGGACACTGTGGAATACAGGTCATTGTACCGGGCCGCTGTGCGTGGCCCTGGTACCCTGATTGCTGTGACCAAGCACAGTGACTATATGTCAGTTGAAAACAATGACTAAACAGACCCCTGACATCTCACCCTTAAGACAGAGAAAGACATTGAGGACATTCATTTCTCTATAGCATCAGCTACACTGAAGATGAATGAATAGTAGACCCCTGTTCATTCATAAACTGAAGCATAGTAAACACAGTTTACTATGCTCAGTTATCAATGGACATAGGAGTGATCATTACCAATCACTAACTTTGTCCATTCAAAAAAGGAACAGGACGGTAATCTACATATTTACTGGCCCCTTCCTCCGCTCTCCATCTTGACAGATGCCTTGTACCCGCGGCAGCCGGAGGGACAGGGAAGTCAGCAGGGCTGTGGGAAAGAGCAGGGGGGTGGCATAGTGACAGGGGGCACACTGGGGGAATCTGAAGCAGGCAGAACAGGGAGGGGGGTCGTGGGGGGGGGGGGGGAGCAATTACAGGAACAATTCCCTGTGTCTGAGTCTCTCCCTGCAGCAGCTAAAAGTCGGTGGGAGGGAGAAAAACCATCTTTCAGCTGCTGCGGAGAGCCGCACGGGGCATCGTTCTGTAATTGCCCCTCCGCACTGATTCCCCGGCTGTTTAGGCGCCCATGTGTGCCTTGGCCCCCTAAAGGAGGACCGGTGGTCCTGGCTGTAGCATGTGATAGCTGTGGCCAATCACCAATGCCACAATAGTAAACAATGGCACGTGAACGGATGCCATTCACAGTGTAAAAATAATTTCTCATACAGACATCATCACTGCAATAAGCAATCATAGTGTAAAAAATGGTGACTATGGTGAAACTGTACTGCTCTGGAAAGGTGATCAGGATTTTTTATTTTTTTGTTATACACTATGATTGCTTATTGCAGTGATGATCACTGTATGAGAAATCATTTTTACACTGTGAATGGCATCCATTCATGTGCCATTGTTTACTATCGTGGCATTGGTGATTGGCCACAGCTATCACATGCTAATAGAAATTGTTTTCCTTTTTTACATACTGTCACCAGAGCAGTACAGTGTCACTGTACAGTGTCACTCACACTGTACTGCTCTGGTGACAGTATGTAAAAAAAAAAAAATTGTAAAAAAGGAAAACAATTTCTATTAGCATGTGATAGCTGTGGCCAATCACCATTGCCACAATAGTAAACAATGGCACGTGAATGGATGCCATTCATCTATTTATTCATCGAAAAAAATAGACTGCCCTATGCATGTAGCACAGAACACAAAATATGAACAAAACATGCATAAATGCCCAACAACATACAGTACATTCCCGAAATGCTCAGTTATGAATGGGGCCTAAAGCCTGCACCACAGCGCCGCAACCATGTGCATTGCAGTTGAATGGGTCGCTTTCGGCAGGCGCTATAGAGGGTTTAATTCCTGCTGCAGCTGCAAAGCATTGTGGTCATGGCATGTGTGCACCCCCGTCTGGTGCCTTTGCAGCTTAAGGTATATACTGTTATAGTAATATACAGTATGTATTTTATTGAGTATTTTAAATGTATTCAATTCAGTGCTTATTCAATTCCATTTAAATGTTGGATGAGCGTGCTTGGTTATGTCCCTTCTAATGTGGGGACTGATTTTATAAGCAGTTTGGTCACTTGTCTGCGTTAACGTTTTACGTATCTAAAAGGCGTCGATCTTTATCCATTTAAAATTGAACCATGGTTTCTAGGCAACCGTACAAACCTAAAAAAGTGTCTCAAAGGGATAAATAGAATCTGTAAACATAATGGACAAACGGTGACTAAGATGACAAGCTCATTGACTCTTCTATGGTGTTGGCTAGATAAATAGACACAAAGGCTTTCCATTTACTTGTCGGTGTTCAAAGGGTCATTTTGCCAGAATCACTTCACCACCTCCACTGGGAAGTCTTTCTTTCTGCTGTTTCCTGCAATATAAAATAAATAAAAAATGCAGTAGAGAGATTGAGACCCCCCTATAAAGGCCGTGGCATGTCAGTGGAGCTGGGGATTCAGGGTAGACATCTTACCACCCACATCTATAAGGCACTGAGTGACTCAGCTCATTGACATCCAAGACTTAAACCCATGTTGGAGAGACTACCTCTTCAGAGAACGGGTTACCACTGGTCTGTAACCATCTGAAGCTCCACTCCAGAATTGTTTTAATTAGGGTTGCACCGATACCATTTTTTTTATCAGAGAGCACAAGTACCGATACTTCAGGTCAAGTACTCGCCGATACCGAGTACCGATACTTTGCAGTGTGATTTGCATCAATACAAAAAAAATTGGTGCAAATTGCACTGCAAAGAATGCAATGCGATTCCTGTCTAAATCGCATGGGATTTCCCCCCACTGCAACTGTGTGTGTATTAAAAGGGAAAAGCACCATCTAGTGGGCAGTTTAAAAAATTTAGAATTCACAGTGCATTAGGCCACATGCAAAATAATCTATTTAGGTGTCGCGGTCCGCCGATTGTAGCAAATCAGGGCTGGAGAAGTTCCATGACCCTTTGGGTATTAGGGTGGCAGTGATGTGAGGGCTTGAGAATTTCCCGGACCCTGTGGTTATAGGGTGGAAGTGATGTGAGGGCTGGAGAAGTTCCCGTGACCAGTGGCGGCTGGTGCTCAAAATTTTTGGGGGGGCGCAAACAAACTGAAAAAAACCCATCAATTGCCACCACTGTGCCCATTAAACGCAGCCACTGTGCCCAAACGCCACCAGTTTGTCCCCATATACAGGCAGTTTGTCCCCATATACAGCCAGTGTGTCCCCCATATACAGCCAGTGTGTCCCCGTATACAGCCAGTGTGTCCCCCGTATACAGCCAGTGTGTCCCCCGTATACAGCCAGTGTGTCCCCCGTATACAGCCAGTGTGTCCCCCGTATACAGCCAGTGTGTCCCCCATATACAGCCAGTGTGTCCCCCGTATACAGCCAGTGTGTCCCCCGTATACAGCCAGTGTGTCCCCCGTATACAGCCAGTGTGTCCCCCATATACAGCCAGTGTGTCCCCCATATACAGCCAGTGTGTCCCCCATATACAGCCAGTGTGTCCCCCATATACAGCCAGTGTGTCCCCCATATACAGCCAGTGTGTCCCCATATACAGCCTGTCCCTCCCCCCCCCCCAGCCCTGCACTTACCTTCCTCGGTCCGCGCCGTCCTCGATGTCTTCTCCCGCCCTCGATGTCGCTTCAGCCAATCAGGTTACCGATAACCAGATCCGGTGAACCTGATTGGCTGAAACCCCCACAGTCTTCTCCAAGGAACGCACCCCCGTGCGTACCTGGGAGGAGTTTTTGGAAGCCGATTACAGCGTGAGAGCTGTATTCGGAAAGCCTATCAGAGCCGCTGGCTCTGATAGACACTTCCAGAACACACCCACCGCGGGCCACCGCTCTAATTCATATGGCCGGCGCTCACCAGGAGGCCGGCCATATGAATAGTGGGCAGCGCGGCAGCGGTGACAATACACAGATCCATGCAATGCATGAATCTGTGTATTGTCTTTCAGTGGCGGTGCGGGAGCGAGAGGGGGCGGCGCTCCGGCGCCCTCTATGGACGCACCGCCACTGCCCGTGACCCTGTGGGTATAGGGTGGAAGTGATGTGAGGGCTTGAGAAGTTCCCGGGACCCTGTGGGTATAGGGTGGAAGTGATGTGAGGGCTGGAGAAGTTCCGGGACCCTGTGGGTATATGGTGGAAGTGATGTGAGGGCTGGAGAAGTTCCGGGAACCTGTGGGTATAGGGCGGAAGTGATGTGTGGGCTGGAGAAGTTCTGGGACCCTGTGGGTATAGGGTGGAAGTGATGTGTGGGCTATAGAAGTTCCGGGACCCTGTGGGTATAGGGTGGAAGTGATGTGAGGGCTGGAGAAGTTCCGGGACCCTGTGGGCATAGGGTGGAAATGATGTGAGGGCTGGAGAAGTTCCCGGGACCCTGTGGGTATAGGGTGGAAGTGATGTGAGGGCTGGAGAATTTCCGGGACCCTGTGGGTATAGGGTGGAAGTGATGTGAGGGCTGGAAAAGTTCCGGGACCCTGTGGGTATAGGGTGGAAGTGATGTGAGGGCTGGAAAAGTTCCCGGGACCCTGTGGGTATAGGGTGGAAGTGATGTGAGGGCTGGAGAAGTTCCCGGGACCCTGTGGGTATAGGGTGGAAGTGATGTCAGGGCTGGAGAAGTTCCGGGACCCTGTGGGTATAGGGTGGAAGTGATGTGAGGGCTGGAGAAGTTCCCGGGACCCTGTGGGTATAGGGTGGAAGTGATGTGAGGGCTGGAGAATTTCCGGGACCCTGTGGGTATAGGGTGGAAGTGATGTGAGGGCTGGAAAAGTTCCGGGACCCTGTGGGTATAGGGTGGAAGTGATGTGAGGGCTGGAGAAGTTCCCGGGACCCTGTGGGTATAGGGTGGAAGTGATGTGAGGGCAGGAGAAGTTCCGGGACCCTGTGGGTATAGGGTGGAAGTGATGTGAGGGCTGGAGATGTTTCGGGACCCTGTCGGTGATGTCAGCTTGGGGGTGGACCACCTTTACATCTCTTTCAGCCCTGTGAGCACCTCCAGCGGCCTGTGCATGCAGGCTCTATGTACTGTGAGTTCTAACTTTTTTTAAAACTGCTCACTAGATGGCGCTTTAATCCCTTTTTTTACACATACACTGGAGCGGTGGGGGAAATCGCATGTGTTTCGGTCAGGAAACACACCGCATTCCTGTTCAAATCGCATGCGATTCTTTGCAGTGCGATTTGCGCCCATTAATTTTGTATTGACACAAATCGCACTGCAAAGTATCGGTATCAAGAGCATTTGGGCGAGTACTGATACTCTTGAAAATGCTTGGTATCGGCACCAGTGCATCCCTAGTTGTATAGTAGTACCTTTACCTCTTATGGATTATTTAATTTATTACTTATTTGTATTCTCTCCCTGTCAGAGCAGAAGTGTCAGTCTGAGTGTCGGCCTGAGTACAGTGCCGATAGCAGACTCTCACTAAATGGTTGTGGAGTTAGGAATGCAAGAAAGAAAACCAACAACTTTGTTGATTGGCAGTTCAGGCCTCCTCTAGCAGCCTGGATAGAGTGTCAGTTAGCCCTGAGGTCAGGAAGGGAGCAGATTTCATGGTCAGTCTCAAAGGCATAGCCTGATACCGGGCTGGCATGTCCTGACAGGGAGAGAATACAAGTAAATAATAGCACACACCTCCTAAGAGGTGCACTATTATTAAATATTATTACCAGCTTAAAGCGAACATGTGCTTTGCCCAAGCTGAGAAAAGTGACAGGGTTAATTAACATCCCCTTCCCCATTCATCGTTACTTAGTTTCTCCATTTAGCAACTATGAATAAAAAGAACCCAGTCCTTACTCAGAGCAGAAGACTCTCTCCCCTCCCTGTGTGAGAGATTTGAGCCAATCACCAAGCATCAGTACTGTCATGTGGGATGAAGCAGAGTGAGCTACATGCTTCCAACACCCAGGGTTATGTCTTCCAACAACACCCAGGGTTATGTCTTCCAACAACACCCAGGGTTATGTCTTCCAACAACACCCAGGGTTATGTCTTCCAACAACACCCAGGGTTATGTCTTCCAACAACACCCAGGGTTATGTCTTCCAACAACACCCAGGGGTATATCTCTATGCTCCCAGTGGGGGAATTAAGGGAAGTATGGGCAGGTGGGAAGAGGGCCAGTAAACTGAACTTGTCGCTTTCCTCTACATGAGCAAGACAAAGGTTCATTTTACGTGTGGAGATTCAGATTGTTCCAAATGTCCATTCCTAACTGGTTCCATGGTAGTGTATGGTTTCCTTTAAGATGGCCTTACACATTATGATTTTACAACCTTTAGCTCTACCAGGAACAATGCAGAGTCAAGGCCTGCCATATGGGATGCAGATAGGTTGCAATATCAAATAGTTTTGACAGGTCTAAATGAGATTGTACAGAGATTGCACAGTCAGTTTGTAATGTGTATGATGCCTGTGGTTTCAGTAGGTTTTGAAGTCCTATGGACCAGCTGTCACATACCCTTGACTTAAACGGGTATTCTTAGCCGATTTATTGGGGCTGGGGGGTGGAGGACGTCCTTGAAACCAGGGATGAGCTTGAGTTTAGTGTTGGTTCAGCTTGGGATTGGTTCAAACCCATGTTCGGACGAACCTGCAAGGAAGTTGTCAGGCCAATCATTTTCAGCTGAGGCATTCCCCAACCTGCAGCTGCATGCACATAAATAGACAGAGATGCTTGTTGTGACATCATTGACCTAATTTGCTGGCTTCTCAGCAGATTGGGTAGAGTAATATGGCCTTGTGGTCAATGATGTCACCAGCACTCCCAGCCCTTTGTTAACATGCAGCTGCAGGGCCAGGAATGCCCCGGCCACATTTGACTGGCCAGGCACTGACAACTTCCTTCTGGGTTCAGCCAAACATGGGTTAAGACTGAACCAAAGCCAAACCCAAGCTCACCACTACTTAAAACCTATTGTTCCTCCAGAATAAAAGCATTGCTGAGTGAGTCTGTACACAAATATGCATGACCATAGGGAATTGTTCCTTGTAATCACATTTCCCTTCGTATTTCTTACAGGCAGTCGGAGTAGAGCATCATGGGAGGGGCGGTTGTGGACGACAATCCAAGTACGGTAAAGGCCCCCGATGGCGGCTGGGGCTGGGCTGTGCTCTTCGGATGTTTTGTCATCACCGGGTTCTCCTACGCCTTCCCCAAGGCAGTCAGCGTCTTTTTTAAGGAACTTATCAGAGAATTTGGGATCGGATACAGTGACACAGCCTGGATTTCTTCCATCTTACTCGCTATGTTATATGGAACCGGTGAGTACTTATCAGACACATCTAACCATCCATATATCAAGCATTCCATCAGGATTACACGGAATGCGTTGGTAAAATATGAACCAAACCCCAAGAACGACTTCTTGTTATTGACAAAAATTGCAGATTTAAAGTGTATCCTCACAGGGAGACACTGTGGCTACACAAGTAAAATATTTAGAAGGAAAAATTGAAACTAGAAAAATGGACTTTATAAGCACACGCATAGAATATGTAAAAATGTATTAAAGTTTTTAATTGGATAAAGTTAAAATCATTGTATACAAACACATATTAAAACACATTATAATGTTGAGTGACCCCAAAGACTCTAATAACACCTCCAAAATATTTAGATATATTTTAAACCAAATTGGTGCAATAATAAGGGTAACCAATAGCAGCATCCAATGGAAATAAAATGCATGGAGTAGTTGAGTCACAATATGGAGTCGCACAGAAAATTCGCTCTACATGTTGCCCGCATAGATGCGCTTCTTCGGGAGCTTGAAAATCGAATAGATATATAAAGAAACATCAAATAAGTATATCATATTATCCAAAAAATAAAACGAAAACAAATATAAACAATGAAATGATCGTTTTGATAAAGTCCAGTGGAATATATAGCCCAAATCCTGTGACCACTAGGGGGCAGGAAGCAGAACCATTCCGTGGGGACACATCTATATAGATATCTATAGATATAGATATCTATATCTATATATAGAAACCTGATATATCCATACAATAATATAAGTATACATAACCATTCAGATATTGCATACTGTGTTCTGAAAAGGTAGATACTTACATAGTTAGCAGAATTTCTAAATAGCACTGCACAAAGACTGTATATAAATGTAGGTCAAAACAAGTTGTCCCAAACATTCAAGGATTAGGTCTATAAACTGAAAAGAAAAATATGATAACAAGATACTGTATATACTCGAGTATAAGCCAAGTTTTTCAGCACATCTTTTTGTGCTGAAAAAGCTCCCCTCCGCTTATACTTGAGTCTCCTGCTGTGTCATGCAGTCAGTCGGTGGTCATCCGGTGTAACAAAGCTCCGCCTCCTCCTCGTCCTCGTCTGTGATATACGGAACACTGAACACCGACTCACTGCTGGGAAACTGAATTCACGGACGAGCATAAGGAGGAGGCGGGGCTTTGTTACACTGGACGGCCGCCGACTGTAATTAAAGCGGAGGTGCAGCCAATATAAAAGAAAAAAAAAAGTCAGCAGCTACTAACAGTGTAGCTGCTGACTTTTAATAAGGACACTTACCTGTCCTACTCGCCCGCGACGTCGGTCCCGCCATGGCGATCAATCGCTGCTGGCAGGACGCGGCTCCTCCATCCTGAGTAAGGGAAACAGGCAGTGAAGCCGTAAGGCTTCACTCCCCGTTTCCTACTGTGCATGCGCCACTCGCACGGCGCTTTGTGAATGGGCGGCTTGCCTCCCGGGATACACACAGTTCCCAGAAGGCAGCGCGGCCCATTCACAAGAAGAGGAAACGGAAGAAGAGCCACCGCGGACGAGAAGAAGAACATTAGCGGCAGATTAGGGGACTTCCGCATAGCAACAGACATTTAGGGTGAGTATAAAAAATAAAAAAAATTTCTATTAATTTTTTATTTATTTTTTTAATGATTTTTAATTTATAGATTTTTTGAGGGTGGACCTTCCGCTTTTAAGACTGCAGGACACAGCGATCAGGTACAATAGGCATGCAGATGGGCACAGTGAGGCTGCAGATGGGCACAGTGAGGCTGCAGATGGGCACAGTGAGGCTGCAGATGGGCACAGTGAGGCTGCAGATGGGTATTGTTGACCCTCTTTTCCACTTACAGTAGCTGCTGCATTTATCACCCTAAGCTTATACTTGAGTCAATAAGTTTTCCCATTTTTTTGTGGTAAAATTAGGTGCCTGAGCTTATATTCGGGTCGGCTTATACTTGAGTATATACGGTATATTTAAATGCATATATGCATGCCAAGCAAAGCAAGCATAGCAATATGCATAAATAGAGCTTGGCCAGGCATAACATATGGCTGGTCGTATACTACAAACGCACATTCAAAAAATGGGTATATAGTAGATAATACAGCCAGGGGCTTACCAAATGGGTATTACATGTACATATCCAACACCATATAAAGCTGGTAAGCAGAACATCCAGGAAAAGTAGTAGAAGGGGCACACACTCTGATAGTAGTCTACCGCGGCAATATAAACCAACAGGTGTCACTGTTTGTTGAGACAGTGAACAACAGTGTCCAGTAGTCAAGAGGAGGGAGTCTATAGCTCAAATGGCCAATACCTAGTAATAGGAAAAAGAGGGAAGAGAAGTAGGAAAAGAAATTTAATATTGCTAATCATGTAGACATAGCTAGATAGATGCAGAGTGCCGGCCTTACCTCTTATAGGACAAAGCAATAGAGAGTGGTTGGGGAGCAGGACCGTGTGTGCCCTCTTGGGTGAGTAGTGTGGCCTGACTGGTGAGCCCAGAGGAAAGCCCCGGAAGTACGTCACTACAAACCTGAAGTGACGGCGACCGGTCTGGCCACAGGCTGCCGTGCATGTGCCGGAAGACACCGCTGACGCGGCGGCGAGCGGCCAATAGAACGGCAGCAAAGGCGGAACAAGAGGGGGACATGAAGCCACCCAGCAACTCTGCTAATCGCTGCGCACATGGTCAGAGAGGAGGACAGGGTGAGCGGCGCTGGGCGGCCACACAGACTTCTTGTTATTGTTAAAGAAGACCTCTAGTTAAATAGAAAAGTATAGCGGTGCAGGAGGATGAAAATTAGAAATAATTAGTAACTATGTGGATCAAATTCACTTTTCCTTGCAATGGTTGACCAGCCCACCCTAAACTAAAATAAAGTAGGCGTAAACCCTAAAGCTGACCATTCACTAGTAGATTTTGAACTAGAAAGTGCACACAAAATGGGTGTTTAACGATGGTCTCCTGATATACCGTATGTAATGTCATTAAATATACACAATTTATTTGTATAAAATATTTTTTTTTATTATTACAAAGAGAATATAAAAGAGGACATAACATCCATTGGGCAACAAATAAGCCCAAATATATCAAATCAGATGTGACGGTAGAAGTCAGATTGCACATAGAGCTTGCCTACATGTTTCGCGGTATAAACCGCTTCTTCAGGGCTTCAATCTCATCATCTGACTAGGCATACCTTTATAACATTCAATGCCACGGTGGTCACTTTAAAGTCTTCACATAGCCAACAGGAGCAGAAAATAATCTCTGGTCCACACAAAGAGCCCAAAGAGACAGAGATAGGCACACACGGTGGTAGCAATAGATTGGATGTGAAGGTTTCCCCGGCATGGGACCTGCAGATATCCAGAGGGGTGTCTGGGTCTGCCAAGGACCCGATGCCCCAGCCATTTTTAGATTATGAACTAATGTTTGTATGAAAATTCTCAGTACATTAGATGACTTGCCAAATGTTGCTCAAAAGTATTTTACAATTCTTTTTCGCTTTTAACATTCGATTATCAAAATTAATGGAATTTCCCAAACGAAAACCACATTGACTGTTTTGAGATTTGTTCTTTTGAGGAAAAAAAAATTCATACTGCGCCTTCAAATTTTTTTAGTCACTGTGGTCGAAAACGAACACCGATTTGACCCCCACTATCGAACAAACGTTCTTAAAGGATAAGTTAAATTAAAGTAAAATAATAATAAATGCACATTTATTTGCAGGTAAAAAAATGTGTATTTATTATTATTATTATTATTATTATTTTTGGAGCCTGTAAAGCATTTTACCAGCGAACAGCAGATCGCTTGTGCCATGGAGGTCTCCTGCAGACCTGTCAGTGTATCTGTGGGGTCAGTGGGTCTATAAGACCCCAGATCTCTCCTCTGGACACCAATGCAGCTGATCAGACACAGATCGATCTGATCGGCTGCTTCACTGGCCAGTAAACACAGAACCAAAACCGGGAGGGACAAAATCCTTGTCCCTTATGGCTTCTGACATCACCCAGTGGGACGAACAACATCAGTTCCTCTCGCTTTGTGCCCGATGTCACCGGTCGCATTGTTACCGAGCCCGGCAAAGGTAATCCAGCCGCTTCTTAACCGCTCTGATTGCTTTTACTAAAAAGAGAATCACTGGCCCTTAAAAAATGATACTGGGATTATGACTGTAGCTCATCCTGGTATAACCTCTTAAACCTTAGGCCGTTTATAAACAACCTAAGGATGGGAAGTGGTAAAAAAAAAGGTGAAAAAACTATTTTAATAAAAAAAATAAAAAATAAAAATGCATTTTTTTTTTTAATTATTAAAATTGTTTTTTCACCTTTTTTTTTTTTTACCATTTGTTGAATCTCATTGCTGAAGATCTTCTGCATTCTGTGCAACCTCTTTCTGTCCACATGACTCGAGCGATGGCTGCATGGCATTGCCAGAGTGGTCATGGTGACAGCAGTTGACCTTGCTGTGTAATGTGTGTGTTGAAATGAACACTTGTAGTCTCCATCAGAAGCCTATGTGACTATGTGATAGGGTTACTAAGCATGGGCACAATTTAGAGAGAGGAACAGAACGTTGTCATCCCATAACATTAAATGCCTTAGCAAGGATCTTCATGGCAAGGATCATGAAAGCTGCAGGTCTCAAGATATGGAAAATTGAAGTAAAGTGATACTAAACCTATTTATTTATTAAATAATTAAAACTCTTCTGTAGAAAGGTATCTTGGTGTGCATGCAAATGCAACATTGGCACCTCTATTAGCTTACTATGTGCGCACATTCAGTCTCTCTGCTATAGACAAAATACCCCTGCACCACCCACCACTCGACCCCTTGGCTCTGCTCTCTGCACTGGCTATGTACAGCGCAATGATGATGTTACTGGAGCTTTACAAAGTAATATCTAGGTTTGAAAATGCATTTGGTGCTCACAAAGGGGATTAATATCTTTTGTGGCTATTGAGGAATAGATTTAAATAAGAGTTCTTGTACCTAGTTCAGCTTTGAATAGGAACTCCAGTCTCTTCTCACCCCCTCCTGAAGTCCTGGACCCTTTAGAAAAGATTAGCAGGAAAGAATGGGCATTATATTCCCACCTTCTAGAAACACTGGCTATTAATAAGCCATCATGTCCTCTAGTGAAGCAGACCGCCAATACAGCAATGCGTGTCCTCCATAAGGATACCCTCCAAAAGAATGGCCTATTAGGATGTAATCACCTCATATACCGGGGGTGTGTAGAGGGAGGGGTATTGGTGTAGACCAATATCAACATATATAGTGTGGTAGAGGGCAGTAGGAACCGAAAAGATCTTACCCCAAAAAATGGAAGCAGAAACAGTTCCTCCTGGCGCGGCATAAGCGGTGGCTGTATTTGTCACTGCAGACGTCCCTGCTAATCCGCTGGGACGCACGCTGTCTAACAACCAGGAAGTGCGGGTACCTCCTGCGTTCCAGCCCGCACTTCCGGTTCTGTCGAGACTTCCGGTTCTGCCGAGACGTCAGTTCCGCTCCCCTATACACAGCACGCCTCTAACCAACAGACCAGGAAGTGCGGGTGTGTTTGCATTCCACCCGCCACTTCCGGTCCGTCTAAAAAGCCTCCCAGCGCTATTTTTTAAAAACAATGGCCAATCTGGTAGTGTAACAAGCCAAATGGCGTCACTCCCTCTAGTGGCCAAATATAAAATTGGCACAAACCTATATAATGGAGCCAAATGCCAACCAGGGGTCACAAATCAGAGCTGGCTGATTTATCCTCAAAACATGGCCACACACACAATAATAAAGGTTGTAAGTGCACACAGTGGGTGGGACCCCCCAAGGGGGTATGGGACAAATAGTTACACAACAATACTAACCCAAATATTGGGAAATATTAATGATGATATAAAAGCCACCAATGGACTAAAAAACATACACGATAGGGTAACACTACACTACCGGTCCATACTCATAATAAATTACATAAAATTCATAAATACAAATATATATAAAAAGAAATAAATTATAATACACAATTTCATATAAAATACGTAATTAAAATATGGATTAAAATTATTAATGGTAATATTCAAAAAACCAGCAGCATTACTCCTAAGGAAAAGGTGTATACATGCACACACAATATACCTGTATACACACACAAGAGCAAGAATGGTAAATAGTATGCTAAACACGTATATATCAGTAATTTGTAATGTCCACCAACCCACTGTGTGACAGACCCACGAGATATTCTCCTATTTGGACTCACGTCCAAACCAATAAAGACAGGTGCCCTGGGTAATCTACCAGAGGCACACATCTCAATGGCCTTACTATTTGTACATTTAAAATTGAGGCCCGAAAGCTCGTGGGTCTGTAGAGAGCCCAGTTCTCATCATATCCAAAACATACAGCAGTTAAGTATATTATATTGTTAAAAAAGCAACCCCCCGTTAAAACTCACAACAGGTACCCAAAAAAGATCTCCCTGACAATCACCTATGTGCAGCCCTATAGACCTAAAGAGCTACTCTCATCTACGAAACCTAGTAGCCCAGAGGTGGCCACATGGCAGTACCATAAACTACCCTACCAAACACCACCTATAGCGACTAATGGGAGATATTTAGCCATGATGCAAAGGGAAAAGTCCATTTGCTCATGCCAGATGTGATGGCAGTAGACCATCAGCAAGGGGCAGGGACCAAACCCCATCCCTAAACTGTCCACACTGGTCTAGCTGTGATCACACTATGTTATGCAGCTCTATTTCCTCGTTGAGGCCCTGCGGGGCCATAGTTTTCAGGGTGAAAATCCAGAAGGCCTCTCTTTTGCACAAAATCTGGTATTTTTTGCCATTATCCAAATTACTTGATATGGCTTCTATACCAAAGACCTTGAGACCATCTATGCTGCTATCATGGAATTCCTTGAAGTGTCTAGGCACTGAACATTTATCTTTCTCTGTCAAGATGTTACTCCTATGTTCATTCATCCTAGTCCTCATTGGTTGAGATGTACGACCAATATATAAGAGACCGCACGGGCAGAGTAAACCATAGATGACGTAGGGGGTGCCACAATTAATGAATTGTTTAATCTTGTGGCTCTTCCCATCTGCACCGGTCACATCTTTTTTCCTGTGACACATATGCACACAGTTTCCACAGTTGCCCCCTCCGCATCTATAGCTAGTGACCTATATACACTGACAGTAGTGACCTATATACACTGACACACCTACACTGACAGTAGTGACCTATATACACTGACACACCTACACTGACAGTAGTGACCTATATACACTGACACACCTACACTGACAGTAGTGACCTATATACACTGACCTACCTACACTGACACACCTACACTGACAGTAGTGACCTATATACACTGACACACCTACACTGACGGTAGTGACCTATATACACTGACGTTAGTGACCTATATACACTGACCTACCTACACTGACGGTAGTGACCTATATACACTGACCTACCTACACTGACGGTAGTGACCTATATACACTGACCTACCTACACTGACCTATATACACTGACATTTACATACACATTACACTGTCTGACCTACCTCAGCGGTGTCACAGCAGGCACTACTGCAGTCAGTCATTCCGTCAGAGGAGGAGCCTGGAGGGGAGGAGAGCCGAGGAGTCTGGAGGAGAGCCTGAGAGGAGAGAAGAGCCGCCCGCCCGAGCGCCGATGTGGCGCGGCGGCCGATTTGTAATTCCCGCCTTCTGGAGTCTGCAGCGCCTATGATGGGCGTCACACGTCCCGCGGTCGCGGCATTGGACCAGTGGCACGTCCATCATAGGCGTTGCACAGGCTCCAGAAGGCGGGACCTGCTGTTATGGCACTCGGCGAGTCGGCAGGACTCGGCCACATTCGGCGGCGCTTGGGATCAGATCGGTCCCGGCACTCGCCACTCGGGGGCTGCAAAGGGAACGGCGTTCCTGCTGTGAAAAAAGCCCTGGCCCCACCTGCCTGATGATATGTCCCCTACAGGGGTGTATACACAACATTCTGGACTCACAGGACATGGGCCAAATTCTGCTTTGAAGAGCACTGCCAGATTGCTAGACCAAGAAAGAAATCAAGAACAGTGCCGGAGTGTGGAAGAGTAAATAAGACACTGAGTTTTTTTCTTTTTTAACATGGAAGGGGGAAGGGAAAACAAAAATGGAAAAAAGTTAGAGTACCACTTTAAAATGCACTGTACTCCCAGCACAGTAACTGGGTCGACAAAAACAACTCTCGGTCTCTGCTAAAGATAGGCAGCTGGCGGGACCCTTCCCCAATCATGTGACCACTGTGACAGCCAATGACAGTGGTCATGTGATCGGCTGATTCTTCCCACCCCTCCCCCGATGTAAACACCTTGTTAAAGGGATGCCAGGGCTGGGAGGTAAGGGGTTAAATAACAAGCGGGCAGCCTTTTCCGCCATGATAGTAGCGGGTCCTGTGGCTGAGCCCTGTGTGCCATCTCCATATCTTGAGGAGGATGAAGACAGCGTAATCCGGCCTGGCGTAACTCCCAGCAGCCGGCTGGATACAGATTGATCGTACAGGAGGTCACAAAATCTAAAAGACAGCTGGACCAGCCGTCTGCCTCGCTAGACGTGTCATTTACAGAGAACGTTCCCTTCTTTTGTCTTGGCAATTCTAAGAAACGTTGCCTAATATTTTTATAAAATAAATGGACCATTGTCACGCTTTTGGGCCGCAGTATACTAAAAAGACATTCGCTTTGTTTTAAAAAGCACATTTTTGCAGAGTGCGGCTAAGCAGACGAACGGACATTTTTGTTGAACGGCCATTTACAATGGGATTAATGCGCCACAGTTGCAAGTCAAACATTTGGCTCGCGGTTGCAGGGCGGCAACGTTGACTTGATTGGCCAGGTTTGAGAGGTGGTGCCACGTGTCATCTTGGCATTCAGTGTTAACGTGTTACTAAACCCACAACAGTAAAATCAGTCTGTATATGCAGTAAAGCATGCTTGTTATACTCACTGTGGAACCTAAGTGGTTAATCCTCCACATTGTGAAAAAAAGGCTGTTTAATCCTGTCTCCTCTGATCCTTCCCTTCTTCTAGAGTCTCCAACCCTCCCCCGCCCGCTGCTGTCTGCCAGTCGGTCTGGGGCACTTACCCCATCTAGGTGGCGGGCAGCTGGCGACGGCTCCTGCATCCTCTTCTCTACCACGGCGGCTTCCGCCGTGCGTCTCCTCCCCTCCCCCTAGGCGTCCAATAGGATCGCCTGTCCTTTCAGCCAATCGGGTGAAGGAATTTTCATTCGCTATTGTAACACACCTGGGTTGGCTCGTTCACACTCTCTGCGCCCCGAGCCCACCCTATTTTGAAGTCTAATCGAGCCTCTGGCTCTAATTGGGTGCTTCAAAACCCCCCCCCCCCCGGTAGAATTCATGCGTCTGGCGTCCTGCAAAGGGCTGGACGCACGGATAGGGAGGTGGCGCCCATAATGGATGGGCCGCCCCTGCTTAGTTTGGAGTGTATTGCTAGAAAGTTGTTGTTGTTTATTGTTTTTTTTGTTTTTTTGGGAGGGTGCATGGGATCAGCACAGGGCCAATCAGCACTATCCAGACAGAGGGTCAGGGGTCCTGCAGACTCATAGGACAATCAGGGGAGAAGGAAAACTGCTCATACAAGCTTTAACCAGACACTGATAGAAGTTACAAGACCCCCGCCAGCGGTCTTGGCTCTTCCCCCAGCTGCCAAGTGCTATCAATAGCAAGCCTCTTGCTCCCGAACCACGCTCTGTGTATCCATTCACACACAAGTGCAGAACGCCCCGCCCCCTGCGCTCTCCTTTTTGGCTCACTGGCAGTGATTGACAGCAGCAGGAGCCAATAGCCCCCACTGCTATGAGTCAATGAGGAAATAGAGACTGGGAGAGCCCCGGCTCCCATTACATTGCTAGATGGAGATGGGGCTTAGGTAAGTATATAAAGGGGGGCTGCACCCAGAAGGTTTTTTACCCTTATGCATTAGGGTAAAAAACCTTCTGGGTGCAGCCCCTTTCTATATACTTTGGGGTCTATTATATTAAACATTCGTGTAACGAATGTCAAAAGCATTCATGCAAGTTGGACAAAAATATCCCATATTGTTTCTAAGATACTAATGCCTGTATCATCCGCTCCATCTAGTGGCCAAAATATGGTATAGCTTTCCCATCGAGGTATTTCCGAAAAAGATGCAGTTTTGGCTCCAAGGCATCTCTTTGGAAAAATAAGCGACATTTGTATTTTGTACGAATGCTTCTGACATTTGTGCAACAGATGCACGGCAGATTTTCCACCATAGTAGGCCTTTAACTGAGCTTGTTATTATTATTATTATAATACAGGATTTATATAGCGCCAACAGTTTACGCAGCGCTTTCCAATGTAGAGGGGGGACAGCACATTTACAGTACAGTTCAATACAGAAGGGACAGGAGGGCCTTATTATGATGTTATTATGTTATGAGTTTTTTGCACACTTCACCTGGAAATACACTCACCGGCCACTTTATTAGGTACACCTGTTCAATTGCTTGGTAACACATATTGCTAATCAGCCAATCACATGGCAGCAGCATGAGGCATCTAGACGTGGTGAAGACGACTTGCTGAAGTTCAAACGGAGCATCAGAATGGGGAAGAAAAGGGACTTAAGTGACTTTGAACGTGGCATGGTTGTTGGTGCCAGACGGGCTGGTCTGAGTATTTCAAAAACTGCTGATCTACTGGGATTTTTACACACAACCATCTCTCAGGTTTACAGAAAAGAGAAAATATCCAGTGAGCGGCAGTTGTGTGGAGGAAAATGCCTTGTTGATGTCAGAGGTCAGAGGAGAATGGGCAGACTGGTGCGAGGTGATAGAAAGGCAACAGTTACTCAAATAACCACTCGTTACATCCAAGGTATGCAGAATACCATCTCTGAACGCACAACACATCCAACCTTGAAGCAGATGGGCTACAGCAGCAGAAAACCACACCGGGTAACACGCCTGTCAGCAAACTGAGGCTACAATTCGCACAGGATCACCAAAAGTGGACAATAGAAGATTGGAAAAACGTTGCCTGGTCTGATGAGTCTCGATTTCAGCTGCAACATTCAGATGGAGGGTCAGAATTTGGCATAAACATGAAATCATGGATCCATCCTGCCTTGTATCACCGGATCAGGCTGGTGGTGGTGTAATGGTGGGGGGGATATTTTCTTGGTACACTTTGGACCCCTTAGTACCAATTGATTATCGTTTAAACACCACGGCCTACCTGAGTATTGTTGCTGACCATGTCCATCCCTTTATGACTACAGTGTCCCCATCTTCTGATGGCTCCTTCCAGCAGGATAATGCACCATGTCACAAAGCTCCAATCATCTCACCACCGGACAATGAGGTCCCTGCACTCCAATGGCCTCCACACTCACCAGATCTCCATCCAATAGAGCACCTTTGGGATGTGGTGGAATGGAAGATTGACATCATGGATGTGCAGCCGACAAATCTGCAGCAACTGTGTGATGTTATCATGTTACTATGGAGAAAAATCTCTGAGGAATGTTTCCAACACCTTGTTGTATCTCTGCCACCAAGAATGAAGCCAAAAGGGGGGTCCAACCCGGTACTAGCGAGGTGTACCTAATAAAGTGGCCGGTGAGTGGAGATTCAGATTATATTGCAAATGATCACAGCTGAAACTGCAATGAGATACATTTGATAAAGCTTTTACTGAGAATGCAAATCTTCCATTCACACGTTTTTTCTTTTTGGAGCACCTTTTATAATGTAAATGAAAACGACATCCCAGCATGCAATTCACTTGGGTTGTTTTCTTTTCTCTGGAGTCTCCATTGTGTGATTGTAATAGAAATCTCCTATTAGCAGTATGTATGTGACTATGGTGAGTGTTCCCTCTGGAGCCGCTTATCTGGAGAGTATAAATCGGCTCCTCTAGTAATCCATCAGCACCGGGATTAACCTGTCCATGAAAAGCCGGACACTCAGTCTGTCGGCCTCACGGTTACCAGACTTCTCTGTAAACAGCCGTATTGTCTGTGGATTTTTCTTAGAGCGGCGTTCCAGCCCAATTTTATTTTTTCTTTATTGATCCGAGCATTAAAGTGGATGTAAAGCCCCTCTCATCCTTTCTAAACTACTGCCATAGTGCTGATCTATAAGGATATAGATGCCTCCTGCATGTATCCTTACCTGTCAAATGTCTCCCCTCTGTCTGTTATAAGAACTGAAAAACTGCAGATTCTGTGGGTGGATCTGTTGTCTGGAGCTCGGTGGGTGGAGTCGTGATGTCAGTAGACTCCCCGCCCACCTCTACACTCCCCTTGTCAACATGCATTTTCTCCTGTGTATTCCTTCTGCTATGATCACTAACATCCAGTCAAAATCCAGAAAAGTAACCACATGACTTCAGAAAAGGCTAGTGCACGAGATATGTAAATAACCTGTCACTCAAAGCAAGGGGGCGGAACGGACAAAGGTTTTTCTCTGTTTGTCCGTTTTATCTCACTGAACAATAAAAGAGGATTGCTCAGAGCTGGATTAACTTTGTGGCAAGACCTGGCACAAATGATAGGAAATCTTATACACTACATTGTGACAGCAAAAAAATAAATAAAAATTTCGGGTTTACATCCACTTTAATAATTATTCATTTAAAAACCGAGTATACAATGTTCATTTTGGATGTTGCTAAAATCAAAATTTCATACTCCTGATTTTGTCGCTCCTGTTGTGGCCGTTTCCATCATGATTGTGGGCATCTGAAGCCCAATCGCTAATTCTTCCTGGATAAGCTTTGGAGAGGTGCATGCTGGGTAACCAGCATGCACCTCTCGATCTCGTGCATGCGCAGTTCACCGGTGGCTGATTACAGTACCGCCAAGAGACTCATGGGAAATGATGACACATCATTTCCCAGGAGCACAGGTGAGGGAGGAAGTGACGAGGAGCGCCGCAGACCAGGAAGTGGCAGATTAGGAGGACTACATACCAACAGGGCGATTTTGGTAAGTAAAATCTCCAAATCTTTTTTTTTTTTTTTTTTTTTATAGGTTTTTTATAGGTTAATCCAGCTCTGAGCAATCCTCTTTTATTGTTCAGTGAGATAAAACGGACAAACAGAGTTACCTTTGTCCATTCCGCCCCCTTGCTTTGAGTGACAGGTTATTTACTAATGCTGAAAAAAAAAAAGATTTTAGCATGTAACTCCGCTTTAAAGAGGAAGTAAACCCTCTAAAACTTTTTCTTCCAAAAACACCCCTGCAAGAGAAAGGCATAATGAGCTAGTATGCATAGCATACTAGCTCATTATGTGGCACTTACCTGAAATCGAAGCCCCCGAAGTCCTCCTCGTTCCCCTCCGCTGCCGCCGCCATGTCCCCTCTGAGCTTCTTCCTGTTATCGCCGCTCCGACGCTGTGATTGGCCGGAGCGGTGATGACGTCACACGCATGTGCGCGGGGCCGGCATAATCCCATTCATGCAGCCGGCCCGCTAGTGCGCCTGCGCCATTGTCTACGGCGCGCATGCGCCGTTGACATCAGTGCTGTGTTTTCAGCAAATATCTCCTTAACCATGTACAACTGCCGTTCAGTGTTTCTAAATGTAAAATAATGCACCTAAGGAAAATAATCCCTTGTGAGAGAGTACAACATTGGGAGGTACGGTGTTGGCCAGCACTACAGAAGAAATAGATTTGGGGGGTCCCTTTTTTCAGAAGATTGCAAAATGAGACAAGTTCACACTATAGAGGGATGTGCTTTGTTCATATTTCATGTCTGAGGTTTACAACTATAGTACTTTAACCGCTTGCCGACCGGCTCATGCCGATATACGTCGGCAGAATGGCACGTACAGGCAGATTAACGTACCTGTACGTCCCCTTTAAGACGTGGCATTGTGGGCGCGCACCCGCCGTGAGTTCGACCGTGGGTCCCGCAGATTCGTTGTCCACAGGGATACCCGCGACCGTCTCACAGAGAGGAAGAACGGGGAAATGCTGATGTAAACAAGCATTTCCCCATTCTTCCTAGTGACAGGACACTGATCACAGCTACCTGTAATCGGGAGCGGTGATCAGTGTCATGTCACTCGTAGCCACGCCCCCCTACAGTTAGAACACATCCCTAGGACACACTTAACCCCTTCAGTGCCCCTCCTGGTTAACCCCTTCACTGCCAATCACATTTACACAGTAATAAGTGCATTTTTGTAGCACTGATCGCTGTATAAATGTGAATGGTCCATAAAATGGCGCCAAAAGTGTCCGATGTGTCCGCCATAATGTCGCAGTCGCGATAAAAATCGCTGATCGCCGCCATTACTAGTAAAAAAAAAAATTATTAATTAAAATGCCATAAAACTATTCCCTATTTTGTAGACACTATAACTTTTGCGCAAACCAGTCAATAAATGCTTATTGGGATTTTTTTTTTTTAACCAAAAATATGTAGAAGAATACGTATCGGCCTAAACTGATGAAAATAGTCGACTTATATTCTTCTCTCTGGAGTAAATCCCCTTATTAAAGCGTTTCTTAACCTAAAAAAAAATAAAAAAAGGATCCTGTTCCTTTAAGGCATGTTATACAGCACAGTGCTTGTGCTGTGTAATCTGGCCTCTTGTATTACCTGAAATACCTGGCTGATCCTGCCTGGCTATACCCTCCCCCCCTGTAAACTGACCACGGTTAATCATGGCTGCTGAGCCCGGACACCGTGGTCATTTTACGTGCCTCTGTCATCCGCAGCCCCGCTCTCCTCTGTCTCCTGTGTCCTCCTCTCCCTCCCTCCCTGCCTGTCAGCTAGTCCGTGTGTAAGCCGCTTCTCCCCTCCCCTTGTAGCACCGCTCCGAGCAGTGCACACATTACTGCTCACAAGCACTGCCAACCCCACTACTAGTATAACATGTAGTATATACTGTATGCCTTTTTGTATAATTCTTCTAAATACCTTATTCTTTCTCCCTGATCAGCAGTCACGTGACCGCCCCTCGTTCTCTTCCGCCGATGTATACACTAGGGAGGGAGGTCGCATGACCACCCAGCAGATGTCAGAGGGAGATCCCGGCCCCTCCCTCCCTAGTACATACATCGGAAGGAGAGAGCGACTGGCGGTCACGTGACCGCTAATCGGGGAGAAGGAATAAGGTATTTGGAAAATGAATTTTACAAAAAGGCATACACTGTATACTACAGGTTATACTAGCAGTGGGGCTGGCAGTGCTTGTGTGCACTGCCTTAACAACCCCTTTAATGACTGATAAAAGTCTGCTGGCAGAGGCGGCTCTCTAATTAGGCAAATTAGGCGGTCGCCTAAGGCCTCACACTCACAGGGGCCTTGCGGCCGCCTAATTTGCCTATGATCAATACTAATGTCGGCGCCATCGGATCTCTCTATCACCCCTCTCTCTTTCTCACACCCCTCCCCTCTTGCATTGGCTGAATATGTTTGATGGGTGAGGAGGGTGCCCTGCAGTGGCGGCTGGTGCTCAAATTTTTTGGGGGGGCGCAAACAAACTGAAAAAAAAAATCATCAATTGCCGCCACTGTGCCCATTAAACGCAGCCACTGTGCCCAAACGCCACTAGTTTGTCCCCATATGCAGCCAGTTTCTCCCCCATATGCAGCCAGTTTCTCCCCCATAATACAGCCAGTTTCTCCCCCATAATACAGCCAGTTTCTCCCCCATAATACAGCCAGTTTCTCCCCCATAATACAGCCAGTTTCTCCCCCATATGCAGCCAGTTTCTCCCCCATAATACAGCCAGTTTCTCCCCCATAATACAGCCAGTTTCTCCCCCATATGCAGCCAGTTTCTCCCCCATATGCAGCCAGTTTCTCCCCCATATGCAGCCAGTTTCTCCCCCATAATGCAGCCAGTTTCTCCCCCATAATGCAGCCAGTTTCTCCCCCATAATGCAGCCAGTTTCTCCCCCATAATGCAGCCAGTTTCTCCCCCATAATGCAGCCAGTTTCTCCCCCATAATGCAGCCAGTTTCTCCCCCATATGCAGCCAGTTTCTCCCCCATATGCAGCCAGTTTCTCCCCCATATGCAGCCAGTTTCTCCCCCATATGCAGCCAGTTTCTCCCCCATAATACAGCCAGTTTCTCCCCCATAATACAGCCAGTTTCTCCCCCATATGCAGCCAGTTTCTCCCCCATATGCAGCCAGTTTCTCCCCCATATGCAGCCAGTTTCTCCCCCATATGCAGCCAGTTTCTCCCCCATATGCAGCCAGTTTCTCCCCCACATGCAGCCAGTTTCTCCCCTATATGCAGCCAGTTTCTCCCCCATAATACAGCCAGTTTCTCCCCCATAATACAGCCAGTTTCTCCCCCATAATACAGCCAGTTTCTCCCCCATAATACAGCCAGTTTCTCCCCCATATGCAGCCAGTTTCTCCCCCATAATACAGCCAGTTTCTCCCCCATATGCAGCCAGTTTCTCCCCCATATGCAGCCAGTTTCTCCCCCATATGCAGCCAGTTTCTCCCCCATATGCAGCCAGTTTCTCCCCCATATGCAGCCAGTTTCTCCCCCATATGCAGCCAGTTTCTCCCCCATATGCAGCCAGTTTCTCCCCCATATGCAGCCAGTTTCTCCCCCATATGCAGCCAGTTTCTCCCCCATATGCAGCCAGTTTCTCCCCCATATGCAGCCAGTTTGTCCCCCATAATACAGCCAGTTTGTCCCCCATAATACAGCCAGTTTGTCCCCCATATGCAGCCAGTTTGTCCCCCATATGCAGCCAGTTTGTCCCCCATATGCAGCCAGTTTGTCCCCCATATGCAGCCAGTTTGTCCCCCATATGCAGCCAGTTTGTCCCCCATATGCAGCCAGTTTGTCCCCCATATGCAGCCAGTTTGTCCCCCATATGCAGCCAGTTTGTCCCCCATATGCAGCCAGTTTGTCCCCCATATGCAGCCAGTTTGTCCCCCATAATACAGCCAGTTTGTCCCCCATAATACAGCCAGTTTCTCCCCCATATACAGCCAGTTCGTCCCCCCAGCCCTGCACTTACCTTCCCCGAGGCAGCGCCGTCCTTCACCTAAGGCCTCACACTCACAGGGGCCTTGCGGCCGCCTAATTTGCCTATGATCAATACTAATGTCGGCGCCATCGGATCTCTCTATCACCCCTCTCTCTTTCTCACACTCTTTCTCACACCCCTCCCCTCTTGCATTGGCTGAATATGTTTGATGGGTGAGGAGGGTGCCCTGCAGTGGCGGCTGGTGCTCAAATTTTTTGGGGGGGCGCAAACAAACTGAAAAAAAAATCATCAATTGCCGCCACTGTGCCCATTAAACGCAGCCACTGTGCCCAAACGCCACTAGTTTGTCCCCAAATGCAGCCAGTTCTCCCCCATATGCAGCCAGTTTCTCCCCCATAAGCAGCCAGTTTCTCCCCCATAATACAGCCAGTTTCTCCCCCATAATACAGCCAGTTTCTCCCCCATAATACAGCCAGTTTCTCCCCCATAATACAGCCAGTTTCTCCCCCATAATACAGCCAGTTTCTCCCCCATAATACAGCCAGTTTCTCCCTCATATGCAGCCAGTTTCTCCCCCATAATGCAGCCAGTTTCTCCCCCATATGCAGCCAGTTTCTCCCCCATAATGCAGCCAGTTTCTCCCCCATATGCAGCCAGTTTCTCCCACATAATACAGCCAGTTTCTCCCCCATAATACAGCCAGTTTCTCCCCCATAATACAGCCAGTTTCTCCCCCATATGCAGCCAGTTTCTCCCCCATATGCAGCCAGTTTCTCCCCCATATGCAGCCAGTTTCTCCCCCATATGCAGCCAGTTTCTCCCCCATATGCAGCCAGTTTCTCCCCCATATGCAGCCAGTTTCTCCCCCATATGCAGCCAGTTTCTCCCCCATATGCAGCCAGTTTCTCCCCCAAATGCAGCCAGTTTCTCCCCCAAATGCAGCCAGTTTCTCCCCCATAATACAGCCAGTTTCTCCCCCATAATACAGCCAGTTTCTCCCCCATATGCAGCCAGTTTCTCCCCCATATGCAGCCAGTTTCTCCCCCATATGCAGCCAGTTTCTCCCCCATATGCAGCCAGTTTCTCCCCCATATGCAGCCAGTTTCTCCCCCATATGCAGCCAGTTTCTCCCCCATATGCAGCCAGTTTCTCCCCCATATGCAGCCAGTTTCTCCCCCATAATACAGCCAGTTTGTCCCCCATAATACAGCCAGTTTGTCCCCCATAATACAGCCAGTTTGTCCCCCATAATACAGCCAGTTTGTCCCCCATAATACAGCCAGTTTGTCCCCCATATACAGCCAGTTTGTCCCCCATATACAGCCAGTTTGTCCCCCATATACAGCCAGTTTGTCCCCCATATACAGCCAGTTCGTCCCCCCAGCCCTGCACTTACCTTCCTTGAGTCAGCGCCGTCCTTCTTCCGTCCTCGATGTCACTTCAGCCAATCAGGTTACCGGTAACCAGACCCGGTGAACCTGATTGGCCAGGGAACGCACCCCTGTGCGTCCTCTCATTAGGTATTTAGAAGCCGATTACAGCCCTCAGGCTGTAGTCGGGAAGCATATCAGAGCCTGCTGGCTCTGATAAGCACTTCTAAAGGCCAATCAGACGCTGTGATTCAGATGGCCGGCGCTCAAGGGGCCGGCCATCTGAATAGTGGGCGGCAGCAATACATAGGTTCATGCGATACATGAACCTATGTATTGTTGTGAGTGACGGCCGGGCGCAGAAGCGAGCGGTAGCGGCGCTTCTGCGCCCACTATGGTTGCGCCGCCATGTGTGAAAAAAAGACATTAAAAAAAAAACTCTTAAAGGGCCCGTTGTTTTTTTTTTTGGTGACCACAGGAGGGGGGCGGCGCCTGGGCGCCCCCTATGGACGGGCCGCCACTGGTGCCCTGGAAGTGGTGCTGATCACCTGCGTGCTAGATACGTGCATTTTCTGCAGCCATTTTTCTTGCTTGAATTATTTTTCCCATTATGGGCGTGGGTGGGGCCTCATGTCTAAGTTTTGCCTAAGGCCTCACAAAGCCTAGATCCGCCTCTGTCTGCTGGCCTTGCTTGCTGCAGCTTGGCATTGCATGCTATTGCCGAGTCTGTTCTACTAGGGCCCCCAGGTCCTTTTGCATCCTGGATTCCCCCAGAGGTTCGCACCCTAACGAGTAACTTGCATTTATATTTTTAGCACCCAAGTGCATTACTTTACATTAGACCTCATCTGCCAGTTTGCTGCCCACCCCTCTATTTTAACTAAGTTTTGCAGTACGTTAAGTTCAAATGCAACCTGACTGCATTATAACATACTGCACATTCAAGAGGAACTGCAGTCTGCTCACATAATTTGTAATAAAAACATCTTTGCCATTCTGAAGCTTCCCTCCAACCACTTTGCATAATATTTTTCATACAGTATGCAGTGGAACCTTGGATTACGAGCATAATCTGTTCCAGGAGAATGCTTGTAATCCAAAGCACTCGCATATCAAAGCGAGTTTCCCCATAGAAGTCAATGGAAACTAAGATAATTCGTTTGACATTGACTTATATTGTATGTGGCCAGAGGTGGGGGGGGGTGCTGGACAGACTCAGAAATACTCAGAGACCGTTCGGAGCCGCTCGAGTGCACTCTTAAAGCCTCGGAGAGGCTCAGGAATGGAGTGTTTCCGAGTGCACTCGAGTGGCTCCAAACGGCTCCGAGTGTCACCGGCGCCCCCCGCACCTCTGGCCAAATGCGGTACTGCACACCGCAGAGGCTTTAATTCTGCTAGTTTTGCGAGACAACACTCACAAACTGAGTCAGGATTTAATAAAAATAATAGCTCGTATTGCGAAACGCTCATTAACCGTGTTACTCGCAATCCGAGGTATTACTGTACTGTGTTTTTGTACTTGCCAAATATGCTGCACATATCTCCCTCCACGAAATCTGGCTGCAGCCATTTTAACTGTGGGCAGCTGAAGCTGCTGCCTGTTCACTTCCTGGATTTACACAGACACACATCTCCAGCTCTGCAGCTCTCATTGGCCCTCTTATGACTCATCCCCCTCCTCCCTTCCTGGCAAACTCTCAGGAGAGTTAGAGAGAGAGCTTTGCATTTTGTCATATGCCTGGGCTAATGACCAGACATGAAACAGGAAGTGGGCTGTATAAGGTATTTACTGGCAGAAATTTTTTTTTTTTACTATCCAAAGTTAAAACAACAAGTGCAGAAGATTTTATAGATAGAAAGATGAAAAAAATGACTGAAGGTCCGCTTTAATGCATGTAAATGCAACTGGAATTTAGACTAAAGCGGGCCATACACGGTTCGAATTTCGAAATAATTTCTTTCGAAAATCGTATCAAAGAATTTTCGTACGAATTTCGCACCGTTAGTGGGCTGCAGCAACAGCCGATTTCCGTGCGGCAATCAAATTTGAGGAATCCGACATGTTGGAAATTTTTTGAAAAACAAACCATTTTCTGATCAATGTTGGGAGAATCGTGCGAGAAATGTAATAGAAAAAAAAATGCGCATGTGCAAGAAAAGAAGATTCCCGGAGAGAAAAAAGAAGATTCCCGGAGAGAAAAAAGAAGATTCCCGGAGAGAAAAAAGAAGATTCCCGGAGAGAAAAAAGAAGATTCCCGGAGAGAAAAAAAGAAGATTCCCGGAGAGTAGTGATGAGCCGAACACCCCCGGGTTCGGTTTGCACCAGAACCCGCGAACGGACCGAAAGTTCGTACGAACATTAGAACCCTATTAAATACAATGGATGCGAACGTTCGAATTCTAAAGTGCTAATTATAACAACTATTATGCATGTTATTGTCCTAAAAAGGGTTTGGGAACCCGGGTTCTGCACCAGGGGACATGTATCAATGCAAAAAGAAGTTTTAAAAACGGTCGTTTTTCGGGAGCAGTCATTTTAATGATGCATAAAGTGAAAAAAAAAAAGTCAAATATTC
Organism: Rana muscosa; assembly: GCA_029206835.1. Classification (NCBI taxonomy): domain Eukaryota; kingdom Metazoa; phylum Chordata; class Amphibia; order Anura; family Ranidae; genus Rana; species Rana muscosa. The sequence continues at coordinate 34,410,222 of CM055128.1, forward strand.
CTTTAAATATCGTACCTGGGGGGTGTCTAAAGTATGCCTGTGAAGTGCCACGTGTTTCCCGTGTTTAGAACTGTCCCTGCACAAAATTACATTTCTAAAGGAAAAAAAGCCATTTAAAACTGCTTGCGGCTTTAATGTAATGTCTGGTCCCGGTAATATGGATGAAAATCTTTAAGAAAAATGGCATAGCTACCCCATGACCCCCCCCCTACCCCAGCCCATTACCAGCCCCTTTGGGTCTTGTATGGATATTAAGGGGAACCCCGCACATAAAATAAAAAAGGCCCTATATACTCTGAACAGCCGTATACAGGCGGTGCATACAAGACAGGGACTGTAGGTTTGTTCTTATGTAGAATCTGTTTGTAATTTTGAACAGGTACATTGTTGAAGTGTAGCTCCAGCCCAAAAATCTATTTTTAAACTTTTTGGAAAACATAGGTAAGGGTTATCACCCCTGTAACATTTGTTTTGCTGTCTGTGCCCCTGTTCAGAACATTTCACCTCACTTTCCGTCCCAATGACAACTGTTTTTGAAATGTGGTGTTTTTCTTGAAACAAGGATTGCTGATAAAGCATCAGTACAGAGGAGACACCTTTCTCCCATATTTATTCTTACAGGAGAGAATTTTCCTTCCTAGTGGTAGATTTCCTCTCACTTCCTGTTGTCTTCTTGCGTTTGCAAGTAGGAGTCGTTTGTAAGTTGGATGTTTGAAAGTAGGGACCTGCCGTATATACTCTGCAGAAATAGGCCCCTTAGTTGTTGGTGTTGGCACAACACTGTAAGCACTCACAGTTACTCTTGGTTGGTGCTGGAACGCCCTGCTGTCAACTATTATATCAGGAATTTTAATTACATATAATTGTTGAACAGTGGTAGTAAAAATTGGGCCTTTGATGGTGGTGCTGGTGCCACAACACTGTAAGCCCTGACAGTTACTCTTGGTGGGTGCAGCAATGGGCCCTGCTGTGAATTATTAGATCAAGAATTGTAATTGCATGCCCCTGTTGAACAGGGGCTGAAAAATTGGGCCTTTCGTGGTGGTGGTGGTGGTGTTGCCACAACACTGTAAGCCCTCAGAGTTACTCTTGGTGGGTGCAGGAATGGGCCCTGCTGTGAATTATTAGATCAAGAATTGTAATTACATGCCCCTTTTGAACAGGGGCTGAAAAATTGGGCCTTAGGCACTGGTGGCACAACACTACAACCCCTCACAGATACTGTACTTGGAGCACAGCAATGAGCCCTGTTGCAAAGTATTGCTTCAAAAATTGTAATGACACGCCCCTGTTAAACAGGGGCTGAAAAATTGGGCCTTAGGCACTGGTGCCACAACACTCCAACCCCTCACAGATACTGTACTTGGAGCACAGCAATGAGCCCTATGGCAAATTATTGTTAAAAAAATTGTAATTACACGCCCTGTAAAACAGGGGCTGAAAAATTGGGCCTTAGCCACTGGTGGCGGCACCCATAAACAAAAATGATCTTCCAAGCTATCATCATCAATCGTATCATTGAGGACTCGGAGGAGGAGGATAGCCAGTCAACATAACAGCACAGGCACTCAGCATCAGCATCAGTCTTGAAGGGATGTGACATGTTAAAATCAATTAGTCTGTTATATCAGCATCAGGTGTGTGGTAGCTGGTGGTGATCCAAGACTGGTTCATCTTGATGAAAGTCAGTCGATCAACCGAGTCGGTGGACAGGCGCACCCTGTGATCCGTGACAAATCCTCCAGCAGCACTGAATGTGCGTTCCGAAAGAACGCTGGATGCAGGACAGGCCAGTAGCTCAATTGCATACTGTGCAAGCTCTGGCCAGTGATCCATCCTCAAGACCCAGTAAGCCAGAGGATTTTCGGTGGGGAAGGTGTCCAAGTCTGACCTTGCCCCTAGATATTCCTGCACCATGTTTATCAGACGCTGGCGATGGTTGCTGGAACCGATCATACTTTGGGGCTGCGGACTAAAGAATTGTCTGAACGCATCGGTCAGACGGCCACCTTCCCCACCGCTCCTTCTTTGACTGGCCGAAGCCTCAGCAACTCGTTGTCCAGGACCAGGAGTTTGTAACCTCCCAGTCTCTGGGAACGCGTTGCACAGACCTTTCTGCAAGGCCTCCCGGAGTTGTCTCATCCTCTGCTCCCTCTGCGACGGTAACATAAGGTCCGCAACCTTACCCTTGTACCGTGGATCAAGGAGAGTGGCCAGCCAGTAATGGTCCCTCTCCTTGATCCGAAGAATACGAGGATCCTTCCGCAGACTTTGCAGGATCAGGGAGGCCATGCAGCGTAGGTTTGCTGAGGCATTCGCTCCGGAGTCCTCTGGGTCACTAAGGACGACATGATCCGCAGCCACCTCCTCCCAGCCACGTACAAGTCCACTGGTTTCTTGGGACTGTAAATCATCCCTAAAAGACTGCTGCTGATGATGCTGAGTGTCAGCCTCCACCTCCATGCTGACACAATCCTCCTCCTCCTCCTCCTCCTCCTCCTCTTCCTCTTCCTGTGCGATGGGTGGGACAGAAGGAACACTGTCTGGGTAAAGGGGGCCTTGAGAGGCAAGGAAGTCCTCCTCTTCCTGCCTCTGTTCTGCCTCAAGTGCCCTGTCCATTATTCCACGCAGCGTGTGCTCCAACAGGTGGACAAGAGGTACAGTGTCACTGATGCATGCACTGTCACTGCTCACCATCCTCGTGGCCTCCTCAAATGGTGCCAGGACAGTGCATGCATCCCTGATCATGCCCCACTGGCGTGGAGAAAAAAAACCAAGCTCCCCTGACCCTGTCCTGGTGCCGTAGTCGCACAGGTACTCATTGATGGCCCTCTGCTGCGTGTGCAGCCGCTGCAGCATGGCCAACGTTGAGTTCCACCTGGTGGGCATGTCACATATAAGGCGGTTCTTGGGCAGGTTCAACTCCTTTTGCAGCTCAGCCAGGCGAGCACTGGCATTATAAGATCTGCGGAAATGCACACAGACTTTCCTGGCCTGCCTCAGGACATCCTGTAAGCCCGGGTACCTGCCCAAGAACCGCTGCACCACCAGGTTAAGGACGTGAGCCACACAGGGCACATGGGTCAGTTGTCCCTGTCGGAGGGCGGAGAGGAGGTTGGTGCCATTGTCGCAAACCACCATTCCTGGCTTAAGCTGGCGTGGCGTCAACCACCTCTCGGCCTGGCCCTGCAGAGCAGACAGGACCTCTGCCCCAGTGTGGCTTCTGTCCCCCAAACACACCAGCGCAAGCACGGCATGGCATCTTTTTGCCTGCGTACTTGCGTAGCCCCTTGAACGCCTACGGAGCACCGCTGGTTCCGAGGACAAACCACAGGAAGAGGCCATGGAGGAAGAAGAAGAGGAGGGGGTGGAGGAGAGAGGTGTGTCACAACCAGTAGTAGCATTTTGGAGGCGTGGCGGTGGAACAACCTCCAACACTACTGCACCTTGTCCTGCATCCTTCCCAGCTGCCAAAAGAGTGACCCAATGGGCCGTGAAAGAAAGGTAACGTCCCTGTCCATGCCTGCTGGACCATGAGTCAGCGGTAATATGCACCTTACCGCTGACCGCCCTGTCCAGCGAGGCCAAGACATTGCCTTCCACATGCCGGTAGAGAGCCGGAATAGCCTTCCGTGAGAAAAAGTGGCGTTTGGGAACCTGCCACTGAGGAACCGCACATTGCACAAACTCACGGAAGGGGGCCGAGTCTACCAACTGAAAAGGCAGCAGTTGAAGCGCTAGCAATTTAGCCAAGCTAGCATTCAACCGCTAGGCATGTGGATGGCTGGGAGTGAACTTCTTTTGACGGTCCAGCAGCTGGGGCAGGGAAATTTGCCTGCTAGAATCGGACGTCGGTGTACTGCTAGCAGAGTGGCCGCAAGTACTTGGCTGTGACACACCTAATTCTACACCTTCATTCCTCTCAGAGCAGGTTTCAGAGAGGACTGAAGTTATAGTGGGGTTGGAGATCCCAGCTGATGCGGTGCAAGGAGAGGTCCGCTTTGTTCTTTGGTGTGGGTCTTTGAGGTAGGCTTGCCAACGAGCTGCATGGCAGGTCAACATATGTCTGGTCAGGCATGTGGTACCCAAGCGGCTGATGTTTTGGCCACGCGATATACGCTTGAGACATATGTTGCAAACAGCAGCTGTGCGATCTGATGCACTAGCCTCAAAAAAGGCCCACACCAAAGAACTTTTTGAATGACGGGCAGAGGCAGCGCCCTGCACAGGCGGAGCTCTGCGGTGTGATTCCGTCGGTGTACTGCCCTTACGCTGGCCACCAAAGGGCATCCTGCCTCGTTGGAGATGTGCCTCCTCCTCATCCTCCTCCTCCTCCTCTCTCCTATTAGGCACCCACGTGGAGTCAGTGACCTCATCATCACCTCCCTCCTCATCACTGGAGCCAATCTGGCTGTATGCTGCAGCTGCTGGAACATGACTGCCAGATTGGTGTCCTTCTTGAGCATCCCCTCTGTCTGCTCTCACGCTACTGCCTTCCTCTAGCTGGGTTTCATCATCAGATCCTTCGAAACGCTGGGCATCCTCCTGGAGCATGTACCCAACACTGTGCTCAAACAGTTCGGGGGACTCCTCAGGAGGAGGACATGGTGGGTCTAGGGAAGGAGTGACTGATGATGAGTCTGACATTGATACCAGGGAAGAGGACGCTTTGGCAGCTGCTTTTCCAGTACCCTGAGCCTGGGTGAGAGAGGATGAGGAGGAGGAGGAGGGCTTGGTCATCCACTCTACCAAGTCTTCGGCATGATGTGGCTCAACATGTCCAGCTGCCGAAAAGAAGGACAAGCGTGTCCCATGGCCATGTGCTGATGACAATGCACCGCGTCCACGACCAGCACTGTTGCCCCCAGACACAGAGCCTGCTTGCCCTCTTTTATTGCCTCCTGACTGTCTGCCTCTCCTTGTTTGCCTTCCAGACATTCTAATAGATGGCCTGCAGGGAGATGGGAAAAAAGCAATAAGGGCTACCTTCAGGTGTCCTTCTCTGTCCCTTTACTTAAGGATTTCTAAATATGGTTGAGGATGATTGCTTTTGCACAGAATAGCACAACGACAATTTCCCTGACTGTCCAAAAAAACAAGGATTTCAAAGATGGTTGATGAGGAATGCTTTAGCACACTATAGCACAAGGAGAATTTCACTCACTTTCCTTCTTTGTCCCTAGAAACAAGGTTTATCACAGTGAAAGAAACTGACACTCTTCCTTCCTATAGTTTTCTGTCCCTAGAAAAAAATGTTTTTTTAAAGCACACTATAGCACAAGGAGAATTCCCTCACTGTCCTTCCCTGTCCATAGAAACAAGGATTCGCACAGTAAAAGACACTGACACTCTCCCTACCTATAGTTTTCTGTCCCTAGAAAAAATGTTTTTTTAAAGCACACTATAGCACAAGGAGAATTTCACTCACTTTCCTTCTTTGTCCCTAGAAACAAGGATTATCACAGTGAAAGAAACTGACACTCTTCCTTCCTATAGTTTTCTGTCCCTAGAAAAAAATGTTTTTTTAAAGCACACTATAGCACAAGGAGAATTCCCTCACTGTCCTTCCCTGTCCCTAGAAACAAGGATTCGCACAGTAAAAGACACTGACACTGTCAGGGTCACCTGTGGCCAGGTGACAGATGCACACCGTAGGGGGACAGGAGTGCACCGCGAGGTAGTGAACCCTATGGCTGGCTTCTGTGGATAGGAAACTGGGTGGTTGTGGAAAGCGGGACCAGAGGAGCACAACCGGGATCCCAACGGAAGCGAGAGCCAAGATTCCCCAGGGCGCGGAGTCTAAGACCCAGCTGGTCTTCTCCAGGGCCTCTAGTGGTGAGGATGTTACGCTGCAGGCTGGGACCAGGTCGCGGCCCCTGGAGTTTCCTAGCTCACGCCCCGTAGGATAAGGGGAAGCAGCAGCACACGATAGAGAGAACCGAATAACAAGCCGAAGGTCAGGGGCCACAAGCAGACAAGGATAACGAAGAACGAGCCGAAGGTCAAGGGTCACGAGCAGACAGGGATGGTCGGGGACAAGCCAATAACGTAACAGAGAGACAGACGTAGCACACGGCAGGCAGGAACCCAAACACACAATGCCTAACAAACACGTTGATCAGCAAAGCAGGCTTGCAGTGCACAGGTTAATATAGTGTTCAGTGATAGGGCCTGGGGTGGAGTCAGGCTTGGAGGAGATTATAAAGGAAGCCAGGTGAAGGAGGTCTGGTCTCTAGATGAACACATGAGGAGGAAGGTAAGATGGCAGACAGACATTAATGCATATCCATGACAGTACCCTCCCTCTTACGAGGCCTCCCCCTTCCCCGCCTGGGCCCAGGTTTAGAGGGAAACTTCAGATGAAACTCCTTTAACAGACGAGGTGCAAAGACCTCAGATGCAGTGATCCAAGACCTCTCCTCAGGACCAAACCCTTTCCAATGAACGAGGTACTGAAGAACGCCTTTACAGAGTCGGGAGTCCAGAATTTGACTGATCTCGTACTCCTGATTATCCTCCGAGACAGGCGCCACGGTAGGTAATCGTGAAATTAAAACGGGCAAAGAAGAGACTCCACCTGGCCTGTCTAGGATTCAGACGTTTAGCATTCTGTAGATACTGTAAATTCTTGTGATCGGTAAAGATCGTTATGGAGTGAGGGGAACCCTCCAAGAGATGACGCCACTCCTCTAACGCCAATTTAATTGCGAGAAGTTCCCGATCACCGATGGCATAATTCCTCTCTGCCTGAGAAAATTTTTTGGAGAAGAACGCACATGGTTGGCGTCTCTTCTCAAAGATTTGAAGAAGCACAGCTCCCACCCCCATTGAGGAAGCGTCCACTTCAAGAAAAAATGCATTCCCAGGATTTGGTCTCCTCAAGAGGGGGCCAGAAACAAAGGCCTGTTTCAGGTTGTGAAATGCAGAGACAGCTTCGGGAGGCCAGTCTCTGGCATTCACACCCTTCTTGGTCAAAGCGATAATAGGCGCGGCAATGGAAGAGTAATTCCTTATGAACTGCCTATAATAATTAGTGAAGCCAAGAAAGCGCTGTGTGGCCTTGAGGCTAGCAGGAAGAGGCCAGTTGGTGATAGCCAAGACCTTCCCAGGGTCCATACGAAGCCCCGAACATGAGACAAAGCACCCCAAAAACAGGACCTCAGAACATTCAAAGGAACATTTCTCCAGCTTGGCATAGAGATTGTTCTCTCTAAGACGTTGAAGTACAGTGCGGACATGGTTTCTGTGGACGAGCAGATTTTCAGAAAAGATCAGAATGTCATCCAGATAGATGACAACAAACTGGTACAGCAGATCTCTGAAGATTACATTGACAAAGTTTTGAAACACGGCTGGAGCATTACACAGACCAAAAGGCATCACCAGATATTCGTAATGCCCGTCTCTAGTGTTAAATGCAGTCTTCCATTCGTCACCCTCCCGTATTCGAATGAGATTGTACGCGCCTCTGAGATCCAACTTGGTGAAAATGGAGGCACCCTTCAACCTATCGAATAGCTCAGATATTAAGGGTAAGGGGTATCGATTTTTAATAGTAACCGCATTTAAACCCCGATAATCGATGCAGGGTCTTAAGGTACCATCCTTTTTGGCAACAAAAAAGAACCCTGCCCCTGCAGGCGATGAGGATTTCCGGATGAACCCTCTCTCCAGATTCTCTGCTACATACTCCGACATGGCCTGGGTCTCTGGGATGGACAGAGGGTAGGTACGACCCCTGGGTAGAGTTGCTCCGGGGACAAGATCAATAGCACAGTCAAAAGACCTGTGGGGAGGAAGCACCTCAGCTGATTTTTTACAGAACACATCCCGGTAATCGCTGTATGCGGCGGGAAGATCAGAAGAAACAGAAGTGGCAGCAACCGGAAGACTCTCCTTGGGGGTCACCTTGAGAAGACACGACGAGAAACATGAGGAACCCCAGGCCAGGATCTGCCCAGAGACCCAGTCCACATGTGGAGAGTGGAGCTGTAGCCAAGGGAGGCCCAATACAACTGGGGTAGAGGCCTTGGGTAGAATAAGAAAGGATATCCACTCCTGGTGGAGAATCCCTACCGACATCCTAATGGGTAGCGTCTGGAAGCGAATAGGGCCCCCTGGGAGAACAGTGCCATCAATTGCCGAGACTACCAATGGGGTAGTGAGAGGTGAAAGGGTAAGCTTCATAGAAGAAGCAGTTCTCCAATCCATGAAATTGCCGGCAGCCCCGGAATCCAGGTATGCAAGGGTTGACTGAGGAGAAGTGCCTACATGAAGGGACACCGGCAAGAGCAGGCGAGAAGGTGATGTTTCTGGGTCCAATACTCCACCTTCCAAATGTATTAGACCCGAGCGTTTCCCGGACGAAGCGAGCAGGAGTCACGAAAATGACCCTTGCCCCCACAATAGAGGCACAAGCCCAGAGTTCTGCGCCTAGCACGTTCTTCGGGGGTTAGTCTGGTCCGGCCCAGCTGCATAGGTTCTTCAGCAGGTAGAGGATGCTCCACGGAATGAAGGGAGGGGAGCTCAGACTGGCTAGGACCCAGAGAGTGCTGGCGTCTTTTTTCTAAGGACCTCTCTTGAAAACGAATGTCGATCTGGTTGCATAATGAAATTACATCGTCCAGACCGACGGGAATGGCTCTTCCCGCTAATTCGTCTTTCACTCGGTCAGAGAGGCCATGTAAAAAGGTAGCGACCAGGGCCTCATTATTCCAGCTCAATTCAGCTGTGTGGATACGGAACTGAAGAGCATATTGCCCCACTGAACTAGATTCTTGGCGAAGACGTAAGACAGCACTAGCCGCTGAAGAAGCCCGAGCCGGCTCTTCGAAGATATTACGAAAGAGCTTCAAGAATTCGGACAGACTGGAAACCACCGGATCGTTCCTCTCCCACAGGGGGGCAGCCCAGGCCAAAGCTTCACCGGAGAGGAGGGAAATGATATAGGCTACCTTAGCCCGGTCAGATAGGAAGCTTTGAGGCTGAAGCTCAAAATGAATAGTGCATTGGCTGAGAAACCCCCTGCAGGCCTTGGAGTCCCCAGAGAAACGGAACGGAGCTGGCAATCTTAGTGAGTGTGAGGCTGCGACTGGTGCGATAGGTACAGCCGCTGGTTGTACTTGGGGTTGCGGATTCGGGGTTCCCAAGGAGACCTGAAGCTGCTCGAATCGAGAAGCCAGATCCTGGAGGAATCGCATCACCTGGGTCTGATTTGATTCCTGGGTCTCAAGTCTGCGAACTATGCCCTGCAATGGATCATCCGCGGGAAGCGGGATGTCAGCCGGGTTCATGGCTGATCAAACTGTCAGGGTCACCTGTGGCCAGGTGACAGATGCACACCGTAGGGGGACAGGAGTGCACCGCGAGGTAGTGAACCCTATGGCTGGCTTCTGTGGATAGGAAACTGGGTGGTTGTGGAAAGCGGGACCAGAGGAGCACAACCGGGATCCCAACGGAAGCGAGAGCCAAGATTCCCCAGGGCGCGGAGTCTAAGACCCAGCTGGTCTTCTCCAGGGCCTCTAGTGGTGAGGATGTTACGCTGCAGGCTGGGACCAGGTCGCGGCCCCTGGAGTTTCCTAGCTCACGCCCCGTAGGATAAGGGGAAGCAGCAGCACACGATAGAGAGAACCGAATAACAAGCCGAAGGTCAGGGGCCACAAGCAGACAAGGATAACGAAGAACGAGCCGAAGGTCAAGGGTCACGAGCAGACAGGGATGGTCGGGGACAAGCCAATAACGTAACAGAGAGACAGACGTAGCACACGGCAGGCAGGAACCCAAACACACAATGCCTAACAAACACGTTGATCAGCAAAGCAGGCTTGCAGTGCACAGGTTAATATAGTGTTCAGTGATAGGGCCTGGGGTGGAGTCAGGCTGGGAGGAGATTATAAAGGAAGCCAGGTGAAGGAGGTCTGGTCTCTAGATGAACACATGAGGAGGAAGGTAAGATGGCAGACAGACATTAATGCATATCCATGACAGACACTCTCCCTACCTATAGTTTTCTGTCCCTAGAAAAAATGTTTTTTTAAAGCACACTATAGCACAAGGAGAATTCCCTCACTGTCCTTCCCTGTCCCTAGAAACAAGGATTCGCACAGTAAAAGACACTGACACTCTCCCTACCTATAGTTTTCTGTCCCTAGAAAAAATGTTTTTTTAAAGCACACTATAGCACAAGGAGAATTCCCTCACTGTCCTTCCCTGTCCCTAGAAACAAGGATTCGCACAGTAAAAGACACTGACACTCTCCCTACCTATAGTTTTCTGTCCCTAGAAAAATGTTTTTTTAAAGCACACTATAGCACAAGGAGAATTTCACTCACTTTCCTTCTTTGTCCCTAGAAACAAGGTTTATCACAGTGAAAGAAACTGACACTCTCCCTACCTATAGTTTTCTGTCCCTAGAAAAAATGTTTTTTTAAAGCACACTATAGCACAAGGAGAATTCCCTCACTGTCCTTCCCTGTCCCTAGAAACAAGGATTCGCACAGTAAAAGACACTGACACTCTCCCTACCTATAGTTTTCTGTCCCTAGAAAAAATGTTTTTTTAAAGCACACTATAGCACAAGGAGAATTCCCTCACTGTCCTTCCCTGTCCCTAGAAACAAGGATTCGCACAGTAAAACACACTGACACTCTCCCTACCTATAGTTTTCTGTCCCTAGAAAAAATGTTTTTTTAAAGCACACTATAGCACAAGGAGAATTCCCTCACTGTCCTTCCCTGTCCCTAGAAACAAGGATTCGCACAGTAAAAGACACTGACACTCTCCCTACCTATAGTTTTCTGTCCCTAGAAAAAATGTTTTTTTAAAGCACACTATAGCACAAGGAGAATTCCCTCACTGTCCTTCCCTGTCCCTAGAAACAAGGATTCGCACAGTAAAAGACACTGACACTCTCCCTACCTATAGTTTTCTGTCCCTAGAAAAATGTTTTTTTAAAGCACACTATAGCACAAGGAGAATTTCACTCACTTTCCTTCTTTGTCCCTAGAAACAAGGTTTATCACAGTGAAAGAAACTGACACTCTCCCTACCTATAGTTTTCTGTCCCTAGAAAAAATGTTTTTTTAAAGCACACTATAGCACAAGGAGCATTCCCTCACTGTCCTTCCCTGTCCCTAGAAACAAGGATTCGCACAGTAAAAGACACTGACACTCTCCCTACCTATAGTTTTCTGTCCCTAGAAAAAATGTTTTTTTAAAGCACACTATAGCACAAGGAGAATTCCCTCACTGTCCTTCCCTGTCCCTAGAAACAAGGATTCGCACAGTAAAACACACTGACACTCTCCCTACCTATAGTTTTCTGTCCCTAGAAAAAATGTTTTTTTAAAGCACACTATAGCACAAGGAGAATTCCCTCACTGTCCTTCCCTGTCCCTAGAAACAAGGATTCGCACAGTAAAACACACTGACACTCTCCCTACCTATCCTTCTCTTTCCCTAAACTAAAGGAATCCAGGTTAAGCAAGAAAAAAATAAATGTCACTGTCCCTGTCTATGTTTCTCTTTCCCTGCTCCGGAACACACTACACTAGGCCGCCGTGCTGGCGGCCTTTTATAGTGTGGGGCGTGTACTAAACACCCTCAGCAATAATTGGCCACAGGCATCCTGCCTGTGACCAATCATTGCTCTCCTCGCTGTCGGCGCAGTGATTGGCCAAGCATGCGGGGTCACAGTGCATGCTTGGCCAATCACAGCGCCTGGATGACACTGCGATGGCGTAGTGCATTGTGGGCCGTTCGCGTCACTCGAATTTGGCGCGAACGGCCCAAATCGTTCAATCTTCGTCGAACGATCGAACAGCCGATGTTCGAGTCGAACGTATGTTCGACTCGAACACGAAGCTCATCCCTACCGGAGAGTAAAAAAGAAGATTCCCGGAGAGAGAAAAGAAGATTCCCGGAGAGAGAAAAGAAGATTCCCGGAGAGAGAAAAGAAGATTCCCGGAGAGAGAAAAGAAGATTCCCGGAGAGAGAAAAGAAGATTCCCGGAGAGAAAAGAAGATTCCCGGAGAGAAAAGAAGATTCCCGGAGAGAAAAGAAGATTCCCGGAGAGAAAAGAAGATTCCCGGAGAAAAAAGAATATTCCCGGAGAGAAAAGAATATTCCCGGCAACATGAAGGCTTGGTCGGCCGAATTTCGAAAATCAATGGTGGTATCATCGGATCACAAAAAAAACGAACTTTCTGATTTTGAACAGAAAATTTGTTCGAAATTCGACCGTATATGGCCTGCTTAAGTTCACACAATTGGGAATTGGATGTGCATTTCCCTGCATCCAATTCGCATGACAGGAGAGTGTGCCCGACTCTCTATGGAGCCGGTTCACACATCTCCGGGGCGACGGTGGAGCGCATAACAGAAGGTTCCTGTGCGTCTTTGGCTTCGCTTCAGGTTCGAATTCACCCGAAAATTCAGACCTAAAACGGTGAAAGGGGACGCACAGGACCCCCTGCTGTGCCCCGCGGCCGCACATAGTGTGATCCTAGCCTAAAGATCAAACATTTTTTTTCACTATTCTAACCCTTCCAGGGGTCTATCGCTTCAGAACGGATGACATGAAAACGCATGCTAACACATAAAAACACAATGTACTGCGTATGAAAATGTGTGTTAAAAACACATCAATGCGAATGCATTTTTTGTTGCAGTATGTTTTATGTGCAGCACAGTTTGAAAGGACCCTTTAAAAAAAATAAAAAAAGCCCTACTACTTTACATAAAATAGACCCGTCCATTCCAAATACCTGCTGGAGATGTTTTACGGACCCGGGCACCATGACTCACATTTGGAGCACCTGCCCGCTTATAACTCCTTTCTGGGACAGGATAATTCTCCTCTACTATGATTTAGTAGGGGACAAAATTGATAATTCTCCTCTCATTACGATGTTGTCTGGATCCTATAAACAAAACAAAAAAAGTTCTCTCAGACACTTCTTGACTTCGGCACGTACTGTTGTTGCCAGGGCATGGCGAAAATCGATACCTCCATCCTTTGTGGATTGGGCCTGTGAAATGGACTCTATTGGTCATCTAGAAAGGTTGAACTCTCGGGAATCAGATAAAACTGATGATTACACCTTTACCTGGTTGGTAGGGTTGCCACCTGTCGGGGATTCACCCGGCCAGTTCGGGTTTGGAATCGTGCGTCCGGGTTTCAGACTGCCTGAAACCCGGACACATTATTCAGTCCAGACTATGGCTTCCCACTAGGGTTGCTGGCTGCAGTTGTCTAAGCTGAGAGTGTCTGTTACACTCTCTTTCACACTGTCCAAAGCCAACACTAACACCCCCCCCAAACACACACACAGAGGAGAGAGGAGAGAGGGCTCGATCTGCACCTCTTCCTCCCACCCCACTCCTCTGTGTCTACCCACACCCCAATTCCTAGAGTGTGCCTCAGAAAAGGAAAGTGGGGCCGGAAACTCAAAGCCCAGCAGCCTCAGATACATCTGAATGAGAGGTGCTGACTGCCAAGGGGTGAGTGAGCTCACCATCCATCCCTGTCTGTGACTGAAGTCTCCCCCTTTTCTCTCCTGCCTTTGAGTGAATACATTAAGGTAAATCAGAGTTCTCAGAGCACCCCTTACATTAGAGTTCCCCTTTACACCAGAGGCCACAGTGTTTCCCCTTACATCAGAGTCCTCTCCGAACATCAGAGTTCTCAGTGTTCCCCCTAAATCAGGGTTCCCAGAGCATCCCTTATGTTAGAGTCCCCAGAGTCCTCCCTTACATCAGAGTCTGCAGAGTTCCCCCTTACAGTGAAAGGGGACACTGCGAGTTCAGATGTAATGGGGAAACTCTGTGGACTCTGATGTAAAGGGGGAACTCTGTGGCCTCTGATGTAATGGGGAAACTCTGTGGACTCTGATGTAAAGGGGGAACTCTGTGGCCTCTGATGTAAAGGGGGAACTCTGTGGCCTCTGATGTAATGGGGAAACTCTGTGGACTCTGATGTAAAGGGGGAACTCTGTGGACTCTGATGTAAAGGGGGAACTCTGTGGACTCTGATGTAAAGGGGGAACTCTGTGGACTCTGATGTAAAGGGGGAACTCTGTGGACTCTGATGTAAAGGGGGAACTCTGTGGCCTCTGATGTAAAGGGGGAACTCTGTGGCCTCTGATGTAAAGGGGGAACTCTGTGGCCTCTGATGTAAAGGGGAAACTCTGTGGACTCTGATGTAAAGGGGGAACTCTGTGGACTCTGATGTAAAGGGGGAACTCTGTGGCCTCTGATGTAAAGGGGGAACTCTGTGGACTCTGATGTAAAGGGGGAACTCTGTGGCCTCTGATGTAAAGGGGAAACTCTGTGGACTCTGATGTAAAGGGGGAACTCTGTGGACTCTGATGTAAAGGGAGAACTCTGTGGCCTCTGATGTAAAGGGGGAACTCTGTGGCCTCTGATGTAAAGGGGGAACTCTGTGGCCTCTGATGTAAAGGGGGAACTCTGTGGCCTCTGATGTAAAGGGGGAACTCTGTGGCCTCTGATGTAAAGGGGGAACTCTGTGGCCTCTGATGTAAAGGGGGAACTCTGTGGCCTCTGATGTAAAGGGGGAACTCTGTGGCCTCTGATGTAAAGGGGGAACTCTGTGGCCTCTGATGTAAAGGGGGAACTCTGTGGCCTCTGATGTAAAGGGGGAACTCTGTGGCCTCTGATGTAAAGGGGGAACTCTGTGGACTCTGATGTAAAGGGGGAACTCTGTGGCCTCTGATGTAAAGGGGGAACTCTGTGGCCTCTGATGTAAAGGGGGAACTCTGTGGCCTCTGATGTAAAGGGGGAACTCTGTGGCCTCTGATGTAAAGGGGGAACTCTGTGGCCTCTGATGTAAAGGGGGAACTCTGTGGCCTCTGATGTAAAGGGGGAACTCTGTGGCCTCTGATGTAAAGGGGGAACTCTGTGGCCTCTGATGTAAAGGGGGAACTCTGTGGCCTCTGATGTAAAGGGGGAACTCTGTGGCCTCTGATGTAAAGGGGGAACTCTGTGGCCTCTGATGTAAAGGGGGAACTCTGTGGACTCTGATGTAAAGGGAGAACTCTGTGGCCTCTGATGTAAAGGGGGAACTCTGTGGACTCTGATGTAAAGGGGGAACTCTGTGGACTCTGATGTAAAAGGGGAACTCTTGTTATTAACTTCATATGATTAGGAATGTTATTCAATAGCTGTGCGCCGCTAAAGTGTTCGGGTTTGACTTGAAAAAGTGGCAACCCTACTGGTCGGTCTGGAATCAGGCCGTGTACACACTATCGATTTTCTCGACGGTGAAAACACCGCTGAGAAAATCGACATTAAAAACGAGGACCGGCTTGGTCTCCTACACACGGCCGGTTTTCATGACATTTTTTCTTTTGGTCGTGAAAAACGACCGTGTGTAGGCTCCCTGGCAGTGTTTCCCTATGGGAAAACTGCCGCGGAAAAAAATGCCGTGAATCACGACGAGAAAAATTAGAGCATGTTCTAATTTTTCTCGTCGTGATTCTTGCCGTTTTTCTCGTCGGGAAAAATGCTGGAAAGCCCACACACGGTCGTTTTTCTCGTCAAAGAGAAAAAATTAAATTTTTCCAGACGAGAAAAATGGTCGTGTGTACGCGGCATTACTTTCGGCATTCCTCTACATTTGCCTCCTATCTGTGACCTCCCTGACACAATATTTGTTACCCTTCTTAGATACCTGGATTTGTTCCCCTTATTAGTGCTTGCGTTCCTTTCCATCCCCCCCCCCCTTTTTTTTCCTTTCCTCTTCTTTCTTCTTTTCTTCCCCCTTCTCCCCATTTTATGTTTATCTACCCACGGTGATTGGGGTTTTAGTATGTTACCTAGTCCTATCTCCGCTCACCTAGTTTTTACCAAATAGTTCTTATGTAAATACCCTCAGGACTCAGGATTTCGCTGTTGTCCAAGATGTTGACAAACCTCTCCTGATGACTACCCTCCAAGGTCTTCTATGCCGCTGATATAAGCAGTCTACTGAAACCTCACGCCATGCATCTGTTGGATGATCGCTTACGTCCCCCTTATTAGGCCCCATTCACACCGGAGAGTTTTGTAGCTTGAAGCCTGAAGCTACAAAACACTGGAGGAGAAAAAAATCTATAATTCTCTATGGAGATGGTTCACATCTCCACTCCAAAACGCCTGAAGCTCAAACAAGTTCTGGAACTTTCTAGGGTGGATATGCTCCCCTGTTTTCTACCCAGGTTTTAGGAAATCACCAAATTGTACTCTCCTTTTTTTTATTTTGCCTTATGGACTAGTTTACATGACTTAAGCCCCGTACACACGATCGGATTTCCTATGGTTTTTAAACCGATGGATTTTTCCATCGGAAAACCGATGAAGCTGACTTCCATCAGTCTTGCCTACACACCATCAGTCAAAAAACCGACCGTTCCAAACGCTGTGACGTAAAACACTCCGATGAGCCGAGAAAAATGAAGTTCAATGCTTCTGAGCATGCGTTGACTTGATTCTGAGCATGCGTGGGTTTTTTAACCGATGGACTTGCCCATAGACGATCGGAATTTGCTATCGGTTTTTTATCCATCGGAAAAATGTAAAACATGTTCTATTTTTTGACACCGATGGAAAAAAGACCGATGGGGCCCATACACGATCGGTTTGTCCGATGAGAAAAATCCATCAGACTGTTTTCATCGGTAAAACCGATCGTGTGTACAGGGCTTAACTGTTTCCGTTACATATACTGTACTGATTACGCATTCAATCTTGAACCTCTTGACCTTTCTGTTTTGTTTTTTGTTATATATTTTTGTGCGTAAAATCAATAAACAAAGATTAATAACTTCAGCCCCGGAGGATTTGGCTGCCAAATGACCAGGCCACTTTTTGCGATTCGGCACTGCGTTGCTTTAACTGACAATTGCGCGGTCGTGTGACGTGGCTCCCAAACAAAATTGATGACCTTTTTTTTCCCACAAATAGAGCTTTCTTTTGGTGGTATTTGATCACCTCTGCGGTTTTTATTTTTTGCGCTGTTAACAAAAATAGAGCGACAATTTTGAAAAAAAAGCTATATTTTTTACTTTTTGCTATACAAAATATCCCCAAAAATATCTAAAAAAAAACATTTTTTTTTACAAAACACTGGTCCAGCCATATCTTGAATATGCCGTCTAGTTCTGGTCACCAGTCCTCAGGGAGGATGTGCTGGAACTGGAGAGAATCTAGAGAAGAGCAACAAAACTAGGGGGCTGGTGGATCTCAGTTATGAGGAACGACTTCAAACGTTTAACTTATTCTACCTGGAGAAGAGAGTCTTAAGAGGGGATATGATCATAACAATACACAAATCTTTAACCACTTGCCGCCCGCCCACCGTCAAATGACAGAGGGACGGTGCGGCTCTCGTTCTAGGTGGACGTCATATGACGGCGCACCCAAACGCCCACTCCTTCACGCCCGCGGGGGCGCGCAGCATGGCTGACGCGGCTCTTTTATTATGTGATCGGCTGTGTCCAATCACAGCCGGTTACATGTAAACAAGGAAGTGCCCGTAATCTGCACTCCTCACCTCACACTGACAGAGTGTGTGGCGAGGAGAGCCAATCAGCAGCATCTTCTCGCAGGGGACAGTGAGAGATGTAATCAGGGAACTGATGATCAGTGTCCTGATTACATGCCAGTGCCAGGACCAGTGCCAGCAATCGATGCCCACTAGTGCCAACAGTCAGTGCCCACCACAGCCAGAATCAGTGGCCATTAGTGATGTCAGTCAGTGCTGGCTTTTAGTGCCGCCTATCAGTGATGCCCATTAGTGCTGATTATGCCTGCCACCTATCAATGCCCAGCAGTGCCACCTATCAGTGCCCATAAGTGCAGAATATTAGTGCCACCTAATCAGTGCCCATAAGTGCCCCCTCATCAGTGCCCATCAGTGCCACCTCATCAGTGAAGCCTATTAGTGCCCATCAGTGCCACCTCATCAGTGCAGCCTATTAGTGCCCATCAGTGCCGCCTCATCAGTGAAGCCTATTAGTGCCCATCAGTGCCACCTCATCAGTGCAGCCTATTAGTGCCCATCAGTGCCGCCTCATGAGCACACATCAGTGAAGGAGAAAAATCACTTATTTACAAAATTCACTGACAGAAACTAAGAAAAACTTTTTTTTTCTTCAACATTTTCTGTCTTTTTTTTTTTTTTAGGAAAAAGCATTGATTAAATACTACCAAAAGAAAGCTCTATTTGTGTGAAGAAAATGATAACAATTTCACACGGTTTGAGGGGAGCATGAGTGCGCAATTGTCATTCAAAGTGTGAGAGCGCTGAAAGGTGAAAAATGGCCTGGGCAGGAAGGGGGGGGGGAGTGCCCTGTAGATAAGTACTTAAATTATGACTCTAGCATTGGGAGGAAAATATTGAACATAAGGTCTCTAGAAGACATGCGGCCACATAAGGACATTGGACAAGAAGTGGTTCAATCTTAAACTGCATAAGGGGTTCTTTACTGTTAGAGCGGTAAGGATGTGGAACTCCCTTCCACAGTTGGTGGTGTCAGCGGGGAGTGTAAATAAATTTTTTAATCTGTACAATTTGTTTCTTAGTGAACGCAATATACAGGGATATGGAAGAAGGTAGTGACATAAAAACATGCATAGACAGGTTGAATTGGATGGACCGGTATCTTTATTCAACCTTACCAACTATGTAACTACATGTAACATATATACATAACAATGTGGTGTGAACAAAAGGTGTTTTCTATGTGCCCCAATGGTGACCTATATTGATCCAGTGCAGAAAAACGCAGGTCACAGCAGGTGTGTGAAGGAGCCCGCAGTCTACATGTATACTAAACAATGTTTTTTGATTCTTCAATTATTTCTATAAAAATATAAAAACAAAGCAGTCAATCCATAACATAATATGGAATGACACTCATGTTTGGAAACATCCTGTGTTTAACTGACTAATGCAGATGGGAGAAGGGCAAGGTCCTTAGGAGAGAGGAGGAGGGGGGCGTTCCTAGGAGAAAGAAAGAGGGGTGTGTAATTTGGAGAAAGGGACACACCCCTTTTCCTCTAGGAGGGAGAGGAGGAGGGACATGTCCCCAGGGGAGATGAGGAGGGGTGTGTCCCTTGAAAAAAGGGTTTGTCCCTAGGAGAGAGTCAGAGGGGCGTGTCCATAGAAGAGAGGTGGAGCAGCATGTCCTTAGGAGAGAGGAGGAGGGGTGTGTCCCTAAAGGAGAGGTGGAGTGGCGTGTCCGTAAAGAGGAGTGGCGTGTCCGTAAAGAGGAGTGGCGTGTCCTTAAAGTGGAGGAGGGGCATGTCCTTAAAGTGGAGGAGGGGCGTGTCCTTAAAGCGGAGGAGGGGCGTGTCCTTAAAGAAGAGGAAGGGCGTGTCCTTAAAGCGGAGGGGTGTGTCCTTAAAGCGAAGGAGGGGCGTGTCTTTAAAGCGGAGGAGGGGCGTGTCTTTAAAGCGGAGGAAGGGCGTGTCCTTAAAGCGGAGGAGGGGTGTGTCCTTAAAGAGGAGGAAGGGCGTGTCCTTAAAGAAGAGGAAGGGCGTGTCCTTAAAGTGGAGGAGGGGCGTGTCCTTAAAGCGAAGAGGGGCGTGTCCTTAAAGAAGAGGAGGGACGTGTCCTTAAAGAAGAGGAAGGGCGTGTCCTTAAAGCGGAGAAGGGGCGTGTCCATAAAGCAGAGGAGGGGCGTGTCCATAAAGCGGAGGAGGGGTGTGTCCTTAAAGCGGAGGAGGGGCGTGTCCTTAAAGAAGAGGAAGGGCGTGTACTTAAAGTGGAGGAGGAGCGTGTCGTTAAAGCTGGGGAAGGGCGTGTCCTTAAAGAAGGGGAAGGGCGTGTCCTTAAAGAAGAGGAAGGGCGTGTCCTTAAAGTGGAGGAGGGGCGTGTCCTTAAAGCGAAGAGGGGCGTGTCCTTAAAGAAGAGGAGGGACGTGTCCTTAAAGAAGAGGAAGGGCGTGTCCTTAAAGCGGAGGAGGGGCGTGGCCATAAAGCGGAGGAGGGGTGTGTCCTTAAAGCGGAGGAGGGGCGTGTCCTTAAAGAAGAGGAAGGGCGTGTACTTAAAGTGGAGGAGGAGCGTGTCGTTAAAGCTGGGGAGGGGCGTGTCCTTAAAGCGGAGGAGGGGCGTGTCCTTAAAGAAGAGGAAGGGCGTGCCCTTAAAGCGGAGGAGGGCGTGTCCTTAGAGTGGAGGAGGGGTGTGTCCATAAAGCGGAGGAGGGGTGTGTCCTTAAAGCGGAGGAAGGGCGTGTCCTTAAAGCGGAGGAAGGGCGTGTCCTTAAAGCGGAGGAAGGGCGTGTCCTTAAAGCGGAGGAGGGGCGTTTTCTTAAAGCGGAGGAGGGGTGTTTTCTTAAAGCGGAGGAGGGGCGTGTCCTTAAAGCGGAGGAGGGGTGTTTTCTTAAAGCGGAGGAGGGGTGTTTTCTTAAAGCGGAGGAGGGGCGTGTCCTTAAAGCGGAGGAGGGTTGTGTCCTAAAAGAGGAGGGGTGTGTCCTTAGAGGAGGAGGGCGTGACCTTAGGAGAGAGGAGGGGTTTGTCTATAGCAGGGAGTGGTGTGTCCCTAAGAGAGTAGGAGAGGTGTCTTCAGGTGGAGGAAGACACACTATGAGGCTGTTGTGAGCTGCACTCTGCAGATCTCAGGACTATTTCCAGGAGCCCCTTTTCTGTATACAGTGGGGGGTTTTATGTGCACAATTTAAGGCTGCTGTATTACCAACATGGGATGAAGAAGGGAAGGCCACAAAAAAACACGGGTTTATTTGCTAAAGCTGGAGAGTGCAAAATCAGACTCACTTCTAATTGAACAAGCTGAGGTTAGAAGGTTAGAAGCCGATCGGTGAGCCTGATTTTGCACTCGCCAGCGATAGTAAATAAACCCCCCAGTGTGATGATGGGTTCTATAATGGGGGATAATGGTGGTCAGGAGCCTAACCTTTGTTCCTTCTCTCCCAGGTCCCATATGCAGCATCTGTGTGAACCGCTTTGGGTGCCGGCCGGTAATGATGGTTGGCGGTCTGTTTGCCTCGCTCGGGATGGTGTGTGCGTCATTCTGTACAAGTATCATCACCATATACCTCACTGCTGGAGTCATGACAGGTGAGCAACAGCCAGGAACTGTCCATCACATGACCTCACCCTACAACCTACCTCCAGACATTGTTCTTTCAGCATTTTGGAAGTCTCTCAATCGATTTTAATACTAATAAAAATATTTTCCTAATCAACATTATAAAGTTGAACTCCAAACAAATATAAAAAATTATTGCAGAACAACACAGGGAGCCAATCAGTTGTGCTGTAGTGCAAGGGGCATGCTGATAGGAGGAGCGAGCAGAGTGAAAGAGATGATTAGTCTGTTGCTTCTCCTATACTGTCCAGACACACCGCTCCTTCACTGCTGCAAAGATGTGGCTAGCAGGACTTTTTCTAACTTCGGGCTTTCACACTGGAATGAATGGGGCAGCAGTTTAGCAGCGTTTTGCAGGCGCTATTTTTAACGCTATAGCGCCTGCAAAACGCTCCAGTGTGAAAGGGGTCTTAGTGTCAGTGGGAGGAATAGTGCCCCATTATTGGTGTCAGTGGGAGGAATAGTTCCCCATCATTGGCGTCAGTGGGAGGAATAGTGCCCCATTATTGGTGTCAGTGGGAGGAATAGTGGCCCATCATTGGTGTCAGTGGAAGGAATAGTGGCCCATCATTGGTGTCAGTGGGAGGAATAGTGGCCCATCATTGGTGTCAGTGGGAGGAATAGTGGCCCATCATTGGTGTCAGTGGGAGGATTGGTGGCCCATCATTGGTGTCAGTGGGAGGAATAGTGGCCCATCATTGGTGTCAGTGGGAGGAATAGTGGCCCATCATTGGTGTCAGTGGGAGGAATAGTGGCCCATCATTGGTGTCAGTGGGAGGAATAGTGGCCCATCATTGGTGTCAGTGGGAGGAATAGTGGCCCATCATTGGTGTCAGTGGGAGGAATAGTGGCCCATCATTGGTGTCAGTGGGAGGAATAGTGGCCCATTATTGGTGTCAGTGGGAGGAATAGTGGCCCATCATTGGTGTCAGTGGGAGGAATAGTGGCCCATCATTGGTGTCAGTGGGAGGAATATTGGCATACAAAGGTCCACAGTTTGGAGACCACCCCTAAAGAAGGATTCGGATACCATGTAAAAATTAGCTAAGATCTCCATCTACTGGCTGAAAATGGGAACACACATGATTCATATGGAATATTTCATATATACCAGATGTAAGAAAAATATATTTTTTTTAGATGTATTTTTTTCATGAATTCAATTAACTTTTTGAAAAGCACTATACAAGTATATGTAAGGTCAATTTCTTTTTGGATATAGTAGTGGGAGGGACAACCACTGTCAGTTGTTTTGCCATCTGAGTCTCATTAGGGAGATTTATCAGACCTTTTAGACGTTTAGAAAGGAATATTTGTATCTTTTACCATTATATGTGCAGGACAGTCAAGTTCCTCCACCCCAAACTCGCTCATCCGTGTCTTTCTGGAACTTGCTTTGTGCACTGGTCCAAATCATTTGGTGGAGGGGGATTATGGTGTGGGTTTGTTTTTCAGGGGTTGGGATTGGCCCCTTAGTTCCAGTGAAGGGAACTCTTAAGGCGTCAGCATACCAAGACATTTTGGACATTTCATGCTCCCAACTTTGTTGGAACAGTTTGGGGATGGTCCCTTCCTGTTCCAACATGACTGCACAACAGTGCACAAAGCAAGGTCCATAAAGACATGGATGAGCAAGTTTGAGGAGGAGGAGGAACTTGACTGGCTTGCACAGAGTCCTGACCTCAACCAGATAGAACACCTTTGGGATGAATTAGAGCGGAGACTGCGAGCCAGGTCTTCTCGTCCACATCAGTGCCTGACCTCACAAATGGTCTTCTGGAAGAATGGTCAAACATTCCCATAGACACACTCCTAAACCTTGTGAACAGCCTTCCCAGAAGAGTTGAAGCTGTTACTGGGATGCCAATAAAGTTCATGTAGGTGTAAATGCAGGCTTCCCAATACTTTTGGTAATATAGTGTGTGTGTGTGTGTGTGTGTGTGTGTGTGTGTGTGTGTATATATATATATATATATATATATATATATATATACACACACACACACACACACAAAGGGCTTTTTTTCAGCGGGAACGCGGAGGAACACAGTTCCGGCACCTCCTGGACTGACTGTATGGCAAGGGGTGATGGGGTGTGCTGCAGGGTATTGATGCTCACTGCTGGCGGATCTATTCTAGCTGGAGGGGATCTACTTTTTGCAGGGGGGTCTATTGTTGCTGAAGGAGATCTACTGTTGGGGGAGGGGTCTATTGTTGATGGCTGCCAGAGAGTCTATTAATGCTGGGTGTTCGGAGATCTGTTGATGCTGCTGGGAGTCTATTGTTGCTGGGGGGGGGGGATTTTGTTGTGGGTGGTACATTATTGTTAGGGGGATCTATTGTTGCTGGCTGAAGGGGAAACCAAATTCCGTACAAATTACTTAGCACAACAAAATGATACTTGCTTCTGTATTGTCTAAAAGGGGCGGTACTGGGAGGTGGTTAGGGGATGGAACCAAGGTGGGTAGGGGCGGAGAAAACAGGTGACTCGGAAAAGGGGAGTTCCTGCACCTATTATCTGAGAAAAAAAGCCCTGCATACATACATACACACAGACCATGCCAAAGAGGGTGATGACTATTATGAATACCTCACCCCCCCCCTTTTTTTTTTATAAGTGATCACATTCCCTCTCTTCTCAGCTGTATAGATAGGTGAGGGTGGTGAAAAACAACATTACACTAGTCTTTCCAGTGAAAGGCTGTGCAGGGGGTAGGGGGCATGTCAGGACAAATTTGATCATTGGAAGAGAGTTCACAGGACAGAACTGACTACGCTATGCGCTCATGTCTAGTGTGGTCAGTTTTTACTAGGAAAAGGCAGAAGGATTGGCAGGAACACCGGGGATTTCACACAAAAGGAAGCGATACAAAGAGAACAGGGAGACCCTTTCATACAAGTACATGGTACTGCAGGTACATATCAGGAATATGAAATGTTGGGTTTACAAATTCTTTAACATATATGTCTGCTTATTCCCCCCTCAGGTTTGGGCTTGGCTTTGAATTTCCAGCCTTCACTCATCATGTTAAACAGATACTTTGACAAACGCCGCCCACTGGCCAATGGCCTTGCTGCAGCTGGAAGTCCCGTCTTCCTCTGTTGCCTGTCCCCATTGGGGCAGATCCTCCAGCATGAGTTTGGCTGGCGTGGTGGCTTTCTTATCCTCGGGGGTCTTCTTCTGAACTGCTGTGCATGTGGGGCACTAATGAGACCTTTGGAACCAACAAAGGAAGAGAAAGAAAAACAGAAAGAAAAAGAGAAAGAGGAGAGCAAAGATTTAAAAAAAAAACCACCAAGAAAGCTTCTGGACTTCACAGTGTTCAAAGACCGGGGCTTCGTCATCTACACAATTGCGGCCTCCATTATGGTTTTGGGGCTTTTTGTGCCGCCTGTTTTTATGGTCAGCTATGCAAAAGACCTCGGCATAGAAGACACGAAGGCAGCGTTTCTCCTCAGCATCCTTGGATTTGTCGACATATTTGCTAGACCTACCTGTGGTGTCATTGCGGGTCTAAAATGGGTGCGACCACGCTGCGTCTATCTCTTCGGCTTCGCCATGGTCTTTAATGGCGTTACTGATTTGATCGGCTCTATGTCTAATACCTACGGGGGCTTGGTGGTCTTCTGCATCTTCTTTGGAATCTCGTATGGGATGGTCGGTGCACTGCAGTTTGAAGTCCTCATGACCATTGTCGGCACGCAAAGGTTCTCCAGCGCTATTGGATTGGTGCTCCTGGCAGAGGCTATAGCAGTTCTCATTGGACCTCCCTCAGCAGGTAAACATTCAATAATGTACGCTGCTTTCAGTAAGGCCCCTTCCACACGGGGCGCATCTGCTTGCAGCGGGGTCCGCCAGCTCAGCGGGAGATCCCTCCGTTGATCCCCGTGAGCCAGCGGATGACAGGTCCCTCTCTGCTCACTGAGCGGGGAGGGGCTTGTCGAGCGCCGCTGTCTCCTATGGAGAGATCAGACAAAAACTGAGAGCATGTCCGTTTTCATCAGATCTCACCCGATCCGATCCGCCATGGACAGATGGGGACGTATCGCCATCCGTCTGATTTTATCGGATCGGATGTGAGCGGACATGTCACCGCTGACATCCGACGCTCCATAGAGAAGCTTGGAGCGGCTGTTCAGGTCCGCCGAAAAAACTGAACGGTCCGCCCGTGTGAAAGGGTCCTAAGCTGTGGTGGCGGGTATTTTTGTTTTTCATTCAAATACTAAATATTAGCAGATAGAGGTATCTACACTTCCTTTTCAGAGATTCAGAATGATTGCCCTCATGAAACAACATCACTTGCATAGCTCAGCTTGAAGCAAAGTCTATAAAAACTTAACATTTGGTTTATTAACCACTTCAGCCCCCGAGGATTTGGCTGCCCAAAGACCAGAGGACTTTTTGCGATTCAGCACTGCGTCGCTTTAACTGACAATTGCGCGGTTGTGCGACGTGGCTCCCAAACAAAATTGACGTCCTTTTTTCCCACAAATAAAGCTTTCTTTTGGTGGTATTTGATCACCTCTGCGGTTTTTATTTTTTGCGCTATAAACAAAAATAGAGCGACAATTTTGAAAAAAAAAAAAGCAATATTTTTAACTTTTTGCTATAATAAATATCCCCAAAAATATATATATATAAAAAAAAAATTTCCTCAGTTTAGGCCGTTACGTATTCTTCTACATATTTTTGGTAAAAGAAAAATCGCAATAAGCGTTTATTGATTGGTTTGCGCAAAAGTTATAGCGTCTACAAAATAGGGGATAGTTTTATGGCATTTTTATTAATGTTTTT
The DNA here is from genome assembly GCA_029206835.1 of Rana muscosa. Taxonomy (NCBI): domain Eukaryota; kingdom Metazoa; phylum Chordata; class Amphibia; order Anura; family Ranidae; genus Rana; species Rana muscosa. The sequence continues at coordinate 34,436,123 of CM055128.1, forward strand.
TTTTTTTTTTTTACTTGTAATGGCGGCGATCAGCGATTTTATCGTGACTGCGACATGTCAGACATATCGAACACTTTTTGCGCTATTTTGGGACCATTCACATTTATACAGCGATCAGTGCTATAAAAATGCACTGATTACTGTGTAAATGTGACTGGCAGTGAAGGTGTTAACCACTAGGGGGCGGGGAAGGGGTTAAGTGTGTCCTAGGGAGTGAGTCTAACTGTTAGGGGGCGTGGCTTACTGTGATATGTCACTGATCGCGGCTCCCGATGAGAGGGAGCAGACCATTAGTGTCAGTGTCACTAGGCAGAACGGGAAGATGCTTGTTTACACAGGCATCCCCCGTTCTGCAGCTCCGTGACACACGATCGCAGGACACCGGCAGACATTGAGTCCACGGGTCCCACGGGCGCAATCACTGAGCTTGCGACGGGGGCACACGCGCGCCCACACAGTGGCAAATTTAACCACTTCACCCCCGGACCATTTCGCTGGCCAAAGACCAGATAATTTTTTGCGATTCGTCACTGCGTCGTTTTAACTGACAATTGCGCGGTCGTGTGACGTGGCTCCCAAACAAAATTGATGTTCTTTTTTTTTTGCCCACAAATAGAGCTTTCTTTTGCTGGTATTTGATCACCTCTGCGGTTTTTATTTTTTGCGCTATAAACAAAAATAGAGCGACAATTTTGAAAAAAAAAAGCAATATTTTTTACTTTTTGCTATAATAAATATCCCCAAAAAATATATAAAAAAAAATTTTTTTTGATCAGTTTAGGCCGATACGTATTCTTCTACATATTTTTGGTAAAAAAAAAAATCGCAATAAGTGTATATTGATTGGTTTGCACAAAAGTTATAGCGTCTACAAAATAGGGGATAGTTTTATGGCATTTTTATTAATAATTTTTTTTTTACTAGTAATGTTGGCGATCAACGTTTTTTTTTTTTTTTCATGACTGCGACATTATGGCAGACACATCGGACACTTTTGACACATTTTTGGGACCTATGTCATTTTTACAGCGATCAGTGCTGTAAATATGCACTGTTTACTGTGAAAATGACACTGGCAGTGAAGGGGTTAACCACTAGGTGGCGCTGAAGGGGTTAAGTGTGCCCTAGGGAGTGATTCTCACTGTTAGGGGGCGTAGCTACATGTGAGATGTCACTGATCGCTGTTCCCGATCAAAGGGAACAGACAATCAGCGACAGTGTCACAAGGCTGAAAGGGGAGATGCATGTTTACACTTGCGTCTCCCCGTTATGCAGCTCTGTGACCCGATCGTGGGACATCGAGGCCGCGGGTCCCGCGGGCACGGTCACGGAGCTCGCAGAAGGGGCGGGCACGCGCGCCCACACGGCGGAAAATTTAAACTGACGTATATTTACGTAGATTTGCCTGTCCGTGCCATTCTGCTGACGTAAATCTACAGGAGCCGGTCCTTAAGTGGTTAAGTATCTGTAATACTCACAGGTTGCAGATTTCCGTATTTGCCTGGATATAGGTTCCTCAATGACCTCTGCGTTTTCTGAGCTACAGTAGGTCTTCTCCATCTTAGCGCGAGTGTCAAACTCATAGTTCTTCATCCTGAAAATTTGGGGTCTAAGTAGGGTTGCCACCTTTTCTTCAAGCCAAACCCGAACACTTTAGCAGCCTGGAACACCTTTGGGTGGCCCAAGGAGAGTAGTAATGCAGTGCGCATAGCGTGCTGCAGCGAACAGTGGGTGTGGCCAAATTTCTCTTGTTGACATCATCGCCCTGCCCTCCCCAGTGATGCCAAACCTGCCCCCAGCAGCTCCCAAACAGCAACATATTTGTCTTGGTTACTTGGGGAGCCACAGTCCGGTCTGAATAATGTATAAGAAAAGAGGGGGGCGGAGGCGCCAACTAAAATAATCCTACTGTGATGAATAATGTAAGTATTATTATTATACAGGATTTATATAGCGCCAACAGTTTGTGCAGCGCTTTACAACATCAGGGAAGACAGTACAGTCACAATACAATTCAATACAAAGGGATCTGAGGGCCCTAAGTATAGTATAGTATATATACTTACAGGTTCACTTGGAAATGATGTCCATCGAGGATGGGGGGGGGGGGTTCTGAGGTCTGTTGGTGCCGCTCTGGCAATGTTCCCCTCGACCGTGAGGTGTAGGAGATGTAGATTTTTGTTTACACAGGCTTCTCTGCGGTGTCACATGACAGGAAGCTCCACGCTATCCAGTCTGGAACGCGGAAGCGGAAGTGATGTCATACATCAGGGCGGTCCTCCAAACATAGAGTGGGAAGTTTCTGAATAATGTGCCTGCCAGCCTGCCTGAAACATGGACACATGATTCAAAACCAGGACTGTCCGGGTGAATCCTGGACAGGTGGCAATGCTAGGTCTAAGCTGGCACTTTTACTTGAGACAGAGAAGGCCATTTGATGTCCAAGTAAGGTGATGTAGTTATTGTTTGACCATATATCCAATAATGACTTCATGATTTTCTATTCTTATCGGGAGACCCATGTTTGGAAAAGTATTGAGGTAGAATGGGGCCTTCGGGAAGGAAGCAGTTTTGGTCTCTCTATCTCTGTGATTGACAGGATTGTAATAGGCACAGAGAGGTTGACTCATTTACAGTACATTGTCTAGCACCACAGTTGGCACCATTTGTCACAAATGGTCTAAGTACAACCTTGTAAAGTGACAGGCAGGTGCACAGCTTTCACCAATTGCACTATCCTCCTGGCTGAAGCCTCGTACACACGACCGAGTAAAAAACGACAAGAAACTTGCTGGCAGAGCTTTCTTGCCGAGTAAATCGGTCGTGTGTACGCGGCTATCAGGTTTCTCGTCAAGAAAACCGACAAGAATCTCGATGAGAAAAATAGAGAACCTGCTCTCTATTTCTTGTCGAGATTCTCGTCGGCATGTTTCTCCACGAGAAAAGTGTGTGTGTGTACACTTACCTGTCCTCTGGGAAGCCCGCGCATGCTCGAAATGACTTTGACGCATGCGCGGTAGCTTCCTAGGCATAGGTAGGGTGTAGCAAGATGGCGGCGACGGCATCGAATGTGACGAGCGCACGCTCGTCGTAGTCGATTACGTCACCGCGTTTGCTCCATTCAAAGAACCGCGGGTTCTTTGAAAGGAGCGTGTGTACACTCGGCCGGGACAAGTTCCTTGTCCAAGAATCTCATCAAGACGACGTGTTTTTTCTTGACGAGATTCTCGGTCGTGTGTACGAGGCTTTACTGTAGGAGATTAAAAGGTCATAGCTGGGCCCCGTAGACATCGACTGGGCCTTAGACTCCTCCCTAGGTTGCTTTAAAGATGTTTCTACCCTGTTATGACCACATGGGTAGATTTCAAAGCTTATATTACACTGGATGTAACTCAATCAAGCATAGGAACATACAAGTCCATCCAACACAGATGTCTCTAGATGGTTCTAATAAACGTTTAATATCTGATCAATGACGACTGGTAATAGATTTTAGTTGAGAAATATTTTCAGGCCAAACACTGCATGATTGATGGTTTGGGTCAAATTTTTGTGTTGCATTACTTGCAAGGTCAGGTTCTGTCCAGGATGGTCATTTAACCACTTCCTGCCCACGCTATAGTTGGAAGTTGCAGGCTCAGGCCCCATGTAAACGAGACGCTGTTAAATGGACGTTCAGAGGCAGTTGGACACTTTTTTCAACTGCCCCTGAACTCAATCAATGTTATCCTATGTGACCATGTACACTGTCTCGTTTATTGCCGTTTTTAAGCAGTTCGTTTAACAGCGTTTCTTTGAAAGCAAAAAAATTAGTTCAGACGCCGAAGATTTCCACGTTTCAGACGCTAAACACTAAAAACGCTAGACACACACGCACCCAGGCCTAAGGTGCCTGAGCGCGGAACCGACCCCTCCAGAAGATGGCCGCCCCCTTTTATATCCTCTCCCGACAGGCACAGAAGGTTCCCAGCCCCGCTGTACTGCTGCCAAGAGGGGACAAAAAAAAGCACAACCATGTACTGCGGTTCAACCCGGGCCCATGGCAACAGCGCAACCTATAGGCCCCAGGGAACTGCACACCAGTACTATCTCCCAGGGACAGAAATGGTCCATGAAACCTAACAATTAGTGCATCTGAGCCTAGTTACCACTCAGATGCTCCCCCTAAATATAGCAACCCGCTACATTTGTTTTTGGGCATTAAAAAAAACCTGTAAAAACGCGACAAAACGGACGTTTTAAACATGGGTTATTATCTGTCAAGTTAAATTGTTCAGGAGCAGTTGTAAAAACGTCCCGTGTACACGAAGACTAAAGCCCTGTACACACAATCGGATTTCCTATGGATTCTAATCCGATGGATTTTTCCATCGGAAATCCGATGAAGCTGACTTCCATCAGTCTTGCCTACACACCATCAGTCAAAAATCCGACTGTCCCAAACGCCGTGATGTAAAACACTCCGACAAGCCGAGAAAAATGAAGTTCAATGCATCTGAGCATGCGTCGACTTGATTCTGAGCATGCGTGGGTTTTTTGTCCCATCGGATAAATTTAAAACATGTTCTATTTTTTCTCACCGATGGAAAAAAGACTGATGGGGCCCATACACGATCGGTTTGTCCGATGAGAAAAGTCCATCGGACTGTTTTCATCGGTAAAACCGATCGTGTGTACACGGCATTACTTTACCGGGAAGGTGTCCTTGGACGTCCTCCGTTGATCGTGCTGCCCGTGCGCCCCTCGGCAGCGCGCTGAGTGCCTATCAGTGCAGCCTCACCAGCCCACATCAGTGAAGGAGAACGATTACCTGTTTGCAAAATTCGATAACAAACTATGAAAATGTTTTTGTTTTTTTTTTGGTTTAGCAAAAAATGTAAACCCCAGTGGTGATTAAATACCACCAAAAAAAAAAGCTCTATTTGTGTGAAAAAAATTTAATAAAAATGTCATATGGGTCCAGTGTTGCATGACCGCGCAATTGTCATTCAAAATGTAACAGCGCTGAAAGCTTAAAATTGTCCTGGGCAGGAACGGGGTGAAAGTAGACAAGTGGTTAAAGGGTCAGTTCACCTTTATCAGAAAACCGCCTATGCAGATAAGGGGTGTCCATAGATAAAAACAAACTGTGCAGCTCTGACCAAAATTAAATACTGCTGCTGCTATAGATATAGGCTATTTACATACCTCATAAAGCCTGACTGGAAAACTTCTAGGACGTTGCTAAAGGATGCCTAACTGTTACTGGTCACCCCCACCATCACATGAGCAAGCTCTCAAACGCTAAGCTCAGAGCTACTGTATCAGGGGGGAGAGAGCACATTAGAGGGGAATTGAATGGTGAAGGTGAACAGTAACAGCTAGCATTCTCTTAGCAACATCCAAGGAGTTTTCCAGTCAGGCTTCATGAGATAAGTAAATGGCCTATACCTATAGCAAGGGCATTATTTCACTTATGCTAAAGCTACACAGTTTGTATTTATCTACAAATGCCCCTTATCTGCATAGGCAGTTTTTTGGCAAAGGTAAACTATACCTTAAACCACTTCTGTACCGCCCAACGCAGATATACTGCGACAGGCGGCCCTCCAGCATGAAATCACCTCCCCCACAGTTGGCAAACACTCCCAGGGAACACATTTAACACATTTAACCCATTTAACCCTTTGATCCCCCTGATGTTAACCCCTTCCCTGCCAGTGTCATTAGTACAGTGACTGTATTTTTTTGTTGGCACTGGTCCCC
>CM055128.1:34446867-34507291 GCA_029206835.1 Rana muscosa
TCTGTCTCTGGCACAGACACCCCCAGCACCTTGTTGCAGGTCTCAACACTGGCCCTAAGCAACAGAGTGATGTTTGCCATCATGTTTACACCTCTACGTCATCACAAGGAGAAACTTGCTTTCAGGAGCGAGGAACAGCCATCAAAGTTCCAAGCCAGCTGCTGCCTGGCGAGAGGAGAGGGGGAGTGCAGGTCACTGGGACCTACAACGGGGGAAGCTGTGGACAATGCGGGGTAGGGAAACACCTGTACGGGGAACCTCCACCACAACCCTAGGTGCGGCTGGGAGGAGAAATTACAGAAATTATGCCTAGGTCTCTCCCTGCAGCAGCTGAAAGTCAGCGGGATGGAGTGGGGGGGGGGAGAAACCAGCTAGCAGCAGCTGCAGAGAGCCACACGGCATTATTCCTGTAATTGCTTCCCCCAGCACACCCATCACCCTCTCTGTCTTGCCCATATCTGATTTTCCCTTCTGTCTGGGCCCCCCTCCCCATGTGCCTGGGCTACCTACAGGTGAACCGGTAGTACTCCCTGATCAGTGGCCCTGACAGTCATACTGTAACAGACGAGGGTGTTCCTAGGGTTGCCGCCTTTTGTTCAAGCCAAACCCAAAACACTTTAATGGTGCATGGGAAATGTTTTATTTATTTTTAAAGGGGGAATGCTGTGGACTGTGGTGTAAAGGGGAACTCTGATGTAAAGAGGTTTCTGCTCACCAAAGCCCCCACTTACATCAGCGTTCCAAGCATCTCCCCTTACATCAGAGTCAGTAGAGCACCCTTTACATCTGAGTTCTTCTTAACTTAGTGTACTCACTTGCTCGGAGGCAGGAGAGAGAAAGGAGGGAGACGTCAGTCACAGTGAATGGTGAACTCACTCACCCAAGGATGGAGGCTCAGGGATCAGCACCTTTCAACCACAATGTATCTACCAGCTGCTGGGCTTTCAATTTACCACCCACATGTCCCTTTTCTGAGGCACACCCCATGCAAACTCCTATGTTGGGGAGCCACATTCCGGTCTGAATAATGTGTCCGGGTTTCAGGTGGTCTGTCCGGGTAAATCCCGGACAGGTGGCAACCCCCTAGGTGTTCTCCAAACTGTTTCAAGGTTGGATGTGCACAGTATTCTAAAATGACTGTATGTTGCAGCATTTACAGTACCCTTCACTGGAAACCCCTGGGCTCTATAATTTGGAGGGATGTGTATATAGGTTTGGCCATATTGTGTAAATTTATACACACCAGGAAGTAGTAGTTGAACATATCCAGTTACATAGAAGTGATTGCAGCAATTATGATGAGAAGCAACAGATAGAATTTCTTAGATGTTTACTCAGCTTGGAATCTGAACTCAAACAAAAGCTGGCATGAGGTGCCAAGACAACATAACGACAGCAAGGAAAGACTTAAAGGGTATTAGGAAAATGGATAAAAAGTGGTGTTATATTTACATGGAGAGACAATGTAAGATGAACACAATACATTGGTTACAAAGGTAGTAAGCACACAAGTCATCTAAAAGCAGAAAATTACGTTGGCCCATCTAAATCAGATATTTAAAAATTTGAGTAGATGTTGAAGACGTAAAGCACCTTAACCAGTTCGCATCCGGGCCATTGTAATTTGACGGCCACAAGCGGTCTCTACAATGCCGGGAGGCCGGCTATTGACGGCCTTGGGCCGCGCACGCACGCGCGAGCGACCGCTGCCTCACTCAGGTGCCGGCCGCAATGTCCGCCAGGCACCCGCGATCGGCAGTTACAGAGCCAGGACCGTGGATCTGTGTGTGTAAACACACAGATCCACGTCCCGTCAGGGAGAGGAGACTGATGCTGTGTCCCTTGTACATAGGGACAACCATCGGTCACCTCCCCCAGTCAGTCCCCTCCCCCCACAGTAAGAATCACTCCCAGGGAACACATTTAACCCCTTGATTGCCCCCTAGTGTTAACCCCTTCCCTGCCAGTCACATTTATACAGTAATCAGTGCATATTTTATAGCACTGTTCGCTGTATAAATGTGAATGGTCCCAAAAATGTGTCAAAAGTGTCCGATGTGTCCACCATAATATCGTAGTCCTGAAAAAAAATCGCAGATAACCGCCATTACTAGTAAAAAAAAAAAAAGACATAATTCCATTGAAGTCAATGCGGTTTGATAAAGATGGTTTAATAAAGATATAAAGTTAAAAAAAAAAAGAAGTCAATGCGGAACAAATTATTTTTATTTCCATTGACTTCAATGGGGAAACTCACTTTGATATGCGAGTACTTTGGATTAAAAGCATTCTCCTGGAACTGATTATGCTCGTAATCCGAGGTTCAACTGTACAGGGCAAGAAAACAACAACCTGTTAGAGTCTGCAAAAGACATGAGACTGGGGCGGAGGTTCACCTTCCAGCAGAACAACGACCCTAAACATACAGCCAGAGCTACAATGGAATGGTTTAGATCAAAGCATATTCATGTGTTAGAATGGCCCAGTCACAATCCAGACCTAAATCACATTGAGAATTTGTGGCAAGACTTGGAAATTGCTGATCACAGACGCTCTCCATCCAATCTGACAGAGCTTGAGATATTTTGCAAAGAAGAATGGGCAAAAATGTCCCTCTCTAGATGTGCAAAGCTGGTAGAGACATTCCCTGTTTTCCTGTCGGGAAACCCGGCCGTGTGTAGGGGGGGAAGAGCTACCGAGCAGGTTCTCGGTTTTCCCAGCGGACTTTTTACTGCCGGGAAAACCGATTGTGTGTACAAGGCATCAGTGTTAACTCTTCACAGTAAAACCGTCAAAAAGCAGGTAATTCAAAGGCAGCTAGCAGTGCAAACAGTGAGGTAATTCCCAAAGCTCAGTCTGATTGGCCTACAAATGGCATAAGTCTTCAAAGACAGGGCAAGCGCAGAGGCCTGTGAATCAGGACCTGGAATGTGCTCCAAGGCTTACTTGTTTCCAGAACAGGGTCTGGAAAGCTAAAGTGGAACCCAGTGCCCAAAGGTCACTTCCAGGCTAGCACTGCAACGTTGAGTCCAGACAAGCACTCCAAATGCCAGAGGATGGAATTGATGAATGGCTGCTCTAGAAAAAAACAAAAACCAGCTTTAGCAATGATATTGAGTCATGTAGAGAAGTCTTGTTTGAAAGATGTCCAGTCTTTTACGTATACATCGACACAGACTATTAAAGTTTATCTGGGGATCCTCCCGGCCTCGGATCAAACAAAGCTTTTTGTACGCCCGTAGGATCAATGGCGGTCTTTCAGTACCCAATCTACAGGCCTACTATACAGCAGTGAATATTGCCCCATTGGCCCACCTTCATGAAACATACCAACTGCCACTTTGGGCTACTAATGATATTCTGAATTCTCACCCTATACCCATCTCTTCCCTGCCCTGGCTTCCCCCTATTAATCGCCCAACCATATTAGGACCGTGTCTTGCCCATTCCCTTAGATTGTGGGATTTAGTCAAATATTCTGCGGGTTTGATCTCACCCCACCTCCCCTTACTCTGTCTTATCCACTGCCCATTATTCTCCTCAGGGTGCGAAAACCCTGCACAATTCTCCTGGTGGGTCGCCAGTGGGTTTCTTGACATACATTCTCTGATCACCCCCACTAGGATACTAACGTTTGACGCCTTACGATTTTCCAACGATATTCCTTTACAAGAATATTATAGTTACCTGCAAATTAGAAATTTTCTTCAGTAGCTGATAAAATCCCGACCTACCCCGTATACTTTGACCCCCTTTGAGAGCTTTTGCAAAGCCTGTCCAACTCCCCGGGACTTATCTCGCTAATCTCTTAATCAATAATGTCCTCCAAAAAGCCTCCATTGGGACCTTATCATATCCAATGGGAAAGGGAATTGGGGAGGCAGCTTGATCCAGAGGATTGGCAAATCATGACTATTGCACTTTCTAAATTCACCAAAAACATGTTTTATCATATTAGAAAATGCCTAAAAGGTTTTATACAGATGGTACTATACGCCGGTTAGACTGGCCCGTTTTATTTCCACTTGGCTTCAGAGGATGTTCACAGGAGGGCACTATGGCACACATTCAGTGGATGTGTCCAAGGGTTTGCAGGTTAAGGGTCAGAGTTTATGTTCTTCTTCGCAATATATTTCATGTTAATCTCAAGAGGGATCCTTACGAGGCTTTTCTTGGCAACTCAATTGCCGAATTGCTTGGTCCGGAGCGTCAACTGGCTCATCATCTTTTTACTGCAACTAAATTAACCATTGCGGGGGCATGGAAGACTCCTGTACTAAATTTTGAGGCGGTTAAGAATCGCATGAATGATATCATGGTGAATGAGAAGTTGACAGCTATCCTCTCGGACACACATGGTAAATTCTTTCGGGTCTGGCAACCGCGGGTCACACATATCCAACCTTTTGGGTTTGATAATGCCCTTTTCCCGATGTAACGCTTTTCTGGCGCTAGCCCCGTTGACTCCTCTGTTCTCCCCTTCCTTTTCTCTATTTCCTCATTCCTGTTTTTCCTTTCTTCTTCACCCTATTGTATCTGTTCCATACATCCACTTTAAAAGCCTATTAGCCTGCCAGGCTTTGCCCTGGTAACAAATGGTTACGGAGATCATTTTTCTTTATATATTTATTTTTATATATATTATTCTATGACAGAGCTTTAAATTTAGTCATGCCTAGTCTGATTTTGGGACACTCTTATTCCCTTGTTTTCTGCAACGCACCTTGGATCTTCTGGATTCTTCGAACGGTGTCAATTGATCATTCCCTGCTTAGGGACACTGTTTATGGGACTGGAGCAGTAACTTTATTGTTTTTGTATTTATTCTCATCTGACTTATGTGCTGTAACCTTCAAGATATTGTTTTTTAACTGTTGGATTGCATATTAATAAAATCTTTTGTAAAATAAAAATGTCCAGTCAAGCAGAGGCTAGGTATTGCACTCCAAAGCAGATTTCTGCTATGTAGAGGTTTGTTCAAGCAGCAAGGAACCTTGACTAAAGAAAAACTGAAATGAGGAAAAAAAAAAAAAAAAGGAGGCATTCCATGTAGAGGAGAGGTTCTCCCGTAATGACTTACAGATTTTTGGTTTCTAGTCTCTAACTCTCCTGTGGACAGTGGTATACCCATCAATTGCATAACAATAAATAAGTGGTACCGGTAAATTTTTTTTTTTTTTGTGTCCCTCAACACACGAGAAAGAAAATATTTTACATGCAGCCGATGCATGCTGGGTACTGTAATAATGAAATCCTTTGTAACAGCAGGTAGTCATTATGTTTACATTCTACAATCTAAAATGATCATAAACATTGCATGTCTCACTTCCTGTATTTTCACATAAACATTGCCCAAGACTTGAGTCCCTACCACGCCAGGATTACAAAGAGCAACAGCCTGGTAGGCATCCCTTTGTGACGACACCCCATAAGTCTAGCGACAAGAAATATTTCCGAGGACAGAACTGTTCCACGGCTCTTCCACTGGATCAGGCACGTCACAATTAAAGAATAAGTAGAAGTAGATATAATCTTCAAGAAGCCACACCAACCTATTTCCAGATTTTTTTTTTTAGCACTTAGGTCAGGCATGCTTAACCTGTGGCCCTCCAGCTGTTGTGGAAATACAAGTCCCATGATGCATTGCAAGGCTGGCAGTTACAAGCATGACTCACAAAGGCTGAGGCATGATGGGACTTGTGGTTCTACAACAGTTGAATGGCCACAGGTTGAGCACCCATGACTTAGATAAATAAAATAGTAATAGTTGCCATTTTATCCAAGAGAAAGAGGACATAAAACATCTTGTTCACAAGAAATTCTCCAATGAAGTTGGTTGGGAAACCAACACTTCAGGTAATGTCAATCTTCTGGTCCCCCGCAGCTCTCACAGATTCCTCCTGCCAACTTCTATGCCACTACTTTGTTCTGAGGCCTGGTGGCAAGAACTACCGAGCGCTGTGGGGGACCAGGAGATTGACACTCCAAAAGTGTCAGTGGTTCGGCCCACAAACTTGGTGTGGCCTGATCGAAGAAACATCAGAGCATTGTGAGGGACCCAGAGATCTCCCAAAGTCTGTGACTCCTCCCATTGACTTCTAAACCACTATCCTGGTGCCTCCATGGCAGCATACATGTGGTAGTATGCTGCCATGGATAGGCAACAGGAAAGGAAAATTACGGTAAGTATAATACAATTTTTTGTTTTCGTGGTGCCTCCATGGCAGCATACTACCACATGTATGCTGCCATGGATAGGCACCAGAAAAAAAAAAAGTTTGATACAATTTTCTGTTACTTTGTTCTGAAGCGATGTAGAGGCTGGTGGGAAAAACATCTGACGGGGGACCAGTTGATCGGCACTCCAAAAAAATGTCAGGTTCCTAGCTGGAGGCTGCAAATATTTCTTCTCAACCTTTACAGGTATACCTATTTGGAATAATTTTTTAAAATTACAGGGTCACTAAGTGTTGCCTTTATCAATTGGGGCCTCGTTCAATTTAAATATTCCGAGCTGCTAAGGGCCAAAAAAAGAGCTAGCAGGTTGCACAAGCTCGAATAAAAACCTGTTTGACATGCGTGCATTATACAATACAGCATCTGCATTGACTGGTGAGCCATCACCGCCCAAAAATATGAGGGCCTTGTGGATAGCAAAATCAAGAGGAATACATCTGTGAAATCACTAGACCTCCTATTGATATTTAGGTTCATTTAAAAAAACAAAACAAAAAAAAAACCACTATTAGATACGTGATCCAGCACAGGAGAGCCGCTCTAGTGCTGTACTTGTACGTTTGGGGGGAGGTCAGCAGTTAATCAGGCCACTAGTATAAAAGTGAAACAAGGAATACCAAAATTGGAACTGGTTTTAGCCTGAAGTTCCAGATTATTTTCAGTTTTCATAACAATTACAAGGTATTCTGACCGCATACTTTCAGGTTACACAACGAAAATGAAGCAACAGAAACTTAGCTACAAAAAAAAAAGTAATTAGAGAAAATTTGTAAACCGCCATCCTCAGTCTGTTTTAAGTCACCAAGTATTTCATGTGTGAAGAGGCGCGCCTGTTTGGTGGCTTGAAACTTTAGACTGGGTTCACACTTCGGCACGGAACAGATCACAGCAGGGATCCCCTGTGTCCCCATTCACCATTTTTGGCTGCATTCGAACCAGAAGACGCACAGAAGTCGTGTGCAATTTGCACCAGAGATGTGGGAACCGGCTCCATAGAGAGCCGGTCACAATCTCCTGATATGTAAATTGGATGCGGGGAAACGTCATCCAATTCGCAATAGTGTGGACCCAGCCTTACACTCTGCAAATTTCAACCAGTTCCTGCCAAATTTGCTACATGTTGGCACTGATGCCCATCGATTTCAAGAAAGAAGCCAGATTAAAAATGTTCAGCTGAATCTAATCAGATGCAGCAACTGTCCGAATACAGTAGGCACAGTAGACTTGTCAAAAAAAAAAAAAAAAAATGAAAAAGATGGAGGCGTGGTTAAACTTCCAAAAAGCGTCCAGATTGGCTCACACAGCGGTTGGACAGCTCCTCTCACTACTCCAGCTGGACACGTCGTCTTTGGGTAGACATCCGATTTCTAGATAGATATACCATCACGGCCACACAGGGCAGCCCAACGCTGGTTGCCCTGCATGGACTCCAGGCTCATCTTGCTCCCCACCACAGCCAGCTTTCTTCTCCACCTAGAACCAGCTCCCAGCTCATTCCAATCCACTGCACACTGTCATACTCTTTCCCCCTCACCCACTTGTGAGTTCCATTTGTTTTATATGGTATTTTACTTAATAAATTGTGCTACACTATGCCGGTTTGGCACTTTCTTCTCTTCCCTTCCTACAGTAGACCTGGCTTATCTACCTGGGCTGTACAGCACAGATGGGAGGAATTTGTAGGACTACTATATACAGTGTATGGCCAATGTACCCTATTGTTGCTACTCATCTGCTTTTCACTTTAGTTGCTATATGGAACGAGTAGGATGGCTTCTCACAGGGTGCGTCAGGCTCCATTCACACCTGAACGATCTGCAGCAACAGCTCGTTTTAATTTTTAGCTTTTTAGTGGAGCGTTTTTGGAGTGGTACTATTCATTTGGGCATGAAGGGGTAATATTATTAGGCGTTGTTTGAAATAAAGACGAACACACATTTATTTTTTTTCTCCAACTTTATTGGCCCTATAATTACGCTCCAGTGGGTGGCGCAAAACATGTCAAAGGGGTGTGGCTTTGGCAGACACTAGGTTAGCTGGACGGGAGTGCGATGCTTCTTTGATTTTTTTATACATGCATCACTTCGAATGAGCACCTTTCTCCCTGGTGACTGCAGGAGTTTAATTTCCCCAGCTTGAGCTGCATTCATAATCTAATACTGCCACTTGTGTTATTGTGATTCATGCTAATGATAGTGCTGTGTTTATACTCTATAATGTGGGTACTCCAGAATAGGATGCAAGCTGTAATTTTCTCAAGGACAAAGCTATAAAAGCCAACCTTTCCCATTCTTTCCAAAAAGGGAAAAATAAAATGTTTTGGCTAGAATCAGGATTTAACACTTTCTTAAACCCTTCACGCCATCCGTACAAAAATATGCAGCCACACTAGACTGGGCTCCCCCCCCATGGGGCAACATTTGGGTATTTTCCTTTGTGTGTCCCAGCACATCTAATGATTGGGACCCGGAACTCCCGATACTGGGTCACCCGATTGCTTTGCTAGCCTCTGATTGGCTATCACAGTGATCAGTCACTGTGAAGCCCTCCCCCGTATTTTATCTCCGTCAATGGATGAGACAGATAAAGTGCATCTTTCTCTGTCCTTGCAGAGATGGATAAAAAAAAAGTCTAGAAATAAAATATAATTAAAAAAAAAAATAATAAATAAAAAAAAAAAAAAAAAAAAAAAAAATACCTAGAACAAGGTTTGATCCAAGTCAGCCCCAGGGTTACGGTTTGGTTCAGGGTCAGTATTTTTAGGACAGGATTTTTTAATTAGTGTCAGTGTTGGCGTGTTTAAGGCAGGATAAAAAAAGAAAAAAAAAAAAAAAAAAAAAAGAAGAGAAAAAAAAAAAAAAATAGAAAAATGTGCACTATTGTTTCGGGGCTGTACTACGGGTACAAAAAAACAACAACATACACATATGTGGTATCGCTGCAATCGCCAGGAGCAGGATCATTTATTTTGGGTTGTTCTTTGGTGGTAGGTTATGGAAATAGCAAGAAATATACAGTTAAAGTGGTTGTAAACCCACTTTTTAAACAAAGACCTACAGGTAAGCCTAGATTAAGGCTTACCTGTAGGTGCATGAAATATCTCCTTAACCTACACGGTTAAGGAGATATTTGTATGTAAATGCGGCGACGCTGACGTCACCCCATTCACAAATTCGGCTAGGTCGCAACATTCGACGACGTAGCCGAATTTGACAGCTCACGCGCGCATGCGCGGAGTCACGTCTTCGCCGCTCCGGCCAATCACAGCGCCGGAGCGGCGCTGTGATTGGCTGCAGCGGCGATACCCGGAAGTAACATTCCGGCTATCGCCGCAGCAATGGATGCGGCTAGAGGGACACGAACGACTTTGGGGGCCCCGATCGAAGGTAAGTGGTACATAATGAGCTAGTATGCTAGTCATACTAGCTCATTATAGCTTTGTCTTGCAGGTTAGAAAAAAAAAAAAACGACAAAAGGGTTTACAACCACTTTAATGTTAAAATAAAACCCCTCTTTTTTTTTACCATTTTGGGCCAGTTTTCCCTCGATTAAAAAAGAAATGGATCTCTATCGATAGATCTATTTTTAAGGCGATATCCATTATTATTTACCATCAAATGAAAGCTCAATTTGTCCTGGAAAAAAAAAAAAAAAATTTTTAATCCACCTTGATGCACAAAGTAGTTGTGATAATATGTTCAGGTTTACCAACACATGTCAAAGTTGCAAAATTGGGCTTAGGCATTTAGATTTGTTTTAACCCATAGGGGTTAAAATGTCAGAAATGGAACCAGGCTTCCAATACTTACAGCTGTAAACTCCTCGCAAAAATAGTAAAATACACCTTTTGCGTCAGGCATGCAACAAAACATTTTACACGGACAACGTAGAAGTTACGAATTTATTATTTACACAATTTGTAAAGTACACAAATACAGTAGTGATACAAATTGTTGTTTGAGCAATAAGTATCAATGTACAGGATTTTTTTTCCCGATCCCAGGAAAAACATTCGGTCGTTTTATGGCAAAAAAACAAAACAAAACAAAAAACAAAAAAAAACACACAAGGGAAGGAGCGCTCCCCTCGGCTGGAATAGACGACACAACGATCTTGTGTACAGTGGTTAGAAAATTCGGTCAATTAACAGGACATTCACAGATATTTACAAAGAAGAAAAAAAAAAAGCACGCTGTGAAGAATCGTACAAGGAACATGGGACATGCGCAAAAAAGTCTTACGGGTTATACTAGCATACAAGGACAACTCCTTCTGGGACAAGCCTCACATTATTTTTAAGAAATAATCAGTAAAACTCCCTTACAACAAGAACACAAAGCCCTACTTAGTACTGTAAATACCCACCTAACACACTTCCTGTACCATAAAAAGGATTGCTGTGAAGGCTACAGAAGGAAGAAGATATTTAAACCTTTTAAAAACACAACCAATAGACCACATCGAACATTTGAAACCCACCCCTTTTCCCCCCTCCCACCTCCCACTAGCCCCACCCATCCATCACAAAAATTTAGACAATCGTCAATATTGCAAAAACATCCTTTCCTGTGGGCAACCCATCTTATGAGCCAGCACCTCCAAAGGGTTTCGCACTGCTGCTCATTGTACGTGAGGGATGCGCGTTGGGACAAGTTGATGTCAACTCTACGAACACTGAAGTGGCCTTCGAAATTTTTATTTGCTACAGTGATAACTTGAGGCTTCGAGAACAGTGGCGATGCAATGATCCGATACTATCCAAGGCTTCAAAAATCTACAAATGGACAAGTTTGTGACTTTCGATATGGAACTAATGGTGTCTATACAACAGTGATATGTTTTAGAACAAAGACTGAGAAAAAAAAAAAAAAAAAAAAAAAAAAATTGCAAGTTTTTTTTTTCCGTAGAAAATAGAGGTAACAAATTTCCTTCTTTTTTTTTTTTTTTTTTGACACTATGAACGCCAATGCTGTTTTTTCTGCTGTGTTAAACCTATAACAGCTATGCATAGGAATGCTTTTATCGACCCCAATAAAAAAAAAAAAGTTGAAGAATTAAAAATATGAACAAAATATAATGTACTTTACTTGGGAAAACTAAAAATTTAAAAAAGGGGAAAATGCACACAAATTAAAAAAAAAAAATTAAATATTCATTAAAGGGAGGAAAAAAACAAAACAAAAAGCTAACATGAAGCCCATCCATGCCTGGACACTTTCCAGTAAAATTACCAACTGCTCACCTTAAATGCTACAAAACTGCTGTCACTATGGAAGCAGACAAGTCTGGCACTGACAGATGTAATTCTTTTTTTCTAAACAAACACACACAAAAAAGGAAAAAAAAACAAACACATTTAACATACAGAATAAAAAGGGCCCCTGAAATAAGTAAAAGATGGCAATTCTGTATTTGGCGTCAAGAGTCTACGCTTGCACATGGGTGCTCAAAGTTCTCGCATGGCTATCGTGCCACTCCACAAACTCCGTCCCGCCAGCTGGTAATTGCTCGGAATATTATCTTGGTAAAAAGCATGTAAAGCTCCATTTTCCATTTGGTTAGTTTTTAAATTCAGGGTTCTGTTTGTGGCTGTGATTTTTTTTTTTTTTGTTTTATTTATTTTTTTTTATTGATTTTTTTTGCTAGTGAAACCACTGAAAAAGGTTAGCCATGCATTAAACCGCCCTCCAAGAGGAATGTGATCATCGGTGCACGGTGGAAGGGAAACCGCTGGAAGCCACCCGACTTGGAATCTGTAAGGCAAAGGAATAAAGGTTACAGTCTGAATCACTGAAATCAATACAAAATTAGAGAGAAAAAAAAATATCTATCAATCTATCTATCCATCTATCTTCCTGAATCCTAACTTAGGCAGTTTTATTTTATTTTATTTTAGTTGTGGATAGAGCATGAGAGAATCTTTTTGTCTGACCTCACCGGGGAGATCTTCCCTCTGTTCCTGCCGCAGTGAGATCTATACAAGAAATTGGGAAATTGTTGTCACTGGGACAATAAGGCACTAATAGAAATAAAAATAAAAAAACATGCTGGATAAAAAACACTTCCTCCGTTTACTAGTCACCCCGATGGAGAATTTTCAGATTTTCCTGCCCTGAAATCTCCCTAATAAAGACACAGCTGGCAATAAAAATCTGACAAAGAATCTAAAGCCTGCCATAGATGGTTTGAATCTCGGTCAGTTCAGTAATGGTGTCAGTAAAACATGATGGCCCATGGACTTCGGGAGAAACCAAGACCACGTATAAACCAGTGTCCCCTCCAAGCAGTCTTTCTTCCTCCTTCTTGGCCTACAAGTCTCTGGCATAGTACTTACATTGTCCAACACTCCCAATAAAGTGACTAGGGGCAGACAATGTAGGCAGTCTGGTTCATAAAGAAGAATGGAGGACCTGACAGACTCCGTCCCCAATCATTCTCCTATTGATGTAATTTGGAGCCCCAATCCCAGTGTATCAGGAACACGGACAATTTAACCACTTGCCGACCAGCCACCGCAGTTTTACTGCAGCAGCATGGCTCGGCTGGGCGAGACGACGTTACGTTATGTTGCTTTGCCTTGTGGCCACTAGGGGCGCGTGTGCACCACCGCTAATCTCGCCACTAGAGCTGATGCGAGTGCCCAGTGGGCGCGATGACCACCGGGCACCCGCGATCGCTCGTCACACAGCGAGAATCGGGATTCTGTGTGTGTAAAAACCCAGATCCCGGATCTCTTATGGGAGAAATGACTGATCGTGTGTTCATACAAAGTAGGAACAGCGATCTTTCATCTCCCCTAGCAAGTCCCATCCCCTCCCTCAGTTAGAACATGCAGAGGGAACACAATTGACCCCTCGGTCGCCCCCTAGTGTTAACCCCTTCCCAGCCAGTGACATTTTTTACAGTAATCAGTGCATTTTTAGAGCACCAATCGCTGTAAAATTGTCAATGGTCCCAAAAATGTGTCAAAAGTGTCCAATGTGTCCGCCACAATGTCACAGTCCCGATAAAAGTCGCAGATCGCCACCATTACGAGTAAAAAAAATAAAAATGTCATAAATCTATCCCCTATTTTGTAGACGCTATAACTTTTGCGCAAACCAATCAATATACACTTATTGCGATTTTTTATTTTACCAAAAATATGAAGAATACATATCGGCCTAAACTGAGGAAAAAAAAAAAGTGGGATATTTATTTTAGCAAAAACTAAAAAAGAGAAGTGTTTTTTTTTTCAAAATTGTCGCTGTTCTTTTGTTTATAGCACAAAAAATAAAAACCGCAGAGGTAATCAAATACCACCAAAAGAAAGCTATTTGTGGGGGGAAAAGACTACGCAAATTTTGTTTGGGTAAAGTGTCGTACGACCGCGCAATTGTCGGTTAAAGCGACGCAGTGCCAAATTGTAAAAAGTGCTCTTGTCAGGAAGGAGGTAAAATCTTCCGGGGCTGAAGCGGTTAAATAAATACTGAACCAGCCCTGCTATACAGTTTGGCCGTGTGGAAGAAAAGACTAAAGACTTCTACTGAAAGAATGTAGCAGTCTATATGTACAGATTGCCTTCTAGGATGCTGCACCTTAAAGGGTTTAAAAGTGTAATTTTTTTGGAATCACCCAAGATAATGCCTCCATTGTTCAGTCCGAATGTAGCTGCATCATCACGCATCACTTAACAACTATAACCAATTTTCTCACAAGTCATATTGCTTGAAGAGGCGATCATTTCATACAGTACTTCAATAAAGACCCTGCTATTGTTCAGAGGTTGAGAAATGGATGAAAAAAAAAAAAAAGTGACGGAGACCACATGGTCAGAGACCATGCCGATTGGTTAGTTGAGAGCTGGCGCATTCTATGCATCAAGATAAACCTGTGTGTAACAGCCTCCCCAGCACCCCCCTAATTACTTACCTGAGCCCAATCTCTCTCCAGTGATGTCCACGAATGTCTAAGCTGTTCGGGACACTCCTGATTGGCTGAGACACAGCAGCGACGCCATTGGCTCCCGCGGCTGTTAAAGTCAGTCAGCCAATCAGGGGAGAGAGGGGTCAGGCCCACAGCTTTCTATAGGGGCACCCAAGCCAAGTCAGAGCTCCGTGTATCCATTCAGACACAGAGCTCTGACTCAGCTCAGGTGCCACCATAGAAAGCTGTGGGAACACTCGACAGGAGGGAGGGGCCAGGAGCAACAAGAAGGGACCTGAGAAGAGAAGGATCGGGGCTGCTCTGTGCAAAGCCAACTGCACAGAGGAGGTAAGTAACAGTTTTTTTTTTTTTTTTAAACAAGACTTTACAATCACTTTAACTGTAAGTAGCCTCAGCTACATACACTATGTGCACACTGTTCTGGCAGCAGGTTGGATATATTCCATCCCGATCCTGGAATAAAATCAAGTTGGGTTCAGTGCTGCTCAGCCAGTCACAGACATCTTTCATTTTATGTAGCGATGCGCCGAAAACTTTTGCGGCCACAAAAGGCGTTTTCGTCAGCTCGTCAATAAAGAAAAAGTGCAGATAATGGTGCTGAAAACGTACTGTGCTTTTTATAGGTCGGGGCTCAAAAACCACAACAAAAACATAACACAGATGAATTATTGATGCATTCTAGCTGCAATTTCAATGCATTTCAACAGAAAGTTGTGTTGTTTTTTTTTAACTGACCAAAAATGCAGAAAGCAGGATTTTTAACACCACAATGGAAGTGCAACGGACCAGTGTCAAAACATGCATAGAACTGAAAGGGATGCATTTTACTTGAGCTTTTTTTGTGCTAAAAGGTGTCAATGTTCGACACTAAATTCATGTTCATGAAGATAAAAAACCTTCTGTGTGCAACAGCTGCCAAGCACCCCCTAATACTTACCTGAGCCCCATATCTCTGTCCAGCGATGTCCACGAGTGTCTCGGCGATCCGAGACTCTCCCTTCCCGATTGCCTGAGACATAGCAGTGGCGCCATTGGCTCCCGCTGCTGTCAAAGTCAGTCAGCCAGCCAATTAGAAGAGAGAGGGGACGGGGCCAAGCTGCAGCTCAATGTCTGAATGGACACACGGAGTTGTGACTCGACTCGGGTATTCCCATAGCAAGCTGCTTGCTGTCGGGGCACTCAAACTGGAGGGAGGGGCCAAAAATGAACCCGCGAAAAGGAGGATCCAGGCAGCTCTGTGCAAATCCACTGCATCAGAGCAGGTAAATATAAAAAATAAATAAAAAATCCTCTAAAAACAACAAACAAGACTTTACAATCACTTTAATTAAAGTGGAATATAATACAATTATATATAAAATTTTAAAAAAAAATCGAAATTTTTGTTTTTTAAATGGTCATTTTCAGTTTAGTACATCCTGAATTTTTGGTACCAAAATTTCCATTTGGTGCACCTCTAATTTTAGGAATGAATACAAAGCTTCCTACGATTGGCTGAGGTGAAGGATGACATCATGATCTCAGAGGAAGCTTTGTATTGATACAAAAAAAAAAAAAGAAAAAAAAAAGAAGGACCTCCAGTGAATAGATGAGCAGCGCTCACCCCGACTTGATTTTGTTCCAGCAGCCGGGCACGGCTGCCGAAACACATCGCTGTATACTGTATGTAGCTGAGGCTATTTTTTTATGAATACAAAGCTTCCTCTGATTGGCTGAGGTGTGGATCATGAGGTCATTCTCTACCTCAGCCAGAGGAAGCTTTGTATTCATTAAAAAATAAAAAATAAATACAATACTTACTGAGAATGGCTGAGCAATGCTTAACCCAATTTTGTTCCAGGAGTCAAACAGGGCTGTTGAAACACAGCGCTGTATACTGTATGTAGCTGAGGCTTTATACAATGCCGACACCTGGTGCAAGCAAAGAGTTTGTTTGGACCAGCACACAATCTCACTATAAAAAGAGTATTTTTTTTTTTTTAAATCTTAAATTGTAAAGTTCCCACTGTCCTCAAGATTTCATCTTTCGAAGGGAAATTATTATTATTATACAGGATTTATTTAGCGCCAACATTTTTCGCAGCGCTTTACAACATGAGAGCAGATAGTACAGTTACAAAAACAACGATAATGACCATTTAAAACCCAAATCTGCATATTTTGTTGACACTTCAAGTAAATGGAGACAAAATGTTCATCCAGAATCCTTGCAGTGAGAAATCTAGTGACAGATTGAGTTCATAGGTCAGTGTCCCCAGGTACAGCACCCTTCTACACAATCTACCAACTACTCACTTTCAATTCAAAAAACAAATAATAAAAAAGGGGAAGAAAAAGAAAAGTGGGTTGGAGGATATAGATCACACAGCAACCAATTAGATCTTAATTTATAAATAAAATACTACCTGCTGGAATTTGATTGGTTTAAAGGTATTCTGACACAAGTTTAGGCCCCTCGTCTGAATGAATGAGCTTAGCTAGCTATAAAATCGTAAATGAATCCCAAGATACTAAAACTATATACCGGTAGATATAGGTTTTATTATGTTGGATTTGGCAAAGAAAGATTTGAATCTCTCGTGTTTTTATTGCTCTGTCCCTCATTAGGGGGACATTTCTGATCACTTTCTGTACCGTAGAATGGTGGTGGTACAAGGACAGGAAATTGGAGAAATTGCTCAACAGAGCCACAGTGATCATAGAAGCATTGTGTTTTAATTAAAATGAGAAAAGGTTAAAATCCCCTGCTAGAACTTTATTGCCATTTTGTCCCCAATGCAAAGATGTCCTATGGATTCTCCCAGAGATGAGGAAGTGGGGGGGTGGGGGGGGGGATTCCAGCCCCCCCCCCCCCCCCGCCACAACAAATCATAGAATACGTTCTAACAGATCCCAACTCTATCTTTAAAGTTTTTCGCTGGAGTTAG
Organism: Rana muscosa; assembly: GCA_029206835.1. NCBI lineage: Eukaryota > Metazoa > Chordata > Amphibia > Anura > Ranidae > Rana > Rana muscosa. The sequence continues at coordinate 34,463,958 of CM055128.1, forward strand.
GCTTTAAAGTGAATGTTTGCACCACTGATATATACACTATAATACCAAAAGTATTGGGACGCCTGCCTTATAAAAAGGCAGGCGTCCCAGTGTGCGTGTGTAAAAAGATAGATATCCATCTCTTCTCTCCCCCCCTCCTACGAGCAGGAAACAAAAGGTGCATCCAAAAAAAGCCTCCCCCGTCTCTTGTCACATGGTAAACTCACTTCAACATCAGATGTCAACTTTAGTGGTATTAATGGGTAGAGCTTGTACCCAAAGACCTTTTGCAGAAGCAGCCAACGGGCAAGGCTTGGCTTATGCCACATGTGGATAAGTTGAGGTCTCTGTTACAAAGCGATTACTCTCAGATGGGGAACACAGGGAGCTTTTCCAGACAAGAAATGAATTGCAGGGATCTTCTTGTGCCTGAAAACTGAACTCCCTATCAACAGCTAAACACTCAAATGAAAGACACATATAAGCTGTTTGACTTGCCAAAGGATTTGTTTTTTGTACACCTAGTCCTGAGATTTGCATACATGGACATCTGATGCAGGATGGTGACCGCAGTTAAAGGGTATGTAAAAGGCAACATTTTTATTTTTTTAAAATAACAAACATGTTATACTTACCTCCACTGTGCAGCTCGTTTTGCACAGAGTGGCCCTGAACCTGGTCTTCTGGGGTCCCTCTGCGGCTGTCTCGGCTCCCCCCCCCCCGCAAGAACTCCTCACCTTCATGCGCGCGAGCTCGCATTGGTGAGGAATTCTTGCGGGCGCGCTCCCGTGATACAGCCGGCGGCCATAGCCGCTCACTGTATCACTCGGCCCCGCCCCCCCAGCGCTCGCGTCATTGGATGTGATTGAAAGCAGCGCGAGCCAATGGCTGCGCTGCTTTCAATCAACCAATGAATGTGCTGAGAAGCCTGGCCGAGAAGCAAACGCATTCACGGTGCAGGACTTTCGAAGGGTCAGGTAAGTAAAACGGGGGGGGGGGGGGTAATCTGCAGATGTTTTTTCACCTTAATGCATTAAAGTGAAAAAACTTTTACTTTTACAACCCCTTTAAAGTGGTACTAAACTGAGAAAAAAATAAATAAAATGCAGCCATGCTCTTTATTACTGTCTCTGCTGGAAAGAAAAACGTACCTGTCTATTCGTAATCATTAGAATGTACACTGAGCTGTGCATGGAGCAGTGCAGTGTATGGTCTTGGCCAGAATAAATGTGTATTTATTCCAGATGGATGCACTAGATTTTTATTAAGAGATTCTACTATATTAAATTGAATATATATTAAATTGAATATATATTATATATATATATATATATATATATTTGCCTGTAGTTCGGCTTTAAACAACATCTTACTTTTAAATAATAGGCTCACTTTTTTATTTATTTTTTAAGATTATTTATACTTTAAAGACTACACCTTTTATTTCCACCAGGTAAAGTAGACTTTCTGTGCCCAGGATAGAGCCTGGAGGGAAGGAGACTTCTTGGTGCCAGTTGTCCTGTAGGCAGGGGCTTATACAAATAGGTCTTCTAGAATCTGATTGGTTGCTGTGGGGTACACTTTTGTCCAGTTTTATAGGAGTTCCAGTGTTTTATTTTATATAGAAATACATATCTGGTGGTCCAGATAAACCAAGTTTTAATAAAGCTTAAAGTCGATGTAAACCTGATTCATGAAATTTGACCTAAGCACTTCTGTAGCGTTTTCTTATCTCTCTCCAAAGTCCTGAGTCCTGTGTGTTTCTGTGGTTTCTTTGCTCTGTTATCAGCATGAAAACTGGCAAGTTCTCCATCAACCAAGATAAAAAAGCAGCCTGATATTTGTGTGAAGGAGGTTGCTATAAATAGATTAGCAGAGAGCTTGACTTGTCACAGCATAGCTCTAAAAGTCTTTGCCTATGTGGAGGGAGGGGGTGTGTGCCTTTCCTCCAATCAGCTGTATACCAAGAATCCACACCCAGTGCTGAACAGGAAGAGAAAATCTCTAACACAATGTTCATGTTCTAAAAAGAGTATATAAAGCTGAAGACAGCAGATTGGTGGGGTTCACACTGGTACGACATGCGCTGCAAATTTTGGGAGCTCATGTCGCATGACCTGTGTAAATCAATGATTCCCTATGAGAGACACCTGAACTGGTCCAACTTTGAAAAAGGTTCCTGCACTACTTTGGTCCGACTTCAGCCCATTGAATATCATTGAAGTCGGATCCTCGTCCTAACCATTAGACATGCTGATTACAGCAGCAGTTAAAGGAATTTATGTCACAATGGGGATTGTTTTGATTGGTCAAAGGACAAGTCGGACTATCTCAAAGTCGGAGCAAAATCTTAAATCTTATCCATTCAAGTCATGTCGCAGGGCAAAGTAGGATGACAGTTGTACAACAGTCCTGTCATACCAGTGTGAACCCCGCCATATACATGTAAAACATATGTAGGGAGATTTGTTTCATCTGTGTATCATCACTGGGTGTATGGAGGGTTTACATCCACTTTAACCCAAAAATGTAATATATTGCAGCTTACTTGTCCTTAGATGGGGTGGCTGCATTTGTTTTATACAGGGTTATTTTTCCCCTATTGGCTTTCAGCTGATTATCCTGCTGTCAGTAACACTTTTTGTCCTAGGGTGACAATGCTTACTTATGGTTCCATCAATGGGGGCCCCCAGCGTTATCCTAGGCGACTCCCCTAGTCTGTACTACAAACCTCTCCCACTCAATCACATAGGGAGACGTTCTTTTGTAGTACACAGAAGATAGCTGGGAAAACTTGAAACAATGTTTGATATTCAGTGTGGGATAAGCCCCGTTTCACACTGCCGTGACTTTGAAGACAAATCCCAGTGCGAATTTGGCATGACTTGCATACAACTTCTTTAATGGAAGTTAACGCAAGTTGTGCCAAATTCACACCAGAAGTAGTGCAGGAACTCAAGTCGCTCCTATTAGAATGGTTCCTTTGCACTGAATGGTGTGTGACATGTGTACCAACCAAAGTGAACCAGGTCTTAAAGCGGAGTTCCACGCAAAAATGCTGGTGACCCCCTGACATGCCCCATTTGTGTGTGTGGGGGGGGGGGGGGGGAGCGAATACCCTCTTTTTAGAGGGATCCAGCTCTCACTTCCTCCCGGGGCACCAGAAGGAAGTTCAACTCTCCCCCCTCCCTCTCGGCAATCATCTGGGACACGTCATAGGTTCCAGATGATTGCCCGGTCAGTCACGGTGCGCAGCACGGCTCACGCATGTGCAGTGCGTGCCCGGCTGTAAAGCCACAGCCAGGCGCCCACAGTGACAATGCCGGCGCCGCAGAGAGGGGGAGACGAGCGGGGCTTCGTACACCCGCATCACTGGACCCTGGGACAGGTGAGCAGCTACACTTTTTAGCTGCTGACTTATATGGGTGGAACTCCGCTTTAACTGGCATCTGTATTTGTAAATAAATTTGCTCAAAAAGCGAAGTTCCACCCATAAATAGAACTACTTCTGCTGATCAGATTTCCCCCCCCCCGGTGCCACATTTGGGGGGGGGGGGGGGCAGGATATGTAATGTCTGGCCCCTCCTCCTCCCCCAACCCACTGCCTTCTGGGAGAGACACAGGTCCCAGAAGAAAGCAGGGACCATTCAGAAAGCGCAGCGCTACTTGCGCATGCGCAGTAGGAAAAAGGCTGTGAAGCCGTAAGGCTTCACTTCCTGTTTCCCTTAGTAATGATGCTGGCGCCTGAACCCGGAGCTGAGGGACGGGTCGGCTGTCGACATCGCGGGCTCCCAGGACAGGCAAGTGTCCTTATATTAAACCGTATTTGTAGCTGCTGACTTATTTTTTTTTACCCAGGCGGAACACCGATTTAAACTGAACACACTCTGAATGTCAGCGGTTGTATAGGGAAATTTACAACAACATGGGAGCCCCTGTTGGACAATTTTCATACAAAGCCACCGTTTCGGTATTCGGCCTGCAGCGGCTGTTAGAATACAACATGCCCAGCAGCAGATTTGTCCATCCCAAATGTATAGCAAGGATGGAGCAACCCTTCAGGTCTTGGATTAGTTCACACCAGGGACTGGTAAGCTGCCACATATTTTGTTCTTAGGTTTATATATCCTTTAAAGTGTATATCTTTGAAAAACGCAACACTGGACATAAATGTGTTTAAAAGGAAAAATGGCTGCAGTTCATAGGGATGCTTTCTAAACATGACTCACCCAGTGCTGCCTTCAGCCGAGAATGGGGCGAGCAGCTACTTGCCATGATGTTCGAAAGGAATGCTATTCTGAGGTGGGGAAAAGACAGCTGCTTGTCACTGTCCCAACAACCCAGCAGTTTACTGTGAGCAAGATGTACATAGGCTTTGTGTGTTAGCATATACCCACAGAGCGCCAGCCAGAAGGAAGTGTGAAGCAGTGGCTGAGAATTCGAGGATCTCTGAGGGACTCCATGTTTTTTTTTTTTACAATGACAAGACACGTGTGTGAATGGCATTCCTCAGGAGATCCTGTCATTGCAGCTAGCAACGTATCCAACCCCAGCCTCCCATAGCATGCTCTCATGTCACCACACCACGTGCCCAGCCCACACCCTCAGATTCGCACACTCTAAATCTACCCAATGAAGAATAATCTGCTGTGTCACATGCACTCAATGGGGATGCAAATAATTTGGAAACGGTTATCATTTTATAAAGCGCCTCAGTTGTTACAGGACTACAAGTTCTAGCAAGTCACATAACCCAGGACACACTGGGGCCTCCAGCTGCATAACTGAATGGACATAGGCTATGCTTGCACCAGACATCTTTAAAAGTAGAATGCCAGATAAATCCTAACTTGTCTTAAAATTGCTCTCTCCAGCCACCTATACTGACTACCTGTGGGGGAAAGAAAGAAAGATGAAAGACGGGGGGGGAAGAAAGAAAGGGGAAGAAGAAAGACGGGGGGGGGGGGAAGAAAGAAAGAAAAGGGAAGAAGGGAGAAAGAAGAGGAAAGAAAGAAAAAGGAAAAGAAGAAAAGAAAGAAAAGAAAAGAAGAGAAAAGAGAAAGAAAAAAGAAAGAAAGAGAAAAAGAAGAAAGAAAGAAAGAAAGAAAGAGAAGAAAGAAAAGAAGAAAGAGAAAAGAAGAAAGAAAGAAAGAAAGAAAGAAAGAAAGAAAGAAAGAAGAAGAAAGGAAAGAAAGAAAGAAAAAGAAAAGAAAGAAAGAAAGAAAGAAAGAAAGAAAGAAAGAAAGAAAGAAAGAGAAAGAAGAAAGAAAGAAAGAAAGAAAAAGAAAAGAAGAAAGAAAGAAAGAAAAAGAAAAGAAAAGAAGAAAGAAAGAAAAAAGAAAAGAAAGAAAGAAAGAAAAAAGAAAAGAAAGAAAGAAAGAAAGAAAAGAAGAAAGAAAGAAAGAAAGAAAAGAAGAAAGAAAGAAAGAAAGAAAAGAAGAAAGAAAAAAGGGAAGACGAAAGAAAGAAAAAAGGGAAGACGAAAGAAAGAAAAAAGGGAAGACGAAAGAAAGAAAAAAGGGAAGACGAAAGAAAGAAAAGGGAAGAAGAAAGGGAAGAAGAAAGAAGGGAAGAAAGAAGGGAAGAAAGAAGGGAAGAAAGAAGGGAAGAAAGAAGGGAAGAAAGAAGGGAAGAAAGATTTTCAGCTCGCTCCAGTCACATGATCCCCCAATGTCTAGGGCAGTGATGGCGAACCTTGACACCCCGGATGTTTTAGAGCTACATTTCCCATGATGCTGAACTACACGGCCAAGTGCATGAGCATCATGGGAAATGTAGTTCCAAAACATCTGGGGTGCCAAGGTTCTCCATCACCAGCCTATGGGAATGGAGAGGGAGCCTGGCAACAGCTGTGAAAGCCGGGAGCGATTATGTAACCCCATGGTGCAGCAGTGTTGTCAGCAGTCCCTCTTCTCCCTTGCAGCTGCCACAGGGGAGCTGGATCATGTGACCAGACCAGTGTGAAAATAGGTAAGTAGATCTATCTTTTTACAGAGGTTAGTATAGGTGTTGGGGGGGCATTTTAAGACTATTAGGCTTTAGCTGGAATTCTACATTAAAGGTTTCCCAGTAAAGAGTTAACCATTTTTTTTTTACCCAAGTGGGGTCGGGGAGCTTATTTTGTGCCTTCGCTTTTATACACTCAAGAGCTTTGCACTTGTGCGTTTTAATGTGCGTCTGCACGCTGCTATGCAGACTATAGAGCAGGGGGAGGGAGAAACCAATGCAGAGTCTATGGACGAGGGATGAAAGACAAACTTTGCCAAGTAAAGCAGCGTCAATTCACAGCATGCATAGGTTATGCAAGAGATTTAGCACCTAAATATAAACCTTGCCATGCTGATATTTAGTGCAAGGCAGATGAGAGGCAGTGTATGGAATATCCTATATATTCAGATTAAAAGAATGCAGGGCCTAATGTCCAGGTGGTTATAGCGTATGTAAAACTAAAAAAAAAGGGAAAATAGACTAAGGCCCCTTTCACACGGAGGTCCGTTCAGGTCCGCCTGTCAGTTTTTTAGGCGGACCTGAAACGGATCCTCCATGTAGCCCTATGGAGGCACGGATGTCAGCGGAGACATGTCCGCTGACATCCGCTCCGCTCCGCCAAAGTGTGACGGAGGAAAACCCTATTTTTCCTTCCGTCGGCGGAGCGGATCGGATGACAACGGACTCTACGGTCCGTCATCATCCGATTCCCCATAGGGGAGAGCGGCGCTCTGACAGGGCGGTCCCTGCACAGTGTGCGGGGACCGCCCAGTCATCCGTCGGCTCAGCGGGGATCAACGGAGCGATCCCCGCTGAGCAAGCGGAGCTTCACGGGGCGGATCTGCACGGATCCGCCCCGTGTGAAAGAGCCCTTAGGCATTCTATATAAAAAGGTTCCTACAAAGTACTATTACCCTGAAGTGTTTATGTCCTTCCCAATCACGCCAGGAGTTTGAAAACCCAAGGGAAGGGTGGAAAGGAAAAAAAGAAGGGGGGGGGGGACCCAGCCCAGTCTAAGAGGCTGAGGGTATCTAATAAGCCCTTTCCCCACTATAGGCACATTTGTACTATAAATGTTTCATTACAAAGATGGTTTAGTGGCCTGATGAGCAATGTCTGCAAGTTTACCATTTCCTGGAAAACCTCTCCATAAGCAATGCTGTTTGATGTTCTCATGTACAAAGTCTGAAGCATTACTATTTGCATCCCCATGCGCTTATACTAGACACATACTGTCATTTGGTATGCAAGGCAGTGCTGTCCATGGCTTTCATGGGAGTGGCTGAGAATGAAATATTGATGTTCAGGCAGACTGTTTTTTTTTTTTTTTTTTTTTTATATAGATTTGAATGCAGCAAAGAAAAAAAAATGAAACTAATGACAACCAAAAACCAATCAGGCTTCATCTTTCACTCTCTGACTTGCATAGGAAATGTTTTTTTTTTTTTAAATGGGCATTATGGGCAACAACAGCTCCCGATTTTCCAAAAAAATAAAAGCCTCAATGCGCTCAGAGACTCTTATAAAAAGGTGATGACTTCATGATAAGCTGCATATCACAAAACCAGCACAGGAAAAAAAGTTGTGCCCTGGTTTGCAGGAGAGTCTGACTTTTGATGGCCTCATTTGCTCCTCCCATGAACGGATATAACTATGCACAAAGATGGAGAGACTACCCACAGTATTTATACAGCACCCTTTTGAACAACCACTGGAAATAAAATTAAGGAGTAGGACAGCATTGCTGGCGGCAAGCTTAGAAGCATAAGCAAGTTATTTCACCTCCAAGCCCCGGAGGATCTCAGGCTGTACCTGTGAGGTTGACATGCGGGAGGTATCTTGTCTGCCGGTAAGATCAGAGGACGACACGTTAACAGGAGCGCCACGATGTAATCTCATGCTGACTTTGCGCTCGCGCTCCATGCCAGAAACGGGTCGTGGTGAAGTGTTTGCTGTAACAGATTTTAAGAGGCAGGCCAAATGAACTTCAAGCCAAAAGATCTTACCAAGGTCCACATTTTACTACAGTGCTTTATATAGCTATACTGCCGACGGACTTAACATTAAAAGAGAAGTTCAGGAGGTCGGACTTAACATTAAAAGAGAAGTTCAGGAGGTAAAGGATGCACCGATTTTTACTACCCCAGGTGAATGCTGCATCCGTCCCCCGCCACCTAAAAAAAAAAAAAGAGAGTGAGAACTGAGCGATCAAAGACTGCTAATCTCTCAGTTTCCAGTCTTCAGTGAGCAGAAAGCCTGCGACTGTCGGTCACCAGCTTTCTGCTCTGTCCCTCCAGCACTCACTGGAGCGTCCTGCTGTAGAGAAGGCGGGAGTGGCTGGCCAGCTACTGGTCCAGGCATCTGGGTGGATCCCAACTTAAAAGTTGGGATGTCTCCAGAGCCTGGACCAGCTTAGTGGCGGCAACCAACAGTGGACTAGCCTGTTGGCTTAAAACAGGTCACAGGAGTCATAATTCTCCTTTAAAGATGGTCTTAACTATACCAGCTGTGGAAAAAAGGAGGCAGGCAGAAGGCAGAGAACTGGTCATCAATATTACCTGTGATCTCCCAGATCCGACATTTTTTCCCCCCATTTCTGTCCTACCATGCCTTGTTCTGCACGGTCTGTATGGAGGTGGCCATCTTAGTACAGAAACAAGGGTTTGCTTCCTCCTGTCACCGCTGCCCCCCTGGGGAATGGACTGGTTGGATAATGAGCAAGAAGCAGGAGTGGTGCCAAAATCAGGGATCCAATGAATGAAGCAGGGAGATCCTGCACTGCAGCCTTCTCTCCAGCAAGGAGAACAGTAAGCAGCACAGTAGTGACACCAAATCTCACTCCAGATCTTGTGGAGCTAGCCGTCAGGAGAAGCAGCGTCACAGATTACCTCACTGCAGATATACAGCTATAAGGGCTAATGACACAGTAGTACCGGGCTTTTTTTCATGAGAAATTTCAGGCAAAAGGGGTTTTCAGGGTACTGCTTATTTACAGTTAAAGAAGAAAATAAAAAAAAAAAAAAAAAAAAAAAAAAAAAAAAAAAAAGGAAGTTAAGTTTTATGTCCTCCTCCTCCCCACCTCCTCTAACAGTTTTAGAATATATATTTTTTTTGGGGGGGGGGGGGGGGGGGAAGCAGGTACCTAGTTTTGTCAGGTACCCAGTCCCACTTTCCCTGGAATCACCTAGACCAGTGATGGCAAATCTTGGCACCCCAGATGTTTTGAAACTATATTTCCCATGATGCTCATGTAGTCTGCAATGTAGTTGAGCATCATGGGAAATTTAGTTTCAAAACATCTGGGGTGCCAAGATTCGCCATCACTGGCCTAGACGATTCCACCGGAAGTCTACCCCTCCCACAACCTCCTGGGAACAGAGGTCCAAGGAACCTGAAGGACCATTTACACAGCGAAGCGGGGAGCCAGCTGTGAAGCCCCACAATAAACAGGCCGGAGCCAGGGACCCGAAGACTGGTATAGAACCGGCCTGGGTGATGACAATGCTGAATCATTGGACAGTAAAAGTGTCCTCGCATTTAAAAAAAAAAGTCAGCAGTTAAGCAGGCCATACACGGTCCAATTTTAAAGAATTTTCTTTTCAAAATCAGAACTTTTTTTTTTTTTTTGTGATCCGATGATGCCACCATCGATTTTCGAAATTAGGCCGTCCAAGCCTTCAATTTCCCCTCATGTTGTTACAGAAAACATTTTTTTTGGTGGCCGGGAATCTTCTTTTCTCTCTGGGAATTTTCTTTTCTTGCACATTTTTTTTTTTTTAATTAAATTTCTCGCACGATTCTCCCAGCGATTAGAAAATCGTTTGTTTTACAAAAAAATTGACAACATATCCGATTCCTCAAATTTGATTTCCGCACGAAAAATCGGTTGTTGCTGCAGCCCACTAATTCTACTAATAAAAAATATTTTGAAATTCGAACCGTGTATGGCCGGCATTACAGTATCTGTAGCCGTTGACTTTTAATTTTCCCCCCCAAAAAAAAAGAGAGAGACTGAAAAACCGCGTTAACATTTCTAGACTTGAGGTGCACGTAAATCTACAAATCCGGAGAGCCAAAAACACTGGGTGGGAGGATAGAATTCTGATAGGTCAACAATAGCATGGTGCTTTACGGGAAGCTGGTCCCATTAAGGGAACACAGATGACTCCATACAAGTTTACTTGATCCTGAGGGTAGAAGGGGGGTGTAGCACTTCTGCTGACTGGACCTGCCTCCACCCTTCCAGCCCTTTTCATTAACCATTAGCTGTGAGTATTTTTTTCTTCTTAGACATGGCTAAAAAGAAAGCAGTGTTTTCTTCAGACTCTTCTGCCTTGTCAACTGCACTCTGTCCTCACCTTTAATCAGGGCTGCTTTGCCACTGGGGAGAGGGAGAGCCATGTAGACAGAAAGACAGAGCTTGCTGTATGAAACACTTTTGCAGGTAAACATTTTCAGAGCTAATCAAACATGATCAAGTAGGTTTACTGTCTGCAATAGGAAACAGACAGAAGCCGATAAACATTCACCTTTACTGAGCGTTTTCTTTGATCAGTCTAGCCCTGAGGAGGTAACAAGACTGTATTAAAGCCCCTTTTCAGCCCTAACCAATTTAAAGTTTGAGTGAAGAAAAAAAAAAAAAAAAAAAACTTGACTGATCGTTCTGAATAGGACCCATTACTTTCCTCAAAAGTAGTCATAGGAAAAAAAAACGATAGCAGTGGCCCCACCATACCTGTGTGGGAGGTTGGAGTGAGAGGAGTTGGTGGAGTGACTTCCTGGGTGCCTCTTAGTCTACCTGAAGCAGTGGAGGGCAGTCCTCGGACTGCGGGGTTCCGTGTGTGTCTTAGACGCTCTTCCCGCTCCCTCCGTTCACGTTCTGCATCTTCGGCAGCACGGCTTGCCCCCTAAATTAAAAAGAATCAAAAAAAAATTGGTCAAAAAAAAACAGCACTACCTCCACCCTTCTGTGTGGTGTTCTATTTGTTTCTATGTACGAGGTGGTATCAAAACTTTGAGAGACTAGCTCTGTTTACAAGAAAGTACTTGCACAGCAATACAGCGCTCCCAGCATTCCTGCCACTTCTAGAATGTGTCCTGGAAGTCTTTTCGAAACACGCCAAGTACCTTCTGCAATTCTTGCTGGATTTCTGCAATAGTGTCAAGACGACATTTGTGCTAGATCTTCATCTTTTGGCAGCGGCAAACAACCACCCAAGGCACCCATGCGTCCTTACTGGACAGGCCGCCGCTGTCTTTGGGAAGAGGGCGAAGTGCGCAGAAGCCAAATCTGGCGAGCAGGGTGGGTGCGGAAGTGAGATCATGTTTCCTGGCGAGAAATTTGCGGTTGTTCTAACTTACTAAGTAAGTCTATGATGAATTAGCAGACATGGTAATGCACATGGTCACAATAGCACCAGTTGCACAGCTTCCAATGTACACAGGATGATGTCTTTTGGCACACTGACTTATGCAGGTCGGCGCTCCAGGTGACACTGCGTGCGACCCTGTGCTGCCATCTGTTGGCGTGTTACAAAACTAGTCTTAAAACTTTTTGATACCACCCTTGTACATTAGCTTCCTAGGACTTCCTAACGGCAAATATTCCTTTGCTGGGCAACGTGACAGTGTGTATGTAAAGCGCCTGACTCAACCCAATTATACATGCTTCATTAGCACCCCACTGCAGCCAGAACAGAAACTTAAAAGGTGTTGGACACTTAAAGTGGATGTAAACCCGAAAAAAATATGTTTTTAATTAAGGCTTGCACCTTGTACAGTATAGGATTTCATGTCATCTCTGCCCAGTCTTGCAACGAAGAGTTAATCCAGCTCTGAGCAGTCCTCTTATCTTTTTTCAGTAAGATAAAAACTGACAGAGAAATAGGGGTCAGTTCTTCCTCCTTGCTGTGAGTGACGGGTGATTTACATATGTCACCCACGAGCCTGAGAGAGGCATTCTGTGTACTTCAGATCCCCTCCTCCTTTCTTCTCCAGCTATCCCAGGATTGGCTACTCCACACCTCAGCATGATTGGGCATGCTGAAGTCATGTGGTGACTTTTCTGGGTTTTGACTGGATGTTAGTGATCATAGCAGAAGTAGTTCAGTGTAAGAAATACACAGGAGAAAATGCATGTTGACAATCCGCCGAGACCACTTTTATCTGAAAGCCAGTCACCCGCCGTTTTAAAAAATACCGGGGTCATGGCAGCCATCTGCTGCCATTACAACGGCATTTAGCGTCAAAATACCGACGTATAACGACGATGGCAGGTCCTTAAGTGGTTAAAGAACAGCTTTGCCCAAAATGCATTTTACATCACCTTGTACCCCAACTGGTATATATAAACTATCTCCCCACATTCCTCTGTCCTGTAGAATATGCATTCAACAACAAGTCAGGGTTGTAAACAATGGTGTCTGTAGGAAATTGCTTTACTTCCCAACAAGGATTTGGTTTCAAAAGGTTTAGGGCATAAAAATTCCCATTGAGACTGTCCCAAGTGTTTACAACTTGATTTACACCCAATATGCTACATCCTAACTCTGAAGTGTGCACCACGGGGGACGTACTGAAGCTGCCTTACAAATATGCAAATATGAGAACTCGGAACACTTAACAGTCCAGCAATTTACTCACAAATTTCAGCATGTTCCAGTCAAACACATAATCGTAGGAGAAGCCTTGACGGTGGAACAGATTCCTGAATAACTGCCTCAAGTAAGAATAGTCTGGCTTGTCATCAAAACGTAGAGACCTACAGAAGTTCAAGTAGGTTGCAAACTCAGCTAAAAAAAAAAAAAAAAAAAAAAAAAAAAAAAAAAAGAAGAAGAAGTACATAATGAAATTTTAGAAAAAAACATTTTAGTGCAGACTGCACCTTAACATTGATGTGCAGGTTAAAGCACCAACTCCACATTTATTTATTTTTTATAAAATTGCACAGCAGGTCTTGAAATTGAAAATGTAGCTCTCTTTGCAATACTACCCATGACGCTGCCCCCCCAGACACTATTCCATTTGTCCAGTACTGCGCCTCTTCTGGCTTGAATGACCACCACAACATTTAACCCATTTTCTGTGAGCCCAGGTCATCAAGGACACAACCTTTGGGAGGTGTAGAATTATGATGCCCAGGGCACACAGTGCTGTTGCAGATTGGTGTTTGCATTTCTTTTAGAAGAAACCAACATTTAAAGAATGTGTATTTAAATACATTTTTATCTCTCTATATAATCTCCCCAATCAGGAACGTCCACCCCTCATAGCTTTCTGTAGTGGGGAGACAAAACTGCTGCACTGCTACAGAGAAGAAAGCAGCATTGTCTCCCTCATGTAGACTGCGATAGTCAATCAGCATCTGGCCACATACATAGTCCTGCCCTCTGCTTTCCAGATTGGCAGAGCTGACTTTACAGCGATAAAAAAAAAAAAAAAAAAAAAAAAGGAAAACATTAACGAAAACAGGTTATGCCGTGTGATGAAATTGCACAAAGCGGCCCCAAACACCTTTCTTCCCGGGTGCCTCGCCAGCTCTTCTGGCCCCTCCCATTCTCTGTGTGCCCCCTTCGAAAGCCGCTTCCTATGAGGGCGCACGTGCTGGCTCAATCCTGAGCAACGCAGCCTGCATCTATAGACACACACACGGCGGCTTGGCACTGCCCTTTGCTCACCTGTCACAGGATTTGACCAACAGCAGCAGGAGCCAATGGCTCTCACTGACTCAGCAAAGCCTGCGAGAGTGGGGTGAGAAGAGAGCCGTGCTGGATCGAGTGAGGACTAAGTGAGGTCTAAGGTAAGAATAGGGGGCAGTCAAAATGATTCTCCTCCCAAAAGATACTATTTGGTGTGGCATGCCCCCCTGTATATACACACACCACAAACCAGTGGTGCAACGGATCGGTGACGATCCGTGATCCGAACGGGTCACCCCGTTCGGATTGGCACACACCGCGATCCGCGGCCTCGGCCTTAGGAAAGGCCGCGGCTTCGGCCTAGCTCCGGAGCCGCGGCCATCTTGGTACACCCGGCGGCGCCCGCCTTGTGCGTGCTGACGTCATCACCCCTCACCCTCGCTGCTCGTGGATCTGAACTGGCCGGCGGGAGAGACCAAGGTAAGTGGGGGAGAAGATTGTGGATATTACAGGGGGAGAAGATTGTGGATATTACAGGGGGGGGGGGAAGATTGTGGATATTACAGGGGGGGGGGGGGAGAGATTGTGGATATTACAGGGGGGGGGGGGAGATTGTGGATATTACAGGGGGGGGGGGGGGGGAAATTACGTGGATATTAGTAATTTTTTTTTTTTTTTTTTTTGCCGATCCGAAAATGATCCGATCCGTGACCCCTGATCCGAGGATCGATCCAATCCGTGAGTTTTTTGATCCGTTGCACCCCTACCACAAACATTTTTCAAAATAATTGAATCCATTCTTAATTTGTTTATATGGGGTCACAGCAGACACAGAATCATTTTCACAAAGAATAGGGGGCAGTGAGGGGGCGATACCGCTACTGGAACATTATTTTTACCTTAATGCAGGGAATGCATCAAGGTAAAAAAAATGTTTAGGCTTTAAAACCACTTTAACCTCTCCCCGCCTGCACTATAGCCGAAAGACAGCAACAGCGCGGTCTCACATTGTCGGGGGGGGTTGAAGTCTACGGGTATCCCCCTCTATGATCACGCTGCTGCACGCCCCCTGTGTGCATCGGCAGGGATCTGTGATTGCTGTGTCCTTAGGACACAGCTGATTACAGATCAGGGTAAAGAGCCAATCACAGCGGTTTTTTACCATGTGACCAGCTGTGTCCATTCACAGCTGATCACAGTGTAAACAGAATTTGCCGGTTATTGGCAATCTTCTCCTCATGCCGACAGCGAGAAAATAGGATTTTTATAACAGCTTACCTGTAAAATCCTTTTCTTGGAGTAAATCACGGGACACAGAGCGACATAGTCATTACTAATGGGTTATATAGATACCGTCAGGTGCTGGCACTGGCAATTTCCAAAACCGGAAGTACCCTCCCCTATATAAGCCCCTCCCATCCGGGAGCACCTCAGTTTTGTAGCAAAGCAATAAGTGTCCCCAAAGAGGGGTGGGAGCTCTGTGTCCCGTGATGTACTCCAAGAAAAGGATTTTACAGGTAAGCTGTTATAAAAATCCTATTTTCTTTTTCGCACATCACGGGACACAGAGCGACATAGTCATTACTAATGGGATGTCCTAAAGCAATGCCAAATGAGGGGGGGGATACACCATATATAAGCTGAGCGCTATCAGACATGAGGATCTTTTGCGGCCTGCAACACACTGCGCCCAAAGGCGACATCCTCCTGACTTCTAACGTCCACCTGGTAGAACCTAGTAAACGTGTGTACTGAAGACCATGTTGCGGCCTTACAGATTTGAGCCAGGGAGGCCTGGTGATGCACTGCCCATGAAGTTCCAACTGCTCTCGTGGAGTGCGCCCTAACTTTGAACGGAGGCGGTCTACTTCTCAAGCCATAGGCTTGTATTATGACCTGTCGAATCCACTTGGCTAAAGTAGATTTTG
This sequence comes from Rana muscosa, assembly GCA_029206835.1. NCBI lineage: Eukaryota > Metazoa > Chordata > Amphibia > Anura > Ranidae > Rana > Rana muscosa. The sequence continues at coordinate 34,479,490 of CM055128.1, forward strand.
ACGCTGCCTGACCCCTTCTGGGGCCTTCCGGCAGAATAAACAAAGTATCCGTTCTGCGAATCTGAGCAGTGGCTTTTAGATAAGCTTTAACTGCTCTTACTACATCCAAAGAATGCAATAACTTTTCCTCTACCGAAGTAGGCTTGGGGAAAAAAGAAGGAAGAACCACATCTTGGTTCAAATGAAACCTCGATACCACCTTAGGAAGAAAGGCTGGATGAGGACGTAACACTACTCTGTCCTTATGGATAACCAGATATGGCTCCTTACAGGACATAGCTGCTAATTCCGACACTCTTTTAGCCGAACAAATGGCTACTAGAAAAATCAATTTCCTGGTGAGAAGCACCAAGGAAATATGCTGTAATGGTTCAAATGGTTGTTTCTGTAGAACTGACAGAACCAAGTTTAGATCCCATGGACATATGGGAATATTAACCGGAGGACTAATACGCATCACTCCTTGTATAAAGGCTTTGACTAGTGAATGCGAAGCCAAGGGCCTTTGAAAAAATATTGACAAGGCCGAAATCTGACCCTTGATAGTACTCAAGGCAAGCTTCCTATCTACAGCCCATTGTAGGAAGTCCAGAATCCTACCTATTACGTATTTACGTGGATGCCATTTTCTGGCCTCACACCAGGCGATGTACGCCTTCCAGATTCTATAGTAGATCTGCCTGGATACCGGCTTCCTGGCATTGATCATGGTAGACACCACAGCATTAGAGAGCCCTCTCTTTTTTAGAATGTGGGCTTCAATAGCCAGGCCGTCAAACCTAGGGCTGGTAAGGAAGGGTGGTATATCGGTCCCTGCGAAAGCAGGTCCGGACGATGTGGGAGGGTCCAAGGACTCCCCACAGACATTTTTACAATCTCCGCGTACCATGCTCTTCGGGGCCACGCTGGAGCCACCAGAATCACTGGTTTCTTTTCTACCCTGATTCTGCGGAGTAATCGAGGTAACAATTGTGGCAGTGGGAATGCATATATCAGCTTGAACTGATCCCAAGGGAACACTAGGGCATCCGAGCCGCAAGCTAGGGGATCCCTTGTCCAAGAGACAAACCTGTCCACTTTTGTGTTGAATCTGGATGCTAGCAGATCTACATCCGGTGTTCCCCACCGCTGACATATTGTCCGGAAAACCTCGGGATGAAGGGACCGTTCCCCTGGGCATAATTGTTGGCGACTTAGAAAGTCCGCCTTCCAATTCTCCACTCCTGGAATGAATACCGCAGATATGGCTGGGACATATCTTTCTGCCCATCTCAGGATGTAATTTACTTCCCTTTGGGCTGCACGACTCCTGGTGCCCCCCTGACGATTGATATATGCCACTGCTGTGGCATTGTCTGATTGAACTCTGACAGGGGACCCTTGGAGTTTGGATGTCCATGCTACTAGGGCATACCGGGCTGCTCGTATCTCTAAGAGATTGATGGGCAGGGCCTTTTCTGCTTCTGACCACTTGCCCTGGAGAGACCATTGCTCCAGTACTGCTCCCCAGCCTACAAGGCTGGCATCTGTAGTGACCACCTTCCAGGAAATCGGACTGAAGGATTTCCCTCTTTCCAGATTCTGGGGAACCAACCACCAGCGGAGGCTCCTGCGAACGGAAGGGGACAAGGACATTGGTAAGTCCAGAGCCTGAACTTTTTTGTTCCAGGCTGACAGTATGGCCCTTTGCAACTTCCTTGAATGGAATTGACCGTAGGGTACTGCATCGAATGATGCCACCATATTTCCCAGCAGCCTCATGCACAGGCGTATGGATGGCTGTCTTTTTGAGCCCACTAAGTGGATCAAATCTCTCAAAGACGACCCCTTTTCTTGAGGCAAGAAAATTTTTCTCTGGTCTGAATCCAGCCTTAGCCCCAAGTATTCCAGACTTTTGACTGGTTTTAGGGCTGACTTGTCTCGGTTGATAATCCAACCGTGATATTCCAGATACTTGATTGTCTCGTGAACAACCACTTCTAGTTTTTCCACTGAGTGGTCTATCAGCAACAAGTCGTCTAGATATGCCATTATCGTTACACCTCGTGTTCTTAGATTGGCCAATAACGGGGCCAAAATTTTTGTGAACACTCTTGGTGCTGTGGCCAGACCGAAGGGTAAGGCTCTGAACTGAAAATGGCGGCCTTCTACCGCAAAGCGTAGAAATTTTTGGTGGGCTGGAAAGATGGGAATGTGCAAATAAGCATCCTTGATGTCGATCGAGGCTAACCATTCCTCCCCTTGTAGGGCAGTGGCTACCGATCGGATCGACTCCATCCGGAAAGTCCTGATATGCAGGAATTTGTTTAGCCCTTTTAGATTTAGTATGGGCCTCACGTCCCCGTTTGGCTTCGGAACTGTAAAGAGGTTTGAGTAAAACCCGAACCCCCACTCTTCCAGGGGAACCTCTTTAATTACTGCTTGAAGCAATAATTGTTCTAGTGCCAACAGGAGGGATCCGCTCTTCTGGGGATCCCTTGGCACGTTTGACCTTATAAAGCGGGAAGAAGGGGAGTTTTTTAACTCCAATTTGTATCCCAGATTTACTGCGGAGAGCACCCATCTGTCTCGGATCGTGTCCCGCCAGGTCTCTGTGAACAACTGAAGTCTTCCCCCCACCCGATTGGGTGGGGGCAACCCTTCATGCATTTGACTTTGGGGGAGGTTTTGTACCTCTCCTGCTCCAGGGCTTCTTGTTACCCTGCAACTGTCCCTGATTTCTACCTCCGGGATTTGACCGAGGAGGCCGTCGGAACTGTTTCACAGCCGATGTCCTAGGGACTGGAGAAGCCGGCCTCTTAAAAGAGGGACCTCTAACTCTATTTTTAACCGGCAAAAGTGTACTTTTACCGCTGGAAATTCTCTGGATATACTTGTCCAGGTCTTCCCCGAATAAGCGCTCCCCATGAAATGGGAAGCTGACCAGCAATTTTTTACAGGGAGCTTCAGCAGACCAGTTTTTGAGCCATAGAAGCCTGCGCATATGTACTACAGACAGCGTAAGGCGGGAGGCCTGATGGATTGAATCCTTTATAGCGTCCACCGCAAAGCATAAGGCTCTAGGTAGATCAGCTAGGGCAAGAGCCTGCTGATCTGGCAAGTCCCTTAAGACCTGTTTCAACTGATCCTTCACTGCTTGGCAGACCCCAATAGCTGCCACTGCTGGTTGTGTCACCAATCCTGCTGTAGAAAAAACAGATTTCAATAAGGACTCCAATTTTTTATCTATTGGGTCCTTGAACATTTGGACATTTTCCACCGGACATGTCAGTGATTTATTCACACAAGAGATGGCTGCGTCCACTGTAGGGACCCTCCATTTTCTGATGAACTTATCCTCCATAGGATAGACCACCGGAAATCTCTTGGGAGGAGTAAATATTTTGTCAGGATGCTCCCAATCCTGGTAAATGAGCCCCTCCAGTAAAGGATGGATCGGAAAGGAACAAACAGTCTGGGGAGCTTTTAGCGACCCCAACGAGGAGACAGAAGTGGAGGATGGCTCCGCAAGTGGCATTTTAAATGCTGATCGGACCATATTAGTCAGGGACTGAACCCATAACCTTTCAGCATGTGATGCTGAGAACGGCTCTTCCACTGTTGATTCCTCTGCAACCGAATCGACCTCATCCTGATCCCCCTCAGGTAGGTCGACCTCTGTATGGGACTGTTGCTCTGTTAACAGGCACTCTGAGGGAGGAGACGGAGATCGAGCGCTTTTCTCCTGTGACAGGGAAGCAGCGATCAATGCTGACAATCTCTCTTCCAGCCCTCCCAGAGCTGAGGAAAAAACCTCCTCTGTTACATACACAGGAGCAGGTGAACTGAGGACAGCCACAGTACCAGGTACTCCTGGGGGTGCCCTACGGTCACTAACCTCTGATTCTTCAGGGGAGACTGGTGCAGCCAAAGCATGCCCAAGATCCTCAGAGCCCGATGGAGACCCCCTATTCCTCCTGGAATTTCTAGTCCCGGAGTTTTTAGACGGCATATTCCTAAGCCACAAAGCTGAGGTATTCCAGCCGAAATACACCAGTTACTGATAATAGTCTAGCATAAATGCTGCTATAATTAACAGTTGGTGTCTACTAATGTGCTTTTCTAGGGGATGCCTGTATCAACCGCTTGCTGTATGCCTTTAAATGTTGCCAGCTCTGTCTCTGTACTTCATAGCCAGCTTACTACAATATTGTGGTTTTTAAACCTGCTGGGACGCCCGCACATGCGCAGAAGCGCTGCGGCGCGCACAGAGCGTCATCCCCCAGGCTCCGCCCCCTTTTCCGGCTCACCTCTATATATAGAGGCGCGTGCACGCGCGCGGTCACGTGCGCCTTCGGCGCTAATTTCAAAAATGGAAACAAAGGGACAGGAGCCAGGGCCCCTCTTTGCCGCAGGCCGGGGGATGGACGAGCACTGCAACATGGCAGAGGAAGCAGTTTCCTATAAGAGAACTCACCAACTGCCTGGACTTTGCTCTGCTGAGAAGAAACTAGTCCACATGACAAGAAAACATTCCACAGCGGCCTCTAGTGGACAAACACAGGTACCGCAGTCTAATATATTAAATATATATATAAAAAAAAAAATTTATTTATTTTTTTCTTGACCACCATTAAAAATTATTACATTTTTTTAGTAGTTACAGGCATGCACAGAATCTTGCGGGAATACCATTAGGTAACAGACAGAAAGACAAATTAGGCTTGGGGGTCCCCCAATAGAACCAAGTTCCTGGGGGCCCCCACTTACCTGTTCCCCGCCGCAGGACTTTGTTTGGTCCACAAAAGCCCAAACTTCACCTATCACGGCAGGCATTGTAATCAAACCTTCAGGGACCGGGTTCCCAAGGATTCCACTCCCCTGGACCTGTATAGCACCCTGCACAGAAAACATCTTGGTCGTGGGTATGACCAGAGCTCTGGATCCCAGGGTCCAGCTCTCCTAAGAGAAGCATTACAGGCAAAACCTTGCTCTTCTCTGCAAGGCCCGGGTACCGACCGTTTAGCTATGAAGCTTTTTTGGTCGGATCCGGAATAGCTTACTGAGGCCCAAAAGAACCTGTACGCAAGCTCAGTGAAAAACACATGTTTCTTCTTGGCCAACACCTTAGACACTGGCAAAAAACTGAGGTGCTCCCGGATGGGAGGGGCTTATATAGGGGAGGGTACTTCCGGTTTTGGAAATTGCCAGTGCCAGCACCTGACGGTATCTATATAACCCATTAGTAATGACTATGTCGCTCTGTGTCCCGTGATGTACGAAAAAGAAAGGAGGGGAGAGTAAATCCAGGAGGACATCTACACTGACAATCAGGGCACTGATCTGATTAGGAGCGCAGCCTAAACAATGCCCACAAATGCTGCCAATCTGTACCCATCAGTGAAAGAGAAAAATTACTTATTATACGCTCTCCCCCCCCCCCTAAAATGTTCGGTCTTTATCCATTTGTTTAGCAAAAAAATAAAAAAAATAAAAAACACCCAGCGATGATTAAGTACCACCCAAAAAAAGCTCTGAACGGTCTTAAAAAAAAAAATGATAATTTAGTTTGGGTAAAGTGTTGAATCACTGCACAATTGTCATTCAAAGTGTCACAGCGCTGAAATCTGAAAATTGGCCTGGGCAGGAAGGGGGTAAAAGTGTCCAGTAAGCAAGTAGTCAATGCTGACAGCCTACCATTGTGAGCTGCAGTATTTGCGAATAGGAGTGCATGAGCCACAAATGGAAGGATTTGGCCAACTTAAATGGGAGGTAAACACTTTAATCACACGAAAAAAGATTAATCAAGGATTTCCCAAATCAAAAACTTTTACAGCTGGACAGACCTCTATCTACATTTTTTCTCATTTGTTTCAATAGTAAAGTAATAGCAGGTATTCTGGTTCACCTGGCAAACTTACAAGGGTAACTTTTACATAAGACCTCAATGGGCGTTGACATCTTTTTCTCGCTGATGCGTTCATATTTCTGCCTCTTGGTGGCAGCTTTCAGTCCTTGCCATGGCAGGGAGCCCAGGTTGAAATACATCAGCACGTAGCCGAGAGACTCCAGATCATCTCTGCGAGATTGTTCTTCCATGGAAAAAGAAAAAAGGAAAAATGTAAGACTGTAAAGAAGACATTACTTTTCCTCTCCTGCCAAAATCCTTTAACCTCTTCCAGACCGCCCCACACACATTTACTGTAGCAGGGCGGCCTCTCTGGTAGAGGCACGTGATTTTGCTGTTCCTGGTCTGGCACACGCACACCGCCGGCGACCAGCTCCTGCTGTAATTGGACACAGTGGGAGCCAATCGGCGGGTCACACTGATCATTTCCAGGGCAGACAGAACGGTGGTCTGCCTATGTAAACAAGGCAGATCTCCGTTCTGTGATAGGAGAAGACAGATCTCGCCTTTCTGCTTTGCAGGGACACGGATCTATGTCTTCCCACAATACAAGCGCACCCCCCCCCCCCACACACACACAGTTAGAAAGGACTCCCTAGGGACACATTTAGCCCTTTGATCACCCCTGATGTTAACCCCTCCCCTGCCAGTGTCATTAGTACAGTGACAATGCTTATTATTTAGCACTGATCATAGCATTAGTGTCACTGGTCCCCAAAAAAAATTCACTTAGTGTTCGATTTTGCCGCAATCCCACTATAAGTAATTGATCGCCGCCATTGCTAGTAAAAATAAATAAATACAAAATGTCATAAATCTATACCATAGTTTGTAGACGCTATAACTTTTGCGCAAGCCAATCAATATATGCTTATTGGGATTTTATTTTGTCAAAAATATGTAGCAGAATACATATTGGCCTAAATTGAAGAAATTAGATTTTTTACATTTTTTATTGGATGCGTCTTATAGCAGAAAGTAAAAAATAGTTTTTTTTGTTTTTCAAAATTGTCGCACTTTGTGTTTATAGCGCAAAAAAATTTAAACGCAGGAGGTGAATACCACCAAAAGAAAAAAAAAAAAAAAAAAAAAAAAAAAAAAGGACATAAATTTTGTGTACAGCGTCTCATGACCGCACAATTGTCAGTTAAAGGAACTTAGTGCCTTATTGTAAAACATGGTCTGGTCATGAAGGGGGAAAAACCTTCTGGGGCTGAAGTGGTTAAAGAGTGTCACACGGCTGGTGATCTACAGATTATCTGTGGATTCACATGGGTTAGACCACTGTTACTCTAGTTAAGGTCAGCAATTAAAAAGTCACGTTAGCAACAAGTACTGTAAGAGCAAATGTGCAAAAAATGAACATGTCCAGAGCTATTCCCCTCCCAATCAGGAGACAGTCACATTTAAAGTGGACCTTTCCCCAAATCTCACAACAGCGTGTATCTTTACATGCTGATGTGAAATCTCCCAAAACCTATTTAGATGTTTCTCAGGTTTACCGTTTTCTCCTCCACTTTCTGGTTTCCCTAAACACCGTGACGACATAGCCCCAGGCACATAGACGTTCCCTGGAAAGGCAATGTCACCAATCCCTCAAGGGAATTCTTGCACCTCAACTGTGAAATTTCGCAGTATTGTTATGCTGTGTACATGCGGGAAGTGCATGACATCATCAAGCTTCCAACCTAAATCTCAGGGAAGGGTTTGTTCTTCTTTAACAGATGCATGAAGTGTTGCACAACGCATGATGAAATACATGACATTATTATACAGAATTTAAATAGCAGCAACAGTTTGCCCAGCACTTTACAATATAAAGGGAGACAATACAGCAACAATACAAGAGGGTTAGAGAAGCCCTGCTCCTACAAGCTTACAATCTAATAGGAAGGGGCTGGTGTAACAAAAAGGTAGTAACTGTGAGGGATGAACAGATGAGGGAAGTAGAAGATTCAGTTGTTGGCTGAAGGCAGGATAGGCATCCCTGAAAAGATGAGTTTTCTGGGATCTCCTAAAAGTGGACAGAGGAGGAGATAAACGAACAGATTGGGGGTACTGAGTTCCAGAACATGGGAGAGGCTCTGGAGAAGTCGTGGAGATGAGCAAGGGAGGAGGAGACAAGGGAGCTAGAGAGCAGGAGGTCTTGAGAGGAGCAGAGATGACGGGTTGGGTGATATTTGGAGACAAGATTGGTGATGTAGCTTGAGGAATAATTGTAAATTACTTTGTATGTTATGGTTAGTGTTTTGAATTGAATTCATTGGGCAATGGGAAGCCAGTGGAGGGATTGGCAGAGAGGGGTGGAGGACACTGAATGGTTGGTAAGGTGGACGAGTCTGGCAGCAGCATTCATGATAGACTGAAGAGGGGATAGCTTGCGGAGAGGTAGGCCTATGAGGAGGGAGTTACACTAGTCAAGGTGGGAGATGAAGGAGTGAATAAGTTGCTCAGTGGTTTCAACAGTTAAAAAAGAAGGGCGTATTTTGGAGATGTTCTAGGGATATACTGTAGACCAGCATTATTGTTTATTTATGTCTCACCTAAACATTGACTGGTATTATAGAGTAGAAAGCAGAAGGGGTTTTGGGACTTTAAATGAGATGCATCCCTAAATCAGTGAGGCACAAGACACGTGGTAGGAGAAATTTATATTTTAAAAATTGCATGGTATCCCATGGAAGCAATTCGTATAAAAAAGCCAAATGCCTCGAGTAATTAGATACAAAATGAATCACAGTTGAGGTCAAGTTGTGTGTTGATGACATTGATAGGCTTGGCGTGTTTCGTGGCCAGTCGCCACTCATCCGGAGTATACGCATAGCTGAATTTTTTTTATAAAAATGGAATACATACGTATAAACTGTTCTAGGTGAGCAGTGCTGCAAGTCAGGAACTGCGAGGAAAGATGACTTACAACACTGCATATCTAGAACAATTTATACGTAATTATTCCAGATGCACTTGTTTCCCCTTGCCCCTACCTTGTTTCTTACAATCTGGGCAAAACATTAGATCTTATTTGGTACATTTTTTCATTTATGCTATGCGTTTCCACCTGATGAGTGGCGACTGGCCACCGTAATACGTCAAACCTATCAAGGTCATGCTTCCAACACACCTCAACTTGATTAATTTGTAGCAGAGTGTATGTATATATATGTGTGTGTGTGTGTGTGTGTGTGTGTGTGTGTGTGTGTGTGTGTGTGTGTGTGTGTGTGTGTGTGTGTGTGTGTGCCAATTAAACAATTTTATAATTTCTCCTACCACGTGTCTTGTGCCTCAGTCAAAGTCCCAAAAACCCCTTTCTTATTTCTGGTATATAGATTAGGTACAGGAAGGAGAGGACTCTGGGAGAGTATGGCTGGGGAAACAACTAGTCCGCTTTACCCATTCAAAGTCAGGAATGGCTGATCTACATAGTGTTGGAGTGGGCACCCTGTGCTATGGTACAGCCACGATTATACTTTCTTGTACAAAGGGTTTTATTGAAAACACACATCAGCAGGGAAGTACAAAAAAAGCAGTGGTGGACACATCATGGACTAACAAATATAAAACTGCAGGTATCAGGAGGTTTAGTCCATAATTCAGAAAATTGAGCCAGCCTATAGAAGTCCAGGGGCGGTCATAAATGGCCAGCAAAAGGATGTCCATACCTCATATGACCTGTTAAAATGACTTTATGCTGGACTAGACGACATACCGGCTGTCACACCGGAGTATATGTGAAACTTAAAGCAAAGCGGCTATGTAACGTGTAGCTTTACAAAAAATAAAATTATAAGATCACATAACAGAGGATAATATTCACCAAATTGCAAAATAAAGAGCGGCATATCATGTGTCCAAGGCCAACAGGACCGAGCAACAGAGAAGAAAGGGAAAGACGGTGAGGAGAAAGAGAACCAGTTAGAAGAATAGCCTAGGCATATAATGCTTAAAGAAAAAGAAGAGAAAGAAGAAAATAAATAAGGAAGAGGGGGATAGGGGGGTCCACCATGATTATACTTTGTTGTGTGACTGCACTGTATACTAGATGTGAGCAGAGGGGACAAGCACTTTATTTCAGATCACCAGCAAGGCTGCGAGCTGCTAGTTCTGACATGCATTTTCTAATGAAGGTAACTTACTTATGTTTGAGATCACATGTTTAGTACCCCAGTGAATCTTAACTGTGCCTGTGTGCTTCCACAATGCCCCTGGGAGCTCCATACAAACCTCCATATATGATGCACACTGCTTCCCTCTCCTACAATCAGGTCTGAGCTCTGTCACATGGGGGTGCACTAGGGGCGTTGAATATAATCGTAGCATCAATTCAGACATTCATGATGCTACGAGTCAGCCGAATCAATCTCTGTCATCATCCGTCACTCCGTGCGATGCTCTGCCTCTCCGGAAGAAACAGAGGCAGAGGCTGCATGGTGGATAAAGCCCCTCCCCTTTACGGAAGCAGAAAGTCAGCCGATAGCCAGTACAGTGCAGGGGGGAGGAGCTCAAGGAGACGTGACATCAGGAGAGGCTTCACTGGGAGGCATCGGAAGGGGGAAGACACACCGAGCAGCATGGAGGAGGGGGAATCGACTGACAGCAGATAAGTGCCAGTGTCACTGATCCCACCCCTCTGCCACCAATCCCAGCTACCCCTCTGCCACTGGAGAAAATTTGTTTTTTTGACTGCTTGAATTTTTGGATAAAAAGTTTACCATGTGCACTTGCGCAGTAATCGTGATGCATCGCAAAATCAAATCATGCACAGGAAAATCGTAATCGAATTGTAAAACCAGTGAAGATGTGCACCCCTAGGGTGCACATCTGGTCTTCTGCAAATACCAACTTTTAGAAAGTCAACATATGATGGGGTCTACCAGGGTGCTTTAAGTATACAGGTATTGTTACTGTACAATTGGGTGCTTGCTATTCAGAAAAGCTCCGACTAGCATTACTTTGGCCCAATTCCATTTAAACCTTTTTGTGACCAAAGGGTCATAGGTACCTAGACCAGATTAATCCAGAGACTACGCTTAAGCATGAAAGTTGTAGAGATCTTTTTTTCATGTTGTATCCATTTTATGAATTTAGATCAATAAAGGAAGTATTACTTTGACTGGCGTGTGGGCATCCACTATGTTGAACACTCTACAACAACAAACGTGTGTCCACTTACCTATGCCCAGGTGAGTGTTTATGGAGGCATATCTTGCGGTGCCGGTTAAATTCTTGTTTTCGCGGTAGGGTATATGCTGGTGTGTGCGGGCATCTCTGTACTTCTTCGCAAGGCCAAAGTCTATGATGTAGACCAGATTTCCTTTCTTGCCGAGGCCCATTAGAAAGTTATCTGGCTTGACATCTCGATGAATGAAGTTCTTGGAATGGATGTACTCAATGCGACTAATCTGCAATGACAAGAGAAAGAACATCCATGTTTTACCCCGATATTTTTTTTTTTTTTTTACTGCATTCTAGCTTCAGTCTATAAAAAAAAAAGTTCATTGCTGAGGGGATATACGTGCTGCATTCATCGACAGCCATAGTGTGAAATATACAAAACACACACACACACACACACACGTCAAGCTGACCTTCGAGATCTGCAATAAAAGGTGTGCAAACTGGCATTAGTATGCCCAAATTACACTAATTACACAAACAAACTACAATAGCTTTCTGATCAGTCAACCAAAACAGGTAAAAGGCACAAGCAAAATGATCTATGGAGCTTTAGGTTCCATTCACACTTGTGTGACTTGTCAAGCAACTTTGGACATGAAAGTCGTTTTCCAATGATAAATCGTTCATATGCGTTCGACTTAAAGCGGAGGTCCACCCAGAAAAATAAAATAAAATAAATTACATTAAAAATCCCAAAAAATAAAATAAAAAATGTATAGAAAAAAATAAATGAAAAATTATACTCACCCGAAATGCCTGGTGCTATGCGGACGTCCTTCTGCTGTGCCTCTTCCTTGTCCTTGGATTGAGAACTTCCGTTTCCTCTTCTTGTGAATGGGGCGCGCTGCCTTCTGGGAACTGTGTGTATCCCAGGAGGCAAGCTGCCCATTCACAAAGCGCCGTGCGAGTGGCACATGCGCAGTAGGAAACGGGCAGTGAAGCCATAAGGCTTCACTGCCTGTTTCCCTTAGTCAGGATGGATCGCCGTGGCAGGACCGACATTGCGGGCGAGTAGGACAGGTAAGTGTCCTTAGTAGCTGCTGACTTTAAAGAAAAAATAAAAAAGCTGCACCTCTGCTTTAAAGGTTGCAACTTCCAAGTAGTTTATGCACTACTTTGGTCCGACTTTCGTGCAAATTGAGGGCCATAGACTACAATGTTAACCTTCAAAAGATGCACGAAAATCATACCCGACTGTTAAACAATGCATTAGTTGTCCATTATCACTGGTCAAACCCAAAGTCCAACCCACCCAACGTTGTTGCAACTTTGGAGTAGTACCAGTGTGAATGAAGTCAAAGTCAGAAAGCAGCACACGACTTGTACAACAGACTACCCATAGAGCATTTTCCAATGAACGTAACCAATATCTGTTAACGTAGCTCTAAAACCATTACTTTTTCTTAGCGTTATATAGAAAAAGGGGGGGGGAACTGAAACCAGTCAATTTGTTTTTCTTTGTGTTCCATTGGGAAGATCTTCCTTCACTTCTTAAGCCTCATACACACGATCGGATTTCCAATCGGACAAATCCGTGGATTTTTTGTGCAAAGGGCGTTGGCTGTGAACTTGTTCTGCATACAGACAGCAGAACTTTTTCAGCTAACATTCACGAAACTTCGTGGTTTTTCTGCTCTTTAGCACCACCCTTTGGGCAACGTCTGCTAATGTTGTCTGATGGTAAGCATTGGTTCGGAGCATGCGTGTGTGTGTGCGCGCATTTTGGATTTTAGTCCGACTTGTGTACGCACGATCGGATAATCCGACGGAACACATATTTGTTGTCGGACAATTTGAGAGCATGGCCATCCAACATTTGTCATCGGAAATTCCGACAACAATTGTCCGATGGAGCATACAGACGGACGGATTATCCGACAAAACACGTCCATCACACAATTGTCATCGGAATATCCGATTAGACTGCCGTCACCAGAACAGATGATACATTGAAAGATTTTCCCTCTATCGTGTTCCAGTGATCACTTACATTTTTTCCCCTCACTTTCAATCCCAGTGACAGACACCAAAACAGAGGAGACACAGGAGAGGGTAAACCTTCCCAAACGTGGACACAGACAGCAATCAAAACCCAACAAGGGTTCTAAGCCTTTTTAATACAAATGGCAGCCCCAATGGCATCTGTCTGAAGGCAAATCTAGAGGCAGGGCAGGAGGACATTGTGTAACATGTGCAGTCCTCATCATAGAAACCAATCACATCTTCAAAGCACAAGGGTTTGGACAGGAAAATTTGATTGGCCGCTCCAGGACAGGACAGGACAGAATGGCAGATGGTTTTCCTCTCATGTAAATGAAGGTCAATCTAGCAGATCTAAGCACCTCTACGCTTCAACTGAATTTGCCATTCAAATAGGATTTGTTCTGAATTCAATAACACTTAAGGCCTGTACACGCGATCGGATTTTCCGACAATTGTGTGACGGACAATTGTTGTCGGAATTCCTGACAACAAATGTGGGATAGCATGCTCTCAAATTTTCCGACAACAAAATGTGTTCTGTCGGATTATCCGATCGTGTGTACACAAGTCCGAACCAATGCTAACCATAAGACAACATTAGCAGAAGTTGCCACAAGGGGGCGCCAAAGAGCAGAAAAACCACTTCGTTTTGTGTATGTTAGCTGAAAAAGTTCTGCCGTCTGTATGCAGAACAAGTTCACGGCCAACGCCTTTCGCACAAAATTCCACAGATTTGTCAGTTGGAAATCCGTTTGTGTGTACGAGGCTTTAAATGCATTTTTTTTTTCTCAAAGGAACTAGTAAATATACCCGAATCTGACCTGGTATCAGCCTCTTTTCAATCCCCTGTACAGCCAAACACAAACTGTGAGCGAGGAAGGGGCAGGACTCTTCTAAAGGAAAGGAACAATTTGACAGGAGGAGAGTGAGCAAGAAAGAACCTCATCAGTCTCCTCCTGCTTATTCACTGTCCAATCAACAGCACAGGGACAGGGTAGTTTTAGCAGTACATTCCTTAAAATCGTAACAGAGTAAGTGGTGTTACTTGTCTGGTATTACTATTTGCAAACTTTAGGAGTGAACAGAAAAGTACAAATCCTTAGGCAGGATTAACAGCTATATATTTATTCTGCGTACCATATATACTCGAGTATAAGCCGACCCGAATATAAGCCAAGGCACCTAATGTCATCACAGAAAAATGGGAAACGTATCGACTCGAGTATAAGCCTAGGGTGTCCATCTGCATGCCTCACAGTGTCCATGACTAGACTGACGTTTAACATGGGAGTCTATGGAAGGGGTGCCCAGCTTTGAAAAATCGGTGCTCCCCGGCCACGTCCCCCAGACAACAAACTTTGCACACTTGTAGAGGAAGAGTGGGGCTACATGTGTGGCAAGTTTGGGGTCCAGAGGACCTACGACCGGCACCGGGTCCCCAAAGTCACTGTAGAAATGACCGTTTAATGAAGGTGTGCCCTGTTTTGAAAATAAATAAATAACTGGTGCTCCCCGGCCGTAGGTCCCCCGGACAACAAACATTGCACACTTGTAGAGGAAGAGCGGAGCTACATGTGTGGCAAGTTTGTGGTCCAGGGGACCTACGGTCGGCCGGTACCCAGTCCCCAAAGTCCAGGAGATTAGGCGCAAAAAGGTGGCGAGTATAAGCCGAGGGGGGCATTTTCAGCACAAAAAATAAAACATGTGCTGAAAAACTCGGCTTATACTCGAGTATATACAGTATTTACATTTTTTCCTTGAAATTCAGCTTTGAAGTAGTCCCAACTCTGCAAAATACTCATCTACAAATTCCATCAATGTGACAGTTGCATCCCTCGGTGGCCGCTTTCATCATCTTCTCTCTGAGCTGCTCTTGGGTGTCTGGCCACCTGGGTATGATATTCGCATGGAAATCAGTAATTCCAGCATAGCCGGAGTGTGCCAGGAATGCACACTGAGCCACGAATGTACAGCTCCTTGCACATTCATTAGAAGACTGCCAGCAGGCAGGAAAGTGCGTCTTATCGACAGCCATGCTCTGCGTCAATGGACAGACAGAGCCAGCTCTAATTTTTCTCGTCGTGATTCCCGTCGTTTTTTTCCGCGGCAGTTTTCCCATAGGGAAACACTGCCGGGGAGCCCACACACGGTCGTTTTTTTCGACCAAAAAAAAAAATGGCATTTAAAAAACGGCCGTGTGTGGGGGGAACAAGCGGTTCCTCGTTTTTCACGTCGATTTTCTCGACAGTGTTTTCACCGTCGAAAAAAAATCGATTGTGTGTACGCGGCATTATTCTTGGCAAGATAAGCACAAACATTTTGCACTGGTGATGTGCTTTAGCCTAAAGCCCCGCACACACCATCAGAAAATCTTATAAAAAAAAAAATACAGGATTTCAAAAGCAGACGTTGGTACATCCGTCATCCAAAATTTTCCAAAGGGAGAAACGCGAAAATTTCTTGTATGATTTTCATTTAAATCAGTACAGTTTTCGTTCAAAATGGATTACATTACTTCCGAATTTTTATTCGGCCATAGGAGAATTTTCGTACTTTAGTGACCTATTCATTTGAGATAAGGAGACTAGCAACCAAAAAAGAAAAAAAAGGACAAATCATTTGTCCAATAATCTCATTGTGTGTAACAGGTCGACCGATATCGTTTTTTTTTTAGTGCCGATATGATACCGGCCGATATTCTCTGCATTTAAAAAAAAAAAAAAAATTTACACCGTTTTTTTTTCTTCAATGTTATTGCGGTCACTAGGAATGTAAACATCCCTTGTGACAGTAATAGGCAGCGACAGGTACTCTTTATGGAGGGATCGGGGACCCCAAACACCTCCTCTGCACTTCTATTTTTAAAAACTGGCACCTTTAAGATGCCAGTAATCCAGAATTGAGGTCATGACATCGCTTCTGGGTTACTAGATCCAAGACCCGAACGAAGCAACGGCTTTGTTCAGGTATTCGGCCAGCCAGCATACGTGCCGGCTGGTTGCTCGAGACTGGGAGAGCCTGGGCGAGCAGTGGAAAGGGGGGGGGGGGGGAAGAAATGGACGTCCTCTTCCGCTTCTTGCGGAGTCACATCGGTTGTCATTACAATAAAGCCGACCGTCCGCTCGAAAGAACGGTATCGGGGGGGGGGGGGGATGCATGCAGCTTCACCCGCTAAAACCCCTTGAAGCAATAATCGGTAACATCGGGTACGTTTGTGACCGATACTTCCAAAAAAGTGAATATCGGCCGCTGATAATTGGTCGATCCCTAGTACCAGGCTTTAGAATACATTTTTAGTGGTGGTCTACTTCAACTGACCATAATTTTTTTTTTTTAAAAACGACTTTTTTTTTCTTTTTATGTAAAAAGGGGGGGGGCGGGGGGGTCTTCAAAGTGGTACTAAAGGCTCGTTAAAAAAAAAAAAAAAAACACAAACACACACACACACACACACACGTCATACTTCCCTACACTGTGCAGTTCATTTTGCAGTGTGGCCCCGATCCTCCTGTTCTGGGGTCCCAACAGCAACTCTCGGCTCCGTCCCACAATAGATAACCCCCCTCTGGGAAGCTCTCTCCCGACGGGGTTACCTTGCAGGTGCGCTCCCGTGTCACACACTGTGTCCATAGCCGCCGAGTGTATGACTTGGCCCCATCCCCAGGGCCATTTGATTGACAGTAGCAGGAGCTAATGGCTGCGCAGCTATCAATCGATCCAATGAAGAGCCGAGAACCGGTGGAGAGAGCGACGCGGGATCACACCCACGGAAATTCAGGGCTCAGGCAAGTAAAAACGAGGGGGGGGGCTAGACACTGCAAGGTGTTTTTTCACCTTAACGCATAGGATGCATTAAGGTGAAAAAACACAAAGGTTTACAACCCCTTTTAGGATTATCTACTAGAGAAAAAAAACAACATGTCCAGTAATCATGTAGAGCAGCGAGTCCCTCAACAGGCCAGGTTTGCAGGTTTGCCTTTATCTTGCACAGGGGCTTTAAATCCGAGTCAATGGCTTGGTATTTTGGACAGCCATTTTACCCAAGAGAAATTCACAAAACAGGACCTGTTGGGGGTACTTGAGGACAGGATTGAGAACCACTGCTGTAGGACTCTACAGCTTGACTTGAATATGCAAATCTAAAAAGAAAAAAAAAGAAAAAAAAGAATTTCTGGTAGGCGTTAAAATGACCTGATAAATGTACTTGCTGAAAATACACGGTTGCCCTTTAAACCAATCTTTGTAGAACGTTGCGCCCCATGACACTGGGCAGATGTCGGCAGCAGTAATAGAAAGCAAGCGGCTTGCTAAACAAAGCAGCTTTGTTTACGTAAGGTAAACACGCTTCCCTGCTGAGCTCCAGGATTACACTGAAGATCATGGCGGATTCATAAGCAGTACACGGGTGTCTAAACAAAACGTGACACCGAGGACAGGACTGGTTCCTCGATGTGCATCACTTCAGATGAGTCGCTCCTTTCAACCTGCCATGACCACACTTTCTGTTTTGAAGGTGTCACTAAATAGTTTTGCAAGAAACAAGTCATCCGAAGTGTTCACCGTACACACGGGGCGGAGGTCTAGTGAGTCAGACCAATCCCAACAGAAGGCCTTTATTTTACAGGAACAGCTACACCGTGGCATCACAATTTCATTGTAATTAAATGGGTGATGAAGCTCAATTCTCCGAGGATCAATCAGCTTACAACAAAACAAAAAAAACAAAAACAAAACAATATACAGCTGGATAGCTTCATCGTGACGTGGCCTGCTACAACCTCGTGCAGCGTTTATTCTCTGGGGCTCCACAAGACATCGCACTATCTTAGACACCATTCAATTAGAGATGGGGCCTGGTAAATAAGAGATCCAGTTAAAAAAATAAATAATTGGGCTGTTAACCACTTAAGCCCCGGACCATTTCGGGCCATTAGGACCAGGCCTGTTTTTGGGATTCGGCACTGCGCTGCTTTAACTGTAAATTGTGCGGACATGCAATGTTGTACCCAAATGAAATTTGCGTCCTTTTCTTCCCACAAATAGAGCTTTCTTTTAATGGTATTTGATTGCCTCTGCGATTTTTATTTTTTGCGATATAAACGGAAAAAGACCGAAAATTTTGAAAAAAAAAGATATTTTCTACTTTTTGTTATAAGAAAAATCGAATAAACTCAATTTTAGTCAGACATTTAGGCCAAAATGTATTCAGCCACATGTCTTTAGTAAAAAAAATGTCAATAAACGTATATTTATTGGTTTGCGCAAAAGTTATAGCGTTTACAAACTAGGGTACATTTTCTGAAATTTACACAGCTTTAAATTTATGACTGCCTATCTCATTTCTTGAGGTGCTAAAATGGCAGGGCAGTACAAAACCCCCCCAAATGACCCCATTTTGGAAAGTAGACACCCCAAGGAAATTGCTGAGAGGCATGTTGAGCCCATTGAATATTTTTTTTTTTTGTCCCAAGTGATTGAATAATGACAAAAAAAAAAAAAAAAAAAAAATTACAAAAAGTTGTCACTAAATGATATATTGCTCACACATGCCATGGTTATATGTGGAATTGCACCCCAAAATACATTTTGCTGCTTCTCCTGAGTACGGGGATACCACATGTGTGGGACTTTTTAGGAGCCTGGCCACGTACGGGACCCCGGAAACCAAGCACCGCCTTCAGGATTTCTAAGGGTGTAAATTTTTGATTTCATTCCTCACTACCTATCACAGTTTCGAAGGCCATAAAATGCCAAAATAGCACAAAACCCCCCCAAATGACCCCATTTTAGAAAGTAGACACCCCAAGGAAATTGCTGAGAGGCCTGTTGAGCCCGTTGAATATTTTTTTTTTTTGTCCCAAGTGATTGAATAATGACAAAAAATAAAAATAAAAAATAAATTACAAAAAGTTGTCACTAAATGATATATTGCTCACACATGCCATGGTTATATGTGGAATTGCACCCCAAAATACATTTTGCTGCTTCTCCTGAGTACAGGGATACCACATGTGTGGGACTTTTTAGGAGCCTAGCCGCGTACGGGACCCCGAAAACCAAGCACCGCCTTCAGGATTTCTAGGCACAAATTTTTGATTTCACTCCTCACTACCTATCACAGTTTCTAAGGCCATAAAATGCCAAAATAGCACAAAACCCCCCCAAATGACCCCATTTTGGAAAGTAGACACCCCAAGCTATTTGCTGAGGAGGCATGGTGAGTATTTTACAGCTCTCATTTGTTTTTGAAAATGAAGAAAGAAAATTTTTTTTTTTTTTTTTCTTTCAATTTTCAAAACTTTGTGACAAAAAGCGAGATCTGCAAAATACTCACAATACCTCTCAGCAAATAGCTTGGGGTGTCTACTTTCCAAAATGGGGTCATTTGGGGGGGTTTTGTGCCATCTGGGCATTCCATGGCCTCCGAAACTGTGATAGGCAGTGAGAAGTAAAATCAAAAATTTACACCCTTAGAAAGCCTGAAGGCGGTGCTTTGTTTTTGGGGTCCCGTACGCGGCTAGGCTCCCAAAAAGTCTCACACATGTGATATCCCTGTACTCAGGAGAAGCAACAGAATTTATTTTGGGGTGTAATTCCACATATGCCCATGGCATGTTTGAGCAATATATCATTTAGTGACAACTTTGTGCAAAAAAAAAATTAAAAAAAAAAAATTGTCTTTTTTCCGCAACTTGTGTCAACATATAAAATATTCCATGGACTCGACATGCCTCTCAGTATATAGCTTGGGGTGTCTACTTTCCAAAATGGGGTCATTTGGGGGGGTTTTGAACTGTTCTGGCATTTTATACACAACATTAGGAAGCTTACATCCACTCTTCTAACCACTTGCAGACAAAGCCCTTTTTGACACTTTTTGTTTACATGAAAACATATTTTTTTTTTGCAAGAAAATTATGTTGAACCCCCAAACATTATATATATTTTTAAAGCAAAGGCCCTACAGATTAAAATGGTGGGTGTTGCATTTTTTTTTTCTACACAGTATTTGCGCAGCGATTTTTCAAACGCATTTTTTGGGGAAAAAATACACTTTTTAATTTTAATGCACTAAAACACACTATATTGCCCAAATGTTTGATGAAATAATAAAGATGATCTTAGGCCGAGTACATAGATACCAAACACGACATGCTTTAAAATTTCGCACAAACGCGCATTGGCGACAAACTACATACATTTTTAAAAGCCTTTAAAAGCCTTTACAGATTACCCAGTTAGATTTACAGAGGAGGTCTACTGCTAAAATGACTGCCCTCGATCTGACCTTCGCGGTGATACCTCACATGCATGGTGCAATTGCTGTTTACATATGACGCCAGACCGACGCTTGCGTTCGCCATTGGGCAAGAGCAGGGCAGGACAGGGGTGCTTTTTTTTTTTTTTTTATTATTAATTTTGCTTTTTTATTTTATTTTTAAATTGTTCCTTACATATATTTTTTTTTTTATAATTTTTATTGTTATCTCAGGGAATGTAAATATCCCCTATGATAGCAATAGGTAGTGACAGGTACTCTTTTTTTGAAAAAACTGGGGTCTTCTAGACCCTAGATCTTTCCTCTGCCCTCAAAGCATCTGACCACACCAAGATCGGTGTGATAAAATGCTTTCCCAATTTCCCAATGGCGCTTTTTATATCCGGGGGGGGGGACATTCCCTCCCACTGCTTGTAAAAGCAGTCCAGAGGCTAATTAGCCGCTGTGATTGCTTTTACATGAAAGCCGGCCGCTGGCTGAAAAGAATGATACCAAGATGATGCCTAAACCCGCAGGCATCAATCTGGTATAACCATTCAAAGTCCAGCAACATACCAGTACGTTGCTGGTCCTTGTTGGACATGTATTGTAATCTTTTTTTTTCATGCAGCCTGTTGGCTGAACGAAAAAAGAGATTGATCGGTGGGTATGCCCACCATTAGAATACCGCCCTTCATCCACCCACTTCTAATGATGGGCATACATGCACCATTTATATATGCCGAAGCATGGGGGCATCCTCCCGCAAAAAAGTTATGCCGCACACACATGGTCAAACGTTTCCACGGGCAAGCCTCCGTCGGAATTTCGACCGTATGTATGCGGCATTAGGAGCAAAATTGCTCCTCCGCCCTGCTGCCCCTGCTGCCCCCATGCTTCGGCATATATGCTTTTTTTTTTTTAACTGTGGTGGTGAAATCACCTCCTACAGCACTGGAGTCGCAGGGATCAGGCCTGTCTCTGCGAACGCTGCAGTTATGTGTGTTGTGTTTTGTAAGTGACAGTGATCGATCGATACTGCACTTGGGTGGCCTGGGCTGGACGGAGGGGCAAAACGCAGGTGCTAGCAGGTATCTGGGCTGATCCCGCTAACACTGCGTTTTTGGGAACCCTAAACCGCTGGTATAGATCAGATATTGATCTGTTCAGATACTATACCACTAAGGGGGGTGTATGCTTTACGCGTGGGTGTTAGCGTTACTGGCACTAACCTGACGCTGCCTGGGGTGTGACGCAGACCCTCTCTGACGCTAAAACCTAATTGATATCACCCACCGGGCGATCAGGGGGTTAAACCTTTATTGGGTTATATACGGCGGGTGCCCTGACACTATAAAAAGCAAACTAACTAACCAGCGTCACCCGTAACACTTATATGGTGATCACTGGTGAAAGGGTTAACTAGGGGCAATTAGGGGGTTAAAACCTTTATTAGATCATATTTGGGGGTACCTGACGCTATAAAAACCTGCGGCGAACCTAAAAAAAATGACTGGCTACCGATTGGCATCACCGACACGAAGACAGCGATCAGAAAAACGATCGCTTAGTGACAGTGGTGATAGGGGGTGAAAGGGTTACCTGGGGGGCGATCAAGGGGGTTAAACCTTTATTAGATAATATATTGGGGTACCCGACGCTATAAAAACCTGCGGCGAACCTAAAAAAAATTACTGGCTACCGATCGCCATCACTGATGCTAAGACAGCCATCAGAAAAATGATCGCATAGCGACAGCGGTGATAGGGGGTGAAAGGGTTACCTGGGGGGCGATCAAGGGGGTTTAACCTTTATTAGATAATATATTGGGGTACCTGACGCTATAAAAACCTGCGGCGAACCTAAAAAAAATTACTGGCTACCGATCGCCATCACTGATGCTAAGACAGCATCAGAAAAACGATCGATTAGCGACAGCGGTGATAGGGGGTGAAAGGGTTACCTGGGGGGCGATCAAGGGGGTTAAACCTTTATTAGATAATATATTGGGGTACCCGACGCTATAAAAACCTGCGGCGAACCTAAAAAAAATTACTGGCTACCGATCGCCATCACTGATGCTAAGACAGCCATCAGAAAAATGATCGCATAGCGACAGCGGTGATAGGGGGTGAAAGGGTTACCTGGGGGGCGATCAAGGGGGTTTAACCTTTATTAGATAATATATTGGGGTACCTGACGCTATAAAAACCTGCGGCGAACCTAAAAAAAATTACTGGCTACCGATCGCCATCACTGATGCTAAGACAGCATCAGAAAAACGATCGATTAGCGACAGCGGTGATAGGGGGTGAAAGGGTTACCTGGGGGGCGATCAAGGGGGTTGAACCTTTATTAGATAATATATTGGGGTACCCGACGCTATAAAAACCTGCGGCGAACCTAAAAAAAATTACTGGCTACCGATCGCCATCACTGATGCTAAGACAGCCATCAGAAAAATGATCGCATAGCGACAGCGGTGATAGGGGGTGAAAGGGTTATCTGGGGGGTGATCAGGGGGTTAAACCTTTATTAGGGGGGGTTAGGGGGCTACACTGGACCTAAAACTAAACTTTAGTGACACTTTCACAGTCACAAATGTCACTGATTGCAGTGACCATTTATTTAGTGATCACTGCAATCAGTGACACTGTGACTGGGGGCTGGGGGGTGATCTGGGGGGTGATCTGGGGGGGTCTGGGGGTCCTGGGGGGGGGCGATTAGTGTTCCTATGTGTCCTGGTGTCAGTGTAGTGTTGTGCTCACTGACCTGATGTCTTCTCTTGTACGGCGCTCGGTATATGTGAGCGCCGCACAGGAGATGACATCACTTCCTCCTGCCTCCTCTGTCTGAAACAGACAGAGGAGGCATTTCCATTCGCCGGGAGCGATCGCGAGGGGGGGGCCGGAATCGAAAGGCCGCCCCCTCATCTGGGATCGCTCCCGGTGAAGTAACGACCGCTCACGGCACAGAAGGGGGGTCCGGATGGACCCCCCAACTGTACAAAGGCAGTCACGTAGATCTACGTGATTCTGCCTGTCCGTGCCATTCTGCCGACGTAAATCGGCGGTGGGCGGTCGTTAAGTGGTTAAAGTGTTACTAAACCCACAACAGTAAAATCAGTGTGCATAATAAAGCATGCTTGTTACGCTCACTGTGGAACCTAAGGGGTTATTTCTCTGCATTGTGTAAAAATGCTTTTTGATCCTGTCTTCTCTGATCCTCCCCTTCTTCCACTGTCCTCAAACCATCTCCTGAAAGAACAGAGCCTTGAGGACACTCTGCACATGCTCAGTCTGGTGTGTATAGCTAGAGTTTTTTCCTTGGGAGGGTACATGTGATCAGAACGGGGCCAATCAGCACTGTCCAGACAGAGGGTCAGGGGTCTTGCAGCCTTTAGGAGGACAGTCAGAGGAGAATGAAAACTCCTCCTACAAGCTTTAACTAGACAATGGTACATGTCACTAGACTGCTATATACTGCTGGTGAGCCATTTACTAAAACTATTGCAGTGGCATGTTCTGAATACTGTGGGAGAAGAGCTATAGTGACTGTAGGGTCCTGGGCTTAGTAACACTTTCAAGCAGAGTTGTTTTTGTTTTTTTATAACACCCACGTGTTTCCACCTAATCCTGTATCCAATGGGATTAGCAGTGACTGTGGGTTTTTTAAATTTAAAATGTATTGCCTTGCTGTCCCAACCGAGCGCACTCCCATCTTCAGTGTGGGCATCTGAAGCCCATTGGCATCTACTTCCGAGATAGGGCGCTGCCGGCTATCTTGCGCATATTATACAAAGCAACGGCGAAGCGAGGTTACAAGCAGTGGATGCCCATCGACTCCTGGGATTGAGGACACCCATATCACTGCAGGTGTATCGTCACATTTCGCTCCCCATCATAGAATGCTCCGGAAGGGACGGGACGTTGCGGTCAGAAATTTCGCACTGCGCATGCGTTCCAAGCGATTTGCGACAATACAGACCGGTGAAACCATCAGATAATGTCACAGAAGACACATTTGGCTCCCCATCACAGATTGCTCTGGAAGTGACGTTCCGTCGCCGCCATTTTGCTACACCCCACACTCCTGCACAGTAATGATAGAGTGAGAAGGGGGCAAGCGGACAGCATATAAGCTCCGTTTTGTGTTGAAAATAACTGTGAAATCTAAAACTCTGGTGGGTGTAACAAGATGTCCGCTTGCCCCCTTCTCACTTTATCATTACTGTGCAGGAGTGTAGGGTGTAGCAAGATGGCGGTGACGGAACGTCACGTCCGGAGCAATCTGTGATGGGAAGCCGAATGTGACTTCCGTGACATTATCTGATGGTTTCACTGGTCTGTATTGTCGAAAATCGTTTGGAACGCATCGCGCAAGTGTTTGAAACACATCGCGCATGCGCAGTGCGAAATTTCTGGCCGCAACGTCACTTCCGGAGCATTCTATGATGGGGAGCAGAATGTCACAATACACAGGAAAAAAAAAAAAGAAAGTCAAGTAGATTATAGGAAGTGATCAAGAACGGAAGGCGGGGGGCAGGGTTTAGGACGAGTTGATAAAATGCTTGGAACTCCACTTTAACAACAAGACTTTCTGCAATAGAAGATGTATTGTCCCCTACTGTTGATCTGTTCCAGCACTATAGCCCCCACCACATATTTCTGGGCGTATCAGATGCCCATGTTCTCTGCTGTTCGCTTTGGCTGCAACTTCAAACATTTAAGTCACTACAAGACCCCGCTGAAGTGTCTAGTGAAGGCCACAGTGGTAGGAGACATGGCCATGACCACAAGCAAGTATAATACATCATCCTCCACCAAGTTTGTTTGTCCCCCCCCCACACACCAACAGAGTCTTTAGCCAGGACATCCACCACAAATGATTAAGATCCCCTGACCTCTTGCTGTCCAACCAGGTCTGAAGTTCCTCAACCATTTGTAGAACGATCAGATGTAGAGAGAAGTAGAGGGTTTAGTCTCGGTTCACACTAGATGTGCCAATTCGATACAGATTCCACACCACATCAAAATCGCAACTCATTCATGCGAACAGATTGCAGACTGTATGTTAACAACACCCCAAAATCGGTTTGGAAAATGCAGTGCAATTTGTAGCATTGGATCCCATGTGATCCGATTTTGGTGTGGACAAAAAAAAAAAAAAGAAGGGGGGGGGGGGGGGGGGGGGGGTCCTGCACTAGTTTGATGCGAATGCAGTGCAATCTGAGCCATACAAACCAATGGCTCAAATCGCACCCCAGTGACACTGCATGTAATTCGCACAAAAATGTGATGAGATTCTTGTGCAAATTACATACGGTGTCTCACACCACAGCAGTGTGAACCCAGGCTGACATAATGGAAGGGAAAGGCTTTTCAGTTTTCAAAACATTAAAGCGGAGCTCCACCCTGAAGTGGAACTTCCGCTCATCGGAACCCTCCCCCCCCTCCGGTGTCACAATTGACAGCTTTCAGGGGGGGAGGGGGGTGCAGATACCTGTCTAAAGACAGGTATTTGCACCCACTTCCGGGAGTCCTCTCTCCGGGTATTCTGTGGGTAGTACGTCACTTTCCGCAGAATACCCGTTGTGTTCTGGGAGACACTCGGCTCCCAGAACACACTGGGACCAGTCAGAACGGCGCAGCGCGACTAGCACATGCGCCGTAGGGAACCGGGCAGTGAAGCCGCAACACTTCACTTCCTGGTTCCCTCACTGAGGATGGCGGTGGGGGCAGCAGAGTGATGAGCGATTGCTCGTCTTCTGCTGCGGACGTCGCTGGACTCCAGGACAGGTAAGTGTCCTAATATTAAAAGTCAGCAGCTGCAGTATTTGTAGCTGCTGGCTTTTAATATTCTTTTTCCCGGCGGAGCTCTGCTTTAAGGCTGGGTTCACACCTATGCGAATTGGATGCGGCTTACACCGTATCCAACTCGCAGGACATTTAAAAAAAAACAAAAAAAAAAAAAAACACACATTTGAATAAGGCCGATTCACATATCTGCGATGCATTCGCACTCCGCATTGCCCAAAAAAACGTGTGCGTTTTATAGTCATTGCGGCCCGGCTCGGGTGCGAATTCAGGCCCATTATCTACTATGGGCACGCACCTGAGTCGCAGATGCGTTCCGTTGTGAACATGAATTCTCTCCCCCTCCTCCCCCCTGCACAGCTGATCCGCAGCTACAATGGAGAGGAACCGCTGAACAGCCGCTTTTTCTCTTCGCAGGGAAAACAGAGCTGGAATTTGCATTGGACTGGTGTGAACCTAGCCTAAATCTTTCCATGTACAGTATTTTTACTGCACTGCATTTCTCCATAGTAAAGCTTTACCTAAAAAATAATAATAATAAAAAAAAAAAAAGCCGTGTCTTGTTACACTGACACGTGAAAAACAGGAAGAGACGAGTATGCAAGTAAATGTACAAATCCAGTATGATCCGACGAGCCAAAACACCGGGCTCAGATCACATCAGACCAATGATGCTAATTGGGCGAACTTCCTCTTCCCTAAACACATTCATCTGGCCCATCCTCGGGCATAATCAGCCATCACCAATCATGTTCATACACAGCTGTCCTGGATTTGGCAGTCCCTGTCTGTCTGCTGGAGGGAGCGCCCTGTTGGGGAATTTTGATCCTCCCAGTCAGCTGTTTTTCTCCCAAATAACTTTCTACAAAACTGTGGCAATCCCTCGCCCACACCACAGACAAACCTAAAATTCTAATTAGACGAGGTTATGCTGAGAACAATTCGCCTATTATGAAGCGGAACCTCAGGCAAACAGCTGTACCCATAGTTGAATTTTAAATTTACTGGCCACTTTATTGGGTACACCTCGCTAGTACCCGGGTTGGACTCCCTTTTGCCTTCATTCTTGGTGGCATAGATACAACAAGGTGTTGGAAATGTTCCTCAGAGATTGTTCTCCATGCTCTATTGGATGAGATGCGAGTGTGGAGGCCATTGGAGTCCAGTGACCTCATTGTCCAGTGGTGAGATGATTGGAGCTTTGTGACATGGTGCATTATCCTGCTGGAAGGAGCCATCAGAAGATGGGGACACTGTAGTCATAAAGGGATGGACATGATCAGCAACAATACTCAGGTAGGCCGCAGTGTTCAAACGATAATCAATTGGTACTTAAGGGGCCCAAAGTGTGCCAAGAAAATATCCCCCACACCATTACACCACCAGTCTAATCCGGCGATACAAGGCAGGATGGAGCCATGATTTCATGTTTACACCAAAATTCTGACCTGACCATCTGAATGTTGCAGCTGAAATCGAGACTCATCAGACCAGGCAACGTTTTTCCAATCTTCTATTGTCCAATATTGGTGATCCTGTGTGAATTGTAGCCTCAGTTTGCGGACAGGAGTGGCACCCGCCGTGGTCTTCTGCTGCTGTAGCCCATCTCTGCTTCAAGGTTCGATGCCTTGTGTGTTCAGAGATGGTATTCTGCATATCTTGGTTGTAACAAGTGTTTGAGTT